>CP137669.1:17620310-17826215 GCA_037976565.1 Mesocentrotus franciscanus | reverse complement strand
ATCTACAGAAAAGAATCTCTTTTGTCCTTTGTATCCTTTTGTATACAACTAATGTATAGTCATTCCAAACAATGTGGTTATTCATGACTCAGAAATCTTCTTTAAAGAATCTAAGAAATTATGTCCATACATGCAGATATTATTTTCATCGAGTCTTTGACTGTTGGAATACACCCTCTCCTCTACTATAATAATATTTATTTCTATATCCCGTTTTTAAAATTTATGTAGTTATTAAAAATAATGTGGTTATTCTTTGTCTGTTTCTATGAAAAATCTTTTTCTAAAGATCCTATATTTTGTTGTCCATTCGAGCAGATAATAATTCTGGCGAGTCTTCGACTGTTGGAATATAGCTCCCTTCTACTGTAATATAGTTCCTCTCTACATAAAGTAATCTCCCTTTATTTATTTATCTCCTTTTTGTATAGAACTAATGTAGAGTAACTCCAATCAGTGTAGTTATTCCAAGTAATATAATTATTCATCATCCTTTTTATGAAAATCTTCTATAAAAAAAAATCTTAGAAATTATATCCATACAAGCAGACATCTCATTCGAGTCTTTAAATGTTGGAATACATATCTCTCCTCTAATGTAAGGAATCCTTTTTCTTTTTTATCCATTTTTTTGCAACTAACGTAATTATTGCAAATAATGTGATTATTCATAAACCAGCTTCTATAAAATAGTTTAGATTTTCTGTCCAACGAGCTTACCTTTCGGTCGAGTCTTTGACTGTTAAATACAGCTTCCCACTAATGTAAAGCATCTTATCTGTCACATGTTTTGACTTTTCAAGTCTTCGATCGATAATCTGTCCATAGGTATGTTGTATTGACAGCCTATAGTAGTCAAATACATTCCCATTTCGTCCATTGAGGCGTCGCTAACTGTTATACCCATTGAAATTTCAAATGCTTCCATGACGTTACCATAGCAACATCAATGTTCTGGCACAAATATATCTTTTAATGATCAAGGTCAGGATGGTAATAAAACTTCTAGCATGAAAAGGATATATTTCCCCAGTTCTATATGTTTTTACATTTTCTCTTTAAAAAAATGTTCTAAAAATTCCAGACGTTACCATGGCAACCGCCATATTCGAGCATAACCATGTTCTGGAAAAACTGAGATTTGTTAATTAAATCATATGGGTAACTGGAAAAAGAATTATTCAGCCACTTACACTCTATTTTAAACTGTCATTTTTAATTTTAAAGATTCGTTACCATGGCAACGGACTAAGACGTCATTAAGAAAAATGGCAACAGGTAGCTTCGTGTTTAACCCTAAAATAGGGGAAATAGCACAGATTCTACAGAAAAATGCTAAGTACATTTCAACTTGCCATGTACTTTTGAAGAGAGTACAAGAAGAGGAACAGGGTAATGATTCTGCCCTTGGAATATTACCTACGCAACAATCGAACTAAACCAGATGAAGTAGCAATTAGTGATAATTATGTTGACAGGAAGTAAAAATATCAGTGATGAGCTTCAGTGACAGCTGAGAGGGAAATTAATCGTACATCATTTATTAATGATCCTATATCGAGATAAGGTAGGATTTGCTTCGGCAAAGCTGGTCGAGGCGACCGCCCCTAGACAAATGAAAGGGAGGTTCATAAGACTGACGGCCCGAGTCAGTCTCGCGGGCCGGCAAGATACCGGCAATCTCTTGGGCTGTCGGTCATCAAGATATCCATGTGTTTTATGACCATCTTTATTCTATATAGATATATTTTCGATTATTCTTTATTGCTGATGGTAAGAAAAAACAATTCGTTTTAGATTTAACGAGAGGTGGTCTCCGACAGTTCCTAGTGAAAGAAAGAAGAAAAAATGAAAAGAAAATACAAACCTGTACTTTTTTTTCTTCTTCATACATGACTATCCAATGCTGTCAACCTGCTCCGGTTATGAAAAAAGAAAAGAGGAATGCCTTGAATTAGATGTTGATTAATGAAAAATAGCTTCAAGGAAAATCCAATGAGCCCACCTTGAATTCAATAATTAGTACACATTTGATATGTTCATATCTTAGGTAGATCAAAGACGTTCCAAACAATCTACAGATGTTTACCTTAATAGTGTGTTCATTCCGACCCCTTCCATATTCCTCTGAACAGCTTTCCACGATTTTCGAGGCTGAACTTCTGTCTGGCAGTGAGAGGAGACGAGGGTCAGTCGGTGGTGGAGCACTAGGCTCGGGCAGCTTTCCGTTAGAGTAACCGCCTCGTTTGACATCAGCCGTAGAGGATGAGCAACCCATGACATGAGTCCCAAAACAAGATGTCCTCAGCGTGTCATATCCAGGCTAAATTAGGATTCTGTGTCGCCAGATGGAAAGAGGGTATTTATCCACATTATTCTCTCATGCTCGCATAGTCTGTAGATGAAAAGAGTGATATTTCCTCTCCTCTTAGCTTTGCTCTCCGCTCTGTGTTGCCCCGAGGCGCCGATAAAATGAGATGGGTATTCCAACAGACAGTAGGCTGAGCACCGATGTCGACTACAGCCGATCAAAAAAGGCGTTTGATTCGAAATGTTGACTTCACTGATACCATGTTAACACATCACCATTGAAGTTCATTGGATATGTAGATCAGGTGAATCAATAATAACAGTATATCTTTTCAAAATGAACAAATTTTCGTTCGTTATTTCTTTAAAACAAAATACAGATAAAAAGCAATTAGCATGCACCGATGAAGGAGTCAAATATACGTATACGCATGACTGTTCATACGCCACTGCATTTGGTTTGAAATTTCCTGTGTATCCCCAGCTCAGCGAGCTCCAAGTGGTTGCCAAAGCATGCTTTGTAAAGACGGGTTGCGCTTTCTGTTTGACGATGCATGTACGACCGTAATATACTTGTGTGCGTGATGGGGTATGTGAGTGTGTATAATATGTATTTGTGTGAACGCTATATCGGTTTTTGTCATTTACCTCTACGTTTACTGCGATTGTCGCACTTTTCGCTTATAATTGCTATGATCTGTTAATGCCTATCTCCACTTGTCATCAATCATTTTTCAATTCTCTCTCAATAAAATTCGCAATCTCATATTTTATGGCTTTGGCAATCCAACCCAATGAAATCATATAAATTCATACTTGTTTGCTTCTATGTTTTCTTCGTATCACTCTAATGATCGTTGTAGATGCGACCCGAGATGCGATGGCTGAACTGTCAAAAGTAGAAGAAAAATCCCTGGTGGTTATCCGCGCATAATTATAGTTCTGAAGATTATGTAGGGCTTTTTTTCAGACGGATACTGCGGATTTTCTCTGTGTAGGTGTGTGAGTGCAGTGGAAGTTATGAAACTTCAGTTATGCAATCCCTATTATTAGCTCTTCGTAAAAAAGAGAATTATCGCTCTGCCTCTTCTGTCATAAATAATTCGAATTCACAAGAGTACTAAAAAGAATGCGATTTTTTCGTATTACACCTTCCTTCCAATGAATATTCCTGCCATAAAATCCGTGAGATGACGCAAACGGGTGAATTTTACAGCTTTACGTGGATGGATTGGGTCACAAGGAGGAGGGTGTGGGCAATTACCAAATTACCATAATATTCGTCATATTCGGGCAGCAGTTGATCAGATATTTTTTGCTCCGGCGACAATTTCTCCGGGTTTAATTATTTTTCTCAAAACTATCATAGGGTTAGAATTTGGTTTAAGGTTAAGTTAAGGGCTATTATATAGAATCATGGTTAAGTAGAGTGATGAGTCAAGGGTTGAATTTAAGAATTAGTTAGTGTATGAAATTACCACGGAGAAGATGCGTCGTACATAGGTTCAATGTATTCTGTTCTCTGGACAAACTAAATAACATAAAAATGCTCTAATTGGATACAAAATGCAACACAAGTGGCTGATATGCACATAACAGAAAGGGTGAGAGAACGCCGGGTAGAAAGAGAAGAGAGAGAGAGAGAGAGAGAGTGGGGAGAAAGAGAGAAAATGTAGAGAAAGGGAAAGAGAGAGAGAGAGAGAGAGAGTTAATCTAGTAATTTCTCAGAATTTGACTTATCAACTATAATTATTATACGCTTGCTCATTGAAACCATCTTCGGATCATAATTATATAGCTTCAAGCCAGTAAAACAATAGGCCTAACAATGATCAGAAATGTTCTCTTTGACATTTCTTAGATACATATCTTTGACAGGCCGATGCATGTTTTGTTCAATAGTACTGTTTAGGTTTAAAAGTGTATTTACAGTGGCGGATTTGGGGGGATGGGGGCACAGGGCCTTACCTGCCCAAAAAAAAGGAGAAAAAGGGACGCTTTTCCCCAGTTAAACATTTTTTCTTTTCATAGACATACACGTAGTTACATGGCAGCAGTTGATGTGCTTCTAAATAATAAATTGCACAAAATGACACTTATCCCATGATTTGTGACTAAAACTTACATTGGAAATTGCGTTTTGGCACACACTGGTGATATAATAATGCATTATACATAGTCATACAGGGTCTAGACAGAACGTAAGCAAGAGGTATAACGTTTCGGAATTTAATGAGATAGTTATGTTTCTATATGTGTATACGCAGGCCGGGTGATTTCAATATGATTACATAGCGGGGGAGGAAATGATAAGGAAGGTTGTTATGAATTAATTAACGTTTTGAATACCGGATCTAAATTGTAAAACCAATTAACTGTTGTGTGATGCAATCTTGATTCAGTATATGTATATGTCTCATCTCCCTGGTATAGTTCATCCTCAGCATGAATTGTTGTATGGACTGTGAAATTCTCTCTGTTAAATGGGGTGGAAGTGGGAAAGTAATTGTATATAATCATATTATATATACATAATTATATATATTTCATTTGCATTTTAATAAGTTATACATTTATTATAAATGTATCATTTATTACTTCATCATATAATCCTCATGGCTTTTTGAATGATTGTCTCTTCATTGTTTCATATCAAAGTCATTTCTGATGAAGTCAGATGAAGGACGAAACCTCAAAATGGAGACACCCTGCGTCATTTTTTGTTCTCATCCTACTTTCACATTAAATTCGGACATTTTCTCCGGGATTAGGATTTTAAGCATTTTCATCACTCCAAGAAGGAGCAGAATTGAATTACTTGAATTCTTTTTTCCGTCACATGTTCAATTTGGTCATTTATTTGTTTTAAATATTAATACCTTTTTAACCTTGCGGGCCCATGATTTATCGTTCGTAAAACAGAGAAAAGGGATATAATGAAACCGGATTCAGTGTTATCTTAACGCGTTAAGTCCTACATGGCCTCACGCATCGGAAACGACAGCCGTTAAAAGATAATGAAAACACCCAAAGCCTATAATGTGCTACACAAGATATCTTTCAGCTTTATCCAATCGACAAACTTCATCGCTTGAATTTTGAAATTATTCAATTTCATGAGAGACATCATAAAATGGAGGCAGAGAGACCATTTCCTGGCTGCAGCTAACAATTATCATGATTAAATAATTTCAAAACTGATTCCATCACAGGAAGGATAGGCCTCTAAAAAGGTAGAGTAAATCAACCATTGTTACGAGCGATTCGGCAACCATTACAATGGTTGCCATGGAAACTCCCGTTAAAATATGTATAGAAAATGTCAAGCTTGGCGTACCGAGGTCGCTGCAGGTGAGCGGCGGGAAAATGGTCGAAATTACGACATGCATTTTTACAGAATTTTGTACAAATTAAATATCTTTATTAACTCCTGAAAAAACCATAAAAACACAACGAGAAATAAAAAATAAGAGAATGACTTGCATAAATGAGGTACATGTATCAGCTTCTTTATAGGGTATTTTTCTTATTCCACAACAGCATCCACTCATTTTGATTAAATATCTCTGTTGTTAGTTTCTAGAAAATTGTGATAAATCTGTTTGATATGGGAGCAGTTAGCCTGGGTTCTTTGTATTTCATTTACTCTTTGAAAAAGATGCTTTATTAAGAAAATAATTCATCATTTTCTTAATGAGACATCTTTTGCAAAACTGAATGGAATAGCATCATAAGCACAATATATAGACACGAAAATCATGAGAAGTTGGTGATTGTGTACAGGGGCGTCAATCGTGTCGATAAAAAGGTTTCGTCTGATTTATTCGAATTATTTAACAAGAGCCACTTACAGTTACACACTGGTGTATTCTCTCCTCACCGAGAGGAATACCAAGCAAATGAGAGGTGAAAAATCATTTCGATCCTATAGCCTATTGTCATCATATAAATTACCATGATATTCCCACTAAGTCCTCTGTAATTTGTTTATGAAATAGATTTTAAATTATCTGATTAATATAAAATGTCGCCATCCCCATAAAGAGGAGAGAGAGAGAGAGAGAGAGAATGTTAAAAAAGGCAACAAACCATAATACACGTATCATGGTGAACTGAACAATTTCATTGCCATCACCAATGTGTCGCTGCCACCCTAATCCTCTTTTTTCAGGTTTGTCACAATTATTTTTTTTTAAACTACGAAAACTCGTGAAAGTTATCATAGACCTGCAAGAGAAAGAGAGAGAGAGAGCCGTGGGTCCATGGATTTATCCACGATTTTAGTGACACCACTTCTTGTCTGTAGATGGCAGTATGACAATGACCAAACAAGGAGATGGCTCTGTATTATGGAACATCATGATTAATTCCGTTCCGTTAGGTAAAACTATGAAGCAACAAAACCATCGTATACCGGCAGCCGGCCCAAAATTATTTTTTCTGAAAATTGAAAACGATATATCTTTTTAATTATGAAACTTTGTGCTGATAAGTTAGCTGATGGTGAAGTCTTGTGACACTTTTATTGAATTCTTAGCTGTTTGTTCCATTTTAGACTATTTAGAGTGATTTTGTTTTGGTCACTTTACTGCCGTTGTATAAAAGCAATTGACCCTGTCTATAAGTCTGATATTGTAGGCCAGTTTTAGAACTGATTCTATACAATGAATATCACCGTAGAATAATCATGGAAGAATGAGTATGGAACGGACAGGACAGATAGCCGAGAACATGAAGAAGGAAAATGTGAAAATGTGCAGAGAAGAGAAGGAAGTGAATGGCGGAAGGGACTACAGTCCACGAGAGCAACATTTTTCTATCTTTCCTCTTTGCATTTCACTGTTTTGTCGGTCCATGGACCGAGGGCCTGCTGGAATGACCCTGACAGGGCATCTGCTAATTCTTTGTTGTCTCTAGCGTGTCCGGGGGGCTGAAGCTCCCCTCCGACCAAAAGAACAGAACAGAAAGAAAGAAAGAAAAAGAAATATATTAAATGCTCCTTATGGCATTATACGAACACATTTTTATACCAATACAAATAATTCCATTCACTTGTTATGAATAATTGTATTTCAATAGTCAGAGTACACACTGCATGTATTATGTGTTACCCGACATAACAATAAGTAACGTATGCAGAATGGATTCCAAGTATTGTAGTTCATTCATTAATAAGAGGTTAATGGATAGCTCGTCACCAGGTCCCCAGGAAAGAAACATCCATTAATGACGACGGGTGTAGCTTGCTGACGACTGATGTCAGCCACCACCTCCTTTTTTTTAACCACACCAGCATCACTGCCTCCCTCGAAGCTACCCCGATAGACGTCATTTAGAACCCACCCCAAGCTTGCATCCCTATGACCCAATTTATATTCTTGTTAAATTTCCCGCCGGACTAAAGATTGCTCCTTCCTATACAAACTCCACGGTAGATAATGAAATGCCCAAACCTCCCAAACCTCGTCCCACCCCTCCCCGCCCACACCCCTCAACTTCATATTCTCCTCTACAGATGTCATTTAGGACCCACCCCAAGCTTGCATCCCTATGATCCAATTTATATTCTTTTTAAATTTCCCGCCGGACTAAAGATTGCTCCTTCCTATACAAACTGCCCGGTGGATAATGAAATGCCCAAACCTCGTCCCACCCCTCCCCGCCCACATGCACCCTCAACTTCATATTCTCCTCTACAGACGTCAGCTAGGATCCACTCCAAGCTTGCATCCCTACGATCCCTACGACCCAATTTTTATTCTTGTTAAATCTCCCACCTGACTTGGGATGGCTCCTTCCCACAAACTCCCGGTAGGTAGCAATTATAATGAAACGTCCAAACCCCGCCCAACCCTTCCCGCCCACTCCCACGACCTAATATTCTCATTTCGGAGCTTGAGACTACAGAAAGAGAGAGAGAGAGAGAGAGAGTGTGAGAGAAAGTGAGAGATGAGAGAGAAAGAAATGAGGGAAATATATATATAGTACAGTCAAACCTGTCTACAGCGACCGCCCAAGGGAAACAAAAAATGTGCTTGTTGTAGACAGGTTCCTTTAGTACATGTTTCAAAGAGAAACCATTTTCAAGAGAAACAAAAAAATGTGCTTTTTGTAGACAGGTGGTCTTTGTAGACAGGTGGTCACTAAAGCAGGTTTGACTGTACCTTCAAAGTCTATACATTTGGATTTTGGGTATTTTCATCTTTTATCCGAAAGAATATGACAGTGAGACACGTAACTTGTTGTAGCAAGGGGTTATGTAGCAAGGAGAATAAAGGAAATCCAACCTTGATAAGCAAACATCGTCCTATTTTCACGAAGTGACGGTAGTGAGGAGAATCGTAACGCAAAGTGAATGCAATTTTTTTTCACTACCGTCACTTCGTGAAAACAGCGACGACATGTCTAGAATAAAGCAGAAAATCAGAGAAGCACACTGATGAAAGTTTGAATGAAATCGGACAAAAAATTAGAAAGTTACGATTTTTTAAAAGTTGCAATTACTATAGGTATATGGGCTCTTCAAATTGGCTGAATTGATAATGTCTATGTGATGTACTGGCGTACAACTTTCCCATTTGCTCCAATACACAAAATGACTGAAATTTCAACTTTTCATAAATGTATGACTCGGTATGGTCTGTCCTTTTAGAGGACCTGTAATAACATACTCTCCATGATATATTTTGAGTAGTGCCCCGAGGGTGAAGGCACTTGGAAGAAAAACAGAAATAAGTGATAATTCTTGTACGCGACAAACGGGAGAGTAATCCGTCACTACGTCACAATCCACTGACAAAATTGCCGATTTGAGATTCGCACAGCTTTAGTGATCTCATATTTCAAACACTCATAACTTCTTAATATTGATCCGATTTATTTCAAACTTTCGCCATTCTGGTTCTCTGATTTATGCTTTCATTCAAATGAATTTATTAGAAGGGTTGGATTGCCCTTTAACACTAGGCTGAAGGCGTATTATTGGCTCTCGAAATTTGTATGTCAAATGCGTGAAACCTAAAAATTAGCATCATTATGTTATCAAAGTCATAAAGTCCTTTAAAATTAAACAATATCAATATGAAAATGAAAAGGAAAATTAAAACAATAAATTAAAACAATGTGTTTTGACCATTTTTCATGTAGGCATGAAAATGAAGGTTAAAGGGGAAATCAAGCGCATGTATTATTTCATCATGTGAAAATAATAATTTAATAAGAATGGGCAACTTTCCTTCACCGTTTATACAAGCAGAGGCACAATATTTCAATTGGCAAAATGTGACATTCTCCAGGGTTAATGGACACACCTCCGCCACACCCCTATTTAGGTTAGTCTTTACTTATAAACTCTGTAGTGGCCGATAGCTAAAAAAAAAGGACATTCGGAAGATTTTTTCTTGCAATAAAGATTTTGTTGAAACTGTATTGGGTTAATATAACGGTCCATATATTTCATTATCAACCATTTTAAGAATTGGACAATGAAGTGCTTGATATCATTATAGAATTACTTAGATTGAAAAACTAGACTATACATTGGGTCACATAACGGGTCAAATTGGTCAGAACCGTTGCATTCATTGTGTACACGCGCTAAAGGACGAACAAAGTGCACGGCGGTGACGCTCTATTATGTTTACAAAATGCTGAGTACTATGTATACTGCGCGCTGCGTACCGTCCGTCTATTACGTACACGTAGTGCGACGATGGTATAGGGTATATAACGAGGGTGTTGTTGGTTTGTTGAACACGCACGAATACCGAGCTTTGCCTTTCATGAAGTTATCCGCTTAGCTTTTAGTTTTACATTTAAACAAAATATTATCCTTAATTTGTCAATACTGCATGCTTAGAGCAGAGAAGTGAGTAAAGTAAAGCTGAACATTCGGTGCCAGCAATTGATGCTGCACTGCACGCCTGAAGCTAAGAGACTCGACGGGGCCGGGGAGTGTTGACTTGAAATTGCTGAGAACCGCTGTGCACGTGAGTGCATACAATGAAATATAGATCTAGGTCATGACTGTGTTTACATTGAATCTACTTGTGTTATTATCATTATTTATTTAAAAAATTAAAGATGAAAGACATTCCAGTTGCATTATTAATTTGTATTATTGTTACATGTTTTGATCCTTCTTCTGTACCAACAAACTTTGATAATGAGTAGGCCTAGATCGATCTAGCCATTCTAGGTGACTAATGGGGCGTTGCAAGAAAGTTGCAATCAATTGCAAATCTCCAAAATCAAGCGCAAGTCTTGCGATTAATTGCAAATTTGCAATTGATCGCAACTCAACTTTCTTGCATCGCCCCATTAGTAAGAGAGAGAGAAGAGAGGGGAGAATAAAAGCTAGATCTAGTTAACTTCATTGAGTTGTCAAAAACTTAAATCCTAACAAAATCCAAGGAAATTTAGGAGACTATTTGGGCGTTGCAAGAAAGTTCAGTTGCAATCGATTGCAAATATCAGTTGCAAATTTTGCAAATTGCAATCAATCGCAACTTGCAATCAATTGCAACTTTCTTGCAACGCCCCATAGGTCTTCAAAATGATAATAATTATATTGTTAACTGATGACGTGATGACTTTATTTAATTCTTTCTTTACACTTGACTTACAGAGCCAGAAGTCTTCTAAAAATTTCCAACAAGTTCTTTGAAAACAGCAAGACTAGACACTCGCTGAACTCGCTGAAGAGGAACTTTCTTGTGGCGTAAGAATGGAGACTACAGAGTCTGGAAGATCTGTACTTCTATTCTTCTGCAATGGCAAAAGGTTTGTACTTGGATCAACAAAAATATCCCGATGTTAACTCTTGAGTCTTGACTCTTGATATTTTAAAACTAAATCACAGAACTGAACTGTTATCTATCATAATCTATGCATTGATATTGATGCAAGTAACTGTGTTTTTTTATGTTACTTTAATTTTTGTTTGTAAGTCTAATTTGTTTGTAAATCCTAATGTTTCAATTCTTTGTAATTCGTGCATGATCGAATGGCAACAATGTGAATTCTGAATCACCCGTGCATGTACAGTAACTGGGCGCTAGTTCAGAATCGTATCCAGACTTTGACCGTGACTCCGGCATGGAGATACCTATACCAAAAGTCTACTCAATCTTCATCAATTGTTCAAATAATGGTCACAATTTAAAAGTCGTTATCTTTCTTACCCCCGTTTCGTGTAAATTTTCTTATCTTTTTTGGAGTATTTTTCCCAGAAACAAAGACATTATAATATACACTTTCTGACAGGTTTCACGGCAAACCGCTGCACAATACAAGTGCATACCGATGGTTGGGTGCGGGCGCGTGCGTGCATGAAGTTAGCAACTGTAATCTCAGATGCTCATTAAATTCATGTAAGTAATTTCACATTATGATGATGATCATCATCATTACGGTCGCTAACTTCATGCAAGCGCGCGCCCACACCCCACCGTCGATACAGTATGCAATTAGGATTTACAAAGAAATAAGACTTACAAACAAAAATTAAAGTAACATAAAAAACACAGTTACTTGCATCAATTTCCATGCATAGATAACAGTATGCATAGAGGTACATGTACATACAAAATGAAAGAAAAGAGAAATATACATAGTACTCTTTCCTTAATATGTTCTGGGGGTGTTTCACAAAGATCCTAAGTTGAACTTATCTCTAAGTTGGATTTAACAATTATGGAAAGACATTAGCATCTATGAAAATATTTTGTTCAAATTATTTTAAAAGGCATAAAATGTTGATTCAAATCATTCATATTTTCTATTTATCAAGGAGATTTCATATTCTTGATGTGGAATTAATAAAAATTATAAAATACTTGAATTTTCGCTTTTGAATATATTTTGTTTTAAGGCTACAACTGGCTCTCCATAATTTTTAAGTCGAACTTAGAGTTAAGTTCGACTTAGGATCTTTGTGAAACACCCCCCTGGTGATTCATAACAAGATTCAGTCTGGAGAATAAATACATTTAGCACATGTTCTCATGTACTAAATGAGCCTTTACACTACTCCTTGTGGGCAATACTAACCCATATGGCTGAGTATTCTGATTTCATTGATCTGATAAAATTGGGGCACCAGGCCATAGGTGAATGGGATCAAATCCTCATGTACATGGTTGTGGAGTGGTGTTTCTGGTAAAGGACTCCACATTTTACCTTGCAAGTTTGTGTTTCTTGTCAACACATTAACAAAATCTCTCTTAAACTGTTTTTTTTTTCTTCATTTAAATGTTTTCATTAGAGCCCTTTTATGCATACATGTACATGTATATTTATCGTGACTTTGGTTTTTGTAGGTATGATCAAAGCCCTTCCTTTTTAGTATTTTATCAATAATTATGATTGTCTTAATAATTCAAAGTTTCTGAACATATTCCCTCCTCCTCCCCTCATTTATCTTTGTCTTATCCAGGTCATTGAGAAAAGCCCTGATCCAGAAATGACGCTTCTAGTTTATCTCCGCAAGAAATGTATCCTTCTAGTTGACATTTGCTCCAAAATACTGTTTAGTTTGGACTGATATTATCTGTATTATCACCTTTGTCAGCTTTAAGAAATTTGTTATAATATTTGTAGACAAATATGTTCCATTCAATTATATAAAATTATATGAGAGAGAGAGAGAGGGAGAGAGGAGATTACTTTTGATTCCTTGGGACTCAATTTCAAACGAGAACTATTTCTAGATGGATGATATTGGATATGGATGTATCTGCTTCAAAATACTGGAATGATCTACCACTTACAATTAGACAGTCTTCATCAGCTATTACCTTAAAAAGGCCTTGAAAACACATCTTTTTCGCAGTTTGTAGTTGTAAGATTGTTTTTCTTATTACATGTATTGTATTTATCCAATTGTCATTTACTGTAAGCGCTTTGGGCCTTATGGGAAAAGCGTGGTATAAGTAATAATAATAATAATAATGTGAAGCATACACACAACTGGTGTGTATAATTTCATAAGTTTGTGGTTTCACCATATGGGTAGTCCTGACAAATAGGCAATCTGCAATCTAGAAATAGATTGCCTATTTGTCATTTTATTTACAATAAAACATGGTACCAAACTATCTTGTCAGTTGTCACTGAATAATCTTAGGGAGCATTTATCATGTCTTGCCACAGATATGTACATATCGAACCCCACTATCGAACCCCACTATACGAACGTGATTTTCGGGATGTCGCGTTTATCGTCTCTTCACGATTCAAAATAAAGGCCTTGTCTCTGCGCAGCTGCTTTGCGCCGTTTGACCCGGGAAGCGGATTAGCCTGGGAAGGTCCATAGAGCTATATGGGAAGATCCGATTTGTATGTGGGGTTCAAAACAGCTTTGCGTTTATCGTGTCACAGAAACATGATTCTTTTCGGCGTTACAATATGCCCATAGCTAAAGATGTTTGAAAAAGGCTTTGCGTTTATCGCCTTAAAAATTTGCCTGAAAGACTTTTTAAAACGCTGATTCTAGGCAAAAATTTGGTCGATAAATGCAACCTTAAAGACACATAGAAGTCAGCTCATGGGGAATTCGACACTGTTCGGGTGTTTACCCAATAACAGGTGTTGTCAATCACCAGGGTTAGCCTTCAGTTTTATGACTATTAGACCTTATGTAATGCTTTGCTTTTCCCTCACCCGATCCGAAGCGGGAGCTGAAGCTAGACTCTTCGAGAGATTAGGGGTAATTCTTGACTGGCCTACAGGTTTGCTGTGTGCAGATTTGTACTCCCATTAATGTTATTTCCACCAAGTCTGGTGTCAGCGAATTATGGCCTTCTGCACGTGGAAACTGACGATCCACTCACTTTAAAATAGTAGCGTATGCTGAATTGCTGATTTTTAAGTGTCATTTTTATTTCAGCTATCTATGTAATTAATTCTACACATTTAAAGTGTTATTATGCCAGATGTCAGTAACTGTAGATAATGATGATGATGATGATGATGATGATGATGATGATGATGATGATGATGATGAAACATGTTGTTTTCCAAAGGTAGCCTCATCAGTGTGTTCATACAGTTGATCTCCCTGAGGGCCCTGCAATCATATTATTCAGTGCGTCTGTAGATCAGTGTAATTCCTGCACCCTTTTTTTGTAATCATGAACTGTTGACCTTGACTCTTGGTAACTTCGCCGACAGTGGGTTTAACTGGAACCAAGCTGGGATGTGCTGAAGGAGGATGTGGAGCTTGCACGGTCATGGTATCATCGTTTGACAGAAACACCAGCAAAATAGTGTATCCTTTGACTAGAAATATACCCTTAGAACAACCTGAAATCCCATGTATTGGTTTGTTAAAGGTAAAGACCAGTTTTGGAAACGCCCCCCCTCTCAAAAAAATGAAATGGAAGCTCTCATTACCAATCATGTGAAAGAATATGTTTTGACTAATACGTGATGATACAAACTTTGCCGGGAAACCGCCAACTAATTGATATATTTGGTAAATTATTATATCTATTGGGACCAAATAGATATCGCGCACATGTAGGGTAGTCCCATATACATCTTTCTGTGTACAGTGCTTGTAACTTTACCAAGACTGGCCAAATTTCTTATCATTTTGATGATTCCAGAACCTTGCAGTACACATCAATACTTATATGCTAGATGATCAACCTTTTCTGATCGATTCCACAACGTTTCTTTCACAATGCAATCGCATGACCAGAACTGGTCTTTATCTATAAGGCTTATCTAAACTGTGAGATTTCTTTTACCGTAGTTCTTTTTCCTTTGCACAAGGCTGCAAAGGAATCAATTAATTTTAGCTGTATGTTGTAATGGCACTTATTTTATTGTTTGATGATTCCAGAACCTTGCAGTGCACACCAATACTTATATGCTAGATGATCAACCTTTTCTGATCGATTCCACAACGTTTCTTTCACAATGCAATCGCATGACCAGAACTGGTCTTTATCTTTAAGGCTTATCTAAACTGTGAGATTTCTTGTAGTTCTTTTTCCTTTGCACGAGGCTGCAAAGGAATCAATTAATTTTAGCTGTATGTTGTAATGGCACTTATTTTATTGTTAATACTATTTTGACCCTGTGCAGCTAGTAACATGAAGGTTACATTAAGAATTTCTATTATCTTAGACATGAAGCATCGGTTTGTCTTGTGTATACCTAAGGAAAAAGAAAACAATAGGAGAAGAGGACATAATGAAAAAAGAAAAGAAAAACCAGTGGGGTAAAGATGAAACCTGCTTTGCAATCGTCAGCCAGCCTCATCTGTGTAGTAATATCAATGTGTTGTTTCTTGACTGGAAGTTTCACCCATCAGTCACCATGCAGTGAATGCCTGCCTAGCTCCTGTGTGTACTGTACATGGTGCTGCGGTTACCACTGTAGAAGGTATCGGAAGCACCAAGACCAAACTACATCCCGTACAGGTAAGGCAAAAGAAATGGACCATAGCTGGACTTTGATCTGTACATGTTTATCAGATCCACATTGTCTGTTTCTAAAGCCAAATAGGTGTTTATACTCTGAGTTGAAATATAAATGTGTGTTAACACCTGTTTGTCTCCAAACAAACAGACAAAGTGGATCTGATATTCATGTCAAGATTAAATTCCACGTACAGGTTTTGTTAAACCCCACCCCTCCACAAGCAATTTCTCACACTCCAGTGATATTCAATGGACAAGTAGAAACATACAATGTTAAATTAATGCAGAGTTCCACAATGTAGTAATAGACAAAGGAAAGATGGAAAAAAAATTGCTTTTTATCCAGAACCTGGATCTCGATGTAACATACCTTTTGTTTCCCTATGTTTATGTATCACCCGTGAAAATTATGCTGGGGATTTTATTAGATAGCCATTTTTAATGTTATCCAATATGAGCAAGATTTTGCTGCATTTCCTCATTTTGAATGTGGCTCCCCATAGAGGTAAAGTTTCATCTTTTAGTGATATATGTTTCATGATCTTTCAATTTAGAATGCTATGAATTACACTTGATACATGAGCAGAAAAAGTAACAATCACAGGCAGATATGAATCCATTTCAGTTATAGTACTTAATGTCATTCATAGATGACAATGAGCATGAAAATATTTTGGGTAGTGACATAGTGGGATTGACTATTACCATTTTAAAAACATATATATATATATATATATATATATATATATATATATTTTTTTTTTTTTGGGGTGCATTTTCTAAAATTCGTCCATATAAAGGTTCATTCAATGTAAACTTTGCTTTGTCTTAATGTGTATATAAGAGAGAGAATATAATTGGTGCCACATAGAGAAAGTATAGCTAATTCATTCAGACCTTAAGAAAGTCTGTTCCTTTAAGGGTTAATTCATGGAGATCATCCATAGTATTCATATCAACTACTGGTGGTGCACTTCTTATGTCATAATTTCATGTGTGGTCCAAACAGGAATGAATCACAAAGGCACATAGGTCACAGTGTGGTTTCTGTACTCCAGGCATCGTCATGTCTACATATGCCCTATTGAGAAAGAAACCCCAACATACCATAATAATAATAATACAAACCACTTTAATAGCGCAATTCATGTCCTAAGACATATCAGTGCACTTTTATAGATATATTGACTGCTATGAGAGGCATAGCTGTTCCTATAAGCTCAAGGAGACGTTGTATCCTGCCATGACTCTGAGGCGTGCCGCAGTGGACGGCGCGCCTCTGGGTCATGGCAGGATGCAATGTCCCCGAGAGCCAGTATAGAAACAGCTATGCCTCGAATATTAACCCTATTCTAACTGGGCTATTTCAGACCAGGTTTTTACTGGGGGATTGACCCCCTATGATCTCGGCCGTGAAATGGCGATCGCCAAAAATTTGCATGCATGTCAAGTGAAGTGTATAGAATACTATGGTAATTTCAATTTTTTGAAAAATTCACTCAATTGCATATTCATGGTAATTTATGCAAATAAGGTCATAAAATTCACATTTTTACCCATAAATCATATATTCTTCATATTTAAGCATTCTTTTTCACTGCAAATATTCGTTAGACCATTTGAAATAATAATACGACAACAAAATTTGGAAGAGCCAGGTTATTCCTTATGTTATCTCTTGTTTTGATAATTTCTTATGTATTTCATTGTTTTTTTAACTTATGTATTTTATTGTTTTTGTTGTTTTATTTCATTTCTAACTACAATTCACCTATTTTGACCCCAAAACAAACACCTAAACTTTAAACAAGACCAAATAACCAATGTTTTATCTCTTTTTAGGAAAAATGATATTTCCATATGTTTTGTACACAAATCACAAAAATGAGCAATTTTCGGGCTGACATGCAAAGACAAAAGGTCACGTGACTTTGTAACTATACGTCCGATTTTCAAAAAAATATTTTTTAAAGATGCGTAAGACTCGAAAACAAATAGTCATGAAAGGAAAACTTTATACCTGCTGCGGTTCCGTAGTAGTCGCTAAATTACTACAGGGGGGGGTCAAATTGACCCCCCCCCAGTTAACATAGGGTTAAAGCAGTCCATATATCTTTTATATACCTAATTCACAAAAAAAATCTACAAAGAATTCTTGCCTTATCCTTTTCTTGAGTAAAGATTGGTTAAAACATCACAGAAAATCTGAGACACTGTCTGTTAATCTTCGCTGGAAAGTTGCCTGAATGTTACGATCATTCGGGAATTGCACACTAAGCGACCAAATCGCACAACACTGTATGGTATCCGCGCTCTCACAAAGAAACTTTTTACACGTAAACCAATGGGGATCTCAGCAAACGGGCATCTTTCTCATGAACTATTGACTATTACCCGGGGCAACGGGCATCTTTCTCATGAATTATTATCCCTTACCTGGGCAACGGGCAATTGTTTGTTTCTTTACGGCATGGCTAAAATCACGACTCCAATTTCGACCAATCAGATGGCTAGATTTATTCAACATACTACAGAGAGGTACCTGTATATAAACATGAATATAACATAATTATTACCCTAGCTTTAGCTCCGGCAGCCGTTTAAGGGCAAAGTGCATTTCAAGGAATAATCCTACCAGGTACCCATTTACCCCACCTGGGTCGAGTGTGGCAAATGTAGATTGATGTCTTGCTAAAGGACATTAGTGCCGCGGCGGGACTCGAACCGCAGATCCACAATCCGGTGGCATATCCACCCGGTCACGACACTTCGTCCATTGACGACATTCAAAGGGCCTTTGAAGGGAACTTATGTTGCTCACATATTATTTCTGTGTTTGGTCCAAACAGGAACGAATCGCCAAGGCTCATGGGTCACAGTGTGGTTTCTGTACTCCGGGCATCGTCATGTCCATGTATGCCCTACTGAGAAACAAACCTCAGCCGACCATGGACGACATTCATGGGGCCTTTGAGGGGAATCTGTGTCGTTGTACCGGGTACAGACCCATTCTGCAAGCTTACAAGACATTTACAAAGAAGGTAGAGAATGTGTTTATAGATTTGTATTATGCCTTTGATGAACAGCAGTACCATGGCTTTAAATTTAAACAAAATCTACTCTGTATAATAAAAAATACCATGTGATAGATTTGATTGATATACACACTTGAAAGCTTTTGCCACACCATTTGGTAGACTTAGCGATGAGGCTGTTGATTTTTTATTTATTTTTTATTTTTTGGGGTGAAAAGTAACCTGTCTCTTGGAGGGTTATGAGAAAGGTTGTAGAAAAATTAAGGAAAATTTTTTTTTCTTTCAATTACTCCATGATTTATTTTTTACAAAGGTATAGAGTTCAGGATAGGGTTGCGTTTGGGATTTAGGTTAGGTTTAGGGTTGGGATTATAGTTTGGTTTAGGTATAGTGTATGGTCCATGGTTGACGTTAGGAATGTGGTTAGTGTATGAAATTAGTGCAGAGTAATTGTTGCAGGAGCAATTGTCGTATCAAAATGATGATGACCATATTCGGTGACTGTTACGCTCTGTATTTTTTCTTCAGGGTGGCTGCTGTGGTGGAGGTAGCTGTCAGAATGGTCCGTGTCAAAGCAACAATGCAGACAACAAAGAGGTATTAACTTTCTTTGCACTGGATAGAATACTGTTTTACAAATTTAGATCATAAAGAGTATCAGTGATTAAATCAGAATATAGCACTATTATGCATACCAGCTTAAATTCTGATCACCTCAAAACACAGTCATGAATATTTCAGACATACTGTACAGGATAAGGTTATCAGAAATGACAGATGCAATGCACAACGGTATTGTTGTTCTCAGTAATTCCTTTATCTGAGATTCTATTTGGACTAGATTTGTTAGAAAATTAGCATCTAATTAAAAATTCATATCATGAAGATACATGAAGAGGTAGTGAAAGAGGGGTAGATAAATGTAGGAACAGAGAGAAAGGCAAGTTCGGAAGAGTTAGATAATAATAATAATAATATTCAGTTCTTGTATAGCGCATAATACGTTATGAAATAACATCTCTATGCGCTTCCAAAGAGCTTTGGAAATTATACAGTGCGTCCCAGAAAAAACGAAACCGAGAAGTATCAACGATTTATCATAACTTAATCACAACTATAATTAATGAATGACATATATTTGTAAAGCTTAGAGTCTACTCTTTCATTTGATGCTACTCAAGTGATGCATATTTCACGCATGGGTGATTAAAAGCAATTTGAAGGAAGGAAACCAAAAAGTCATTTGGCGGGCGGTATCTGAATTTCAAAGAAAAATTCACATTTCTAGAAAGTTCATTTTCTGCCCTTTCATATGACACCTGAATCAGGAAAAATGAGCCAGGAATAACAAAGTTCTGCTTGTTTAAAGTAATGCTTGCATTTCCATAATTTGATTAAACGAAATCGTTTTCAATGGTTGCCTGCCGTAGCAACAAAGAGAGTTATCAAAAGTATTCATGCATGGCTGATCGTCAACGAAACGGAGTCTTCTATCTGTGTTGTTAGGGCAGGCAGCTAGTGAAAACGTATTTGTTTGATAAAATTATGGGAATGCAAGCATTACTTTAAACAGGGAGGTGAAAGAAAGGAGGGGAAACTCTTGTAATTTATTCAAACGCATTCGTGAGTTCTAAAGTGTAACAATGGATGTGTAACATTCCACTTGGCTTTGAAGTTCCATGCTCCGAACCGCTTCCACTGCGGGGACTTTCGGAAGCCAGGCACCAGTTTTACATTTATTGCAAAATATTAAATTACCGGCAAAATTTCAGTGTAAATCAAAACTTTATATGGGGATTGTATTGGGAATAGTGCATCAAACAAATTTTCAAATTTAGTACTCCGTCCTTCCTATAATTTGTGTGCCAGAGTTGGTAAAAGAAAAATTACATCCTGACAAAAACTCAATATTTTAGGATAATGCGCTAATTTGTGCATGTTTTAATGTCCAGTTATTTAATCCATGATTTACAATCTTCAATAACATTAAGTTTGCTAATGCGTGTTTTCGCGTGTTTTTTTAATATTTTTGAAGTTAAAAAGGATGAAATTACACAAGTTTGTGTTCGCTTGTTCTACTCTTTACACATTCAACAATGGATGAGAAATCATTGAAAGGGACAGCGAACAGTTGCTGTGATACCATTTTCTGATGTAGGAATTCTACATCCTGAAATTTCATGCGCTCTTTTATCTCACCACCTGGTCAACAGTTGCAGATTAGCGCATAACTTTTCGGCGGCGTGGAGCATGGGATCAAAGGAGAGCGGCTTGATTCCAGTCCTTCTCTTTCACGTCCCTGCTTTAAACAAGCAGAACTTTGTTATTCCTGGCTCATTTTTCCTGATTCAGGTGTCATATGAAAGGGCAGAAAAAGAACTTTCTAGAAATGTAATTTTTTCTTCGAAATTCAGATACCGCCCGCCAAATGACTTTTTGGTTTCCTTCCTTCAAATTGCTTTTAATCACTCATGCATGAAATATGCAGCACTTGAGTAGCATCAAATGAAAGAGGAGACTCTAAGCTTTACAAATATGTGTCATTTATTAATTATAGTTATGACTAAGTTATGATAAAACATTGATACTTCTCAGCTTCGTTTTTTCTGGGACGCACTGTATAGAATTCACTGTTGGCTGGGGAAAGAAGCATTCAAAATAGAGCAGTTGACAAATATATTTGAATGCTATGCATGCCTAAACTACAGTGGTTACTAAAGCAATTTAACTATGGAAAATAAATACAACAACTTGTAACGCATGAATTCAATCACTGGGAGAAAAAGTATTCACAATAGACCAGATCACAAATAAACATACATGTACATTCAATTTTAGTGTTATTCAAGTACATGTCTACACTCCATTAAAGCTTTTCTAGTTGATTGAAGGCCTTAACAACAACTGATGTCCGCAGTATGCATTCTGCCTATTGAATTGCAATAACATGTAACAGGTGAAATGCTATAGTTCACAATTGTTGGCTGGGCGAACTTGCACAATAGGTTTAAATACATTATGTTTGTTCTTATTCTCAGATATGCCTGAGCGGAGATGTAAATAGTTGAGAGCTTTATAGGTTATATCTCTTGTTCTATTGGTATTTGATATTCATTATCCTGCAAATAAATGTTTATTCACACTCGAGTTGATGTTTATACATGTCTTGCTTCCTTGGGGGTGGTTGCAACTAGTGGTTTTAAGTAGTGACTGAAAAAGATGAGACATACTGTATGAATTGAAACGGTATATAAGCTATTTGTTCTACGGGACCTTGTGGATGCCTCGAGCAAACAAGGAATTGAATACCGGTAGTACTGGTACCTAATATTGTAGCCTGTGTGTAAATGTATTCTCTCTATATGTCTTTTTAAACAGGAATCAGGTCTGTTGTTTGACCCCAAGGAATTTTCTAAGTATGATCCTTCTCAAGATCTCATCTTTCCACCAGACCTATTGGTAAGATATGAAAGTTTCTTGATTTCATCTCGCTCTGAATAGCCTTAAAATGCTCGCCCTTGTTTTTAAAAACACCCATTTAAATATCTTGTTACCTCTTTGTAAACTGACCCTTTCAGCCTCCAGAAAAAAGATGTTTCCTGGGTCTCATATTATTTTGTTACTTGAATGATATAAAATATATGGACAATAAGGCTACGACGAGTAGTCGAATACCCGAATACTCGCACTGTTGACAGCGACTCGAGTACGATTTCTTGTACTCGAATACTCAGCCGCCATTTTTTTTGGTTTTTTTTGTGCTATTTTTTCAGTGGTTTTACAACCATCTCTGTGTCTCAACATAATGCGAATAAAGAATACTATTTAAAGCTAACCTACCTTCCTAATTTCAAGGGAAGAGATTTAATAAAAAGTGTCAATTTATTACGCAGGAGATCTTTTCTGAGCAAGGTAGCTAGGCCTCCAAAGCGCTGACATAATTCCCTTCGGTAACAATGGCTGCGCGAGTCCAAAGTCCGCTTTGCAACATAATCCTTTTCTTCGGTGACAATGTCTGCCCTAGTCCAAAGTCTGCATTGCAACATAATCACTTTCTTCGGTAACAACGGCTGCGCGAGTCCAAAGTCCGCATTGCGACATAATCCTTTTCTTCGGTGATAGGGGCGCGCAAGTCCAAAGTCCGCATTCCGACATGATTCTTTTCTTCGGTGACATAGATTCTAGTTTTTCTAAATCTAGACTAGCTCTAGACTAGATCTATTTGTATTATTTTTATCGGACGTCGGCCGAAAAACAGTCGGGACTGTACCGACTCAGGCTTATTTGTGTGAGTAAAATCACCAAAAATAAAGGCTAGCTAGGTATTAAGTTTTATTTTTAAATATTGAAAAAAACAACAAAAAAACATGGCATCCGAGTATTCGAGTATTCGCGGGCAAGACTGGGAGTGTACTCGAGTAGCTCATTACACGGTTATGCACAGCCCTAATGGACAATGCTCCTGAACATACTTGTTACCCAGGTAAAGGTAATAATAATAATAAATGATAATAATATGTCTTGTTTACCCAGGGTAGCCTCATCAGTATTCATCACTATAAATTTTGAAATCTTTTTAGCTTAGTGCAAATGAACCTGCAAAGACAGTTTGTTTCCAAGGGGAACGTGTGACATGGTACCAACCAGTGACATTGGATGAACTTCTTGACCTCAAGGTCAAATACCCTCATGCAAAGCTCATTGGTGGTAATTCAGAGATTGGTAAGTCTTCAGGCTATTCAGTGCACTGTTGGGTCTGATTTGGTCGCATTTGTGATGTTATTAAGCAATATGGTAATTTTCAACAAAAGTTTGATTATGGACCTGTTTGCAAATAGGTATCACACTCAAAGTGCCATTTAGCATTTCCACTGAAATGAAGTGTGATGATTTATGTGTTTATATCGGCTAGCAGGAAATATTTGGATGATTTCAAGCAAAACAATTCAACTGCTTTATAAAAAGAGAAATTGGCCTCTTGGTCATATGTTGTATGTTGATCGGAATTGATTCAGTCAAATATACCGTTACACTAAGGATAACCATATACTGTGTTGAGAAATGAGTGATTCAACCATATGGCTGCAATGTTTATTTGTATATGTAAATAAATACACCATTATACTACATCTACTAGTCAAACAGAAAAGGTTCAGTTAGCTTAAAGATACTATGTCCCTTTTGCAGCCAACATCAAATTCTGTAGAACTTTGCAGGAATTATGAATATGTCATGTATGTCCTATCTGTGAAATTTAAACGTTAGCAGTGTCCTAATATTCAAATTATGCAAGGAAACCTGATTACTTGCTAGACTTCACTGTCAGACACTATTGAGTGACTGACTGGCTTTGTTTTCATCTGTGGTAATAACATACATAAAATGAGCTGTAAAGGGTACATGAGCATTTGTCTACATCAATAACCCACTTCTTGTAATGGCCAAAATTAAACTGATTGAATCTTTGCGCAGCATAAAACGTACGACCATTCGGTACAATGGTCTGAAAAATCAGACTATTACTTACTGGCTCTATAGCTCCTAAGTCGATTCGACAACTAATAGTTATTTTCCCACTTAAAGACATTTTCAAGCCCCCTTTTTTAGGGAAGTTCTAAATTAGTATTGTCTTTCAAATGCCGTTGGAATTTAACCTTTTCATTTTTTTGGCCTGCAAATGGGACATAGTACCTTTAAGATCAGCTATACATGTATTGTCTACAGATTTAGAATGTAATGTATTGCTGCTACCTGTAATCAAACAAACAAGCCCAGCCTTTACTGTTCATGTCTCTTTGATTTGCAGGCGTTGAGGTCAAATTTAAGAATCAGCTCTATCCGACCTTGGTATCAGTGACCCAGATACCTGACCTGACCCAGATAAAGGTCACTGCTGATGGAGTGGTCGTAGGGTCATCAGTCAGTCTAACACGAATGGATGAATTCTTTAAAGGTTATATCAATGAGCACCCTGGTAAGTTTGAATGGGTATTTAGGTACACTTCAATATTTCTTTCATAAATTCTGAGGGCTGCCCTCTGAATTAATAAAGTAGGGCAGGGGAGGCTCATTTTACAACAGCTATTAGTGGATGTTTATGTGCATATTTGCCATCTTTTTTATCATTCTGAAGAATAACTTCTTTATAGAAAAAAAGTATAATTTTACAAAACCTGTTGAATTATTAAAGAATGTTTTTATGAATTACTCATGTAAAAGTCGTGAAATCATAATTTAATTGAATTTTTAACCCCTCCCAAATTCATTTTTGTGCATCAAAATGGCAACATGATGTTATCTTCTGACACAGTACAAGTTGCAATTCCCCAGTTTTTATTTATGTCATAAAGTTGTTAACAGAACTGTATGTGGTCATTTATTTATGTTCAACTTAATTATATTGTCCATTCTTCTGTCATTGAGTGTATCATGTATCATTATAGATAATAAATATAAATATGAACAACACTGAAAAGTGGAGATGCAAATCAGTTTTGTATTAAACGTAATTGATATAACAAAATTCTGCAAATGATACAAATGATTTATTGCATTAAAAAAAACCTCATGCATGCATATGTAGTTTTGAGAAATTACAGGTATAATTCATAATTTGATGATATTTCTGGAGGCTCTAATAATGCTTTGTATTTTCCTTTCCTAGGTCACACAACCAGAATATTTGCTGCCATTGTTGAAATACTGAGATGGTTTGCCGGTCCACAGATCAGAAATGTTGCTGTAAGTATTAATTAGTTTCACAAGGGGGAAATGTCACTTTATATATTATTTGAAATGTCAAAAGAATATTTCCTTTGTGCAGTCCCTTCAAGATTTATGTGAGATCAATTCTTGGGTTTACTGTTATGGACGAGGGGCTATTATTTTCTTGATATTTAGTCCTGACATACTTACAAAACCTATCATTTATATTGTTTATTTATCCAATATATTTACACTACAGGCTGTAGGAGGCAACATCGTGACTGGTAGCCCCATCTCAGACTTAAACCCCATATTCATGGCTGCTAGGTGCACCCTAGAATTGGTATCAAAATCTCAAGGTAAGCATAGTAATAGAATATGCATGTCCCTTTGCTGGTTAAATTGCTTATGTAAGTGATAATGTTTTATAAGCTTTAATTGTAGATAAGTGTATATCCAAGAGAATGAGTAGGTCCAATATTATTATTATTATAATTGTTGTAATGCCATATTTGTTTTCAATTAATTTTTATTGATAGTGATGATATGAGATGAAAGGAATGAATAGCCATAGTTGCACAATGGAATTAATATTTTTATAATTTTTTCGTATAGCACTTTAAACAAATGATTAGTAGACAGAAATAACTATGAATGCAATGTTTTTAGAGGGCTATGATTGATATATCAATGATTAGAGAGAATTCAATTTATCGTTTAACATGAATTTCAAATGGATTCATATCTAGATATCATGGTCTAAGTTTTAGTGTTTTATATTTTATAGTTTATTATATAGTTTATTTCATGCTGACATAATATCCTTAATCTTATTTCTCTTGTCAGGTTCAAGACATGTTGTGATGGATGAGAACTTCTTTACTGGATACAGGAGAAACATTATCCAACCGGATGAGGTTCTTAAATCAATAACTGTCCCATTCACAAAAGAGGTAATGATCTTGATTACCAGCTTTCTAATGTAAATGGTCATTATAGCGATGATGATGGTGATGATGATGATGATGATGATGATGATGATGGTGGTGGTGGTGGTGGTGGTGGTGGTGGTGGTGGTGGTGGTGGTGGTGGTGGTGGTGATGATGATGATGATGATGATGATGATGATGATGATGATGATGACAATGATGGTGATGATGATGATGATGATGATGATGATGATGATGACAATGATGATGGTGATGTTGATGATGCTCATGGTGGTGATGGTGGTGGCGGTGATGATATGTATCACTGATATGATTATTACAACCGATTATATTTTTGGACATTGTAACCATTATGACTGGTTAGATTAATAAATGATTAAAAGTTGTAAAACTCTGACACCACTATTTGAATAAAAATGGCTACTCCAATGGGAGAATGGCTAGCAAGGAAGCTGAAAACTTTGGAGAGATTGTTTTCTTTGCTTAGTAATCTAACACGAGTAATTTCAATTTAAAAAGAAACTTTCTGACAATTCTGAATAAGATAAATAAATTAATAAATCTTTGATGATAAATACATAAATAAATGTTTATTCAGTTTCATTCTCCTTTAAATTCCTATTTGTAGGATTAGATCTTTATGATTAGTGCCTGATTGGAGTGTACAGAAATGATATAAAAACCAGAGACCAGGTTCCCAGACCATTACTTTGCTGTTATACACTGAGTTATCTTGCTTTCCGCTTCTTGTTTTTCTTCTTTAGAATGAGTACTTTTATGCTTACAAGCAATCACCCCGCCGTGAAGACGACATCGCCATTGTGAATGCTGGTATGAGTGTGGTGTTGGATGAAGGAAGTAACATAATCCAGGATGTGAGTCTAGCGTATGGAGGCATGGCAGCTACTACTGTACTTGCTCTCAAGACCATGCAGAAACTACTCGGAAAGTGAGTAGTATATCATTTGAAAGAAAAAACCATACCTTTAGGAGTAGCATTAACACAAAAATGCATCTACATGTACATTATTCTGTTATATTGCAAATTTCATTATAGTCTCTTTAAATATTTTTTCTCACTGTCTGCCTGTAAATTTTTGTTAGTATGTCTGTCTGTCTCTGTCTCTGTCTCTCTAGCTGTCAGTCCGCTTCTGTCTCTCTCTCTCATCTTTGGATTCTTAAAATTTCATTCTCACTCTCTGAAGTGCTCTCTTGTGTTCTGTTGTTATACACCTGCATGTATTAAAGAGACTGACCTTTTGAGCACCCGAGTATTGAATATCTCGATTTTTGTCTCGCCTGCGTAGCAAAAAGCGAGACATAGGCGCCGCTTTTCCGGTGACGACGGCGACGGCGACGGCGGCGACGGCGTCAACATCAAAACTTAACCTAAGGTTAAGTTTTTGAATTGTTAATATAATTTTGAAAGTATAAGGTCCTATTAAATGAAACTTGGACTAAAGGGTTATCAAGTATCCCCAATCATGTGAGGAAAATTTCAGGTCACAAAGTCAAGGTCAAAGGTCATTTCAGGTCAACAAACTTAGACTATGTTGTGGCATCATCATCAAAAACTTAACCTGAGGTTAAGTTTTTGAATTTGTAATATAATTTTGAAAGTATAAGTTCTTATTCAATGAAACTTAGACTAAAGGGTTATCAAGTATCCCCAATCATGTGAGTAGAATTTCAGCCCACTAGGTCAAGGTCAAAGGTCATTTCAGGTCAACAAACTTAACTATGTTGTGGCATCAGGCTAAGATTTTTTAATTGTTATCATAATTTTGAAAGTATACATTCCTATTCCATGTAACTTGAACATAAGGGTTATCAAGTATCACCAATCATGTTATTAGTCTTTTAGGTGACAAAGTAAAGGTCAAATGTCATTTCAGGTCTGGAAACTTAGACTTTGTTGTGGCATCAACATCAAGATTTTGAAATTTTAGCATAATTTCAAAAGTGTTTGTTCAAATTCCATGAAACTTGTACCCAAGGGCTATCAAGTATCACTAGTCATGTGACACAAATTCCAGGTCACAAAGTCAAGGTCAAAGGTCATTTTAGGTCAGTAGACTTGGATTATGTTATCAAAATTTAATATGAGAATTAATAAATAAATTGTTGTTATTTTTCATATTTCATGAAAGTAAATATTCGAATCATTCAGTACTTTCCCATGAATATTCTAATAGTAATTTTAGTATTCGATCCCAGGCCTAGTATGTACATGATCAGTTACAGCTAGGTGACAATATTGATGTTTGGATAATATATATTGGAGTATATCTCATAATAATGTTCTCATTATGCTAATGAGACGTGATGTGATGTAGATGGGTTCTACCTTCCAATTGTTTTTACACAAAGTGCTGAAAAATCCTCTTTTCTTAAAAAGTTTATTAGATAACTTTATTTGTAAATTACTGACAAGCATTGAAACATTTGTAGTCTTACCCATACACTAAATCTCATTATATTGTATTCTTATGATACAGTAAATAATTATTCTGATGATTCATAATCAATATTCACTTCAAAATGCTTATTATATTCAGAGGATTTCATTTTCGGGGGTCTGCAAATGGGCCACCCCGCCTATAAAAATAATGTCCCAACCTCAACTTTTCATCATATCGAATTGCGTAATGCCGAATTGCGTAATGCAGGCGAGACCGCCGAGAGCGTTTCACTTGTTTTTCTTTAGTGCTCTCCAAAGAACGAATAAAAATTTCTTGTTACACCAATCCCTAGATTGAATTACAATTACTTGTCTCTAAGTGCATGTCCCCCACACGACCTTGTTGAGCATTTCAGGTAGTCACCACCATTCCACAAGAACCCACATACACACCACAACTACAATGATGTATACATTGTAGTGGGGAAGAGAAGAACCCATATACACACTCAAACCACAATGCCGTATACATTGTAGTGGTACACATTAATACACCTTGTAAAATAAAATCAAAATTAAGATAATGCACCTGCCAATGAATCATTTTCCATCCCCTAATTTTTCTGCTCATTGTAGGAAGTGGGATGAGTCGATGATTGAAGCCACCTTCTCGTCCCTTGCTGAAGACCTACCCCTCCCTGCTGGTTCCCCTGGGGGGATGGAGTCTTACAGGAAATCTCTGACCGTCAGTTTCTTCTTCAAGTTTTATCTCATGGTTTTGGAACAGATTTCAGCCAATCAGGTAAATAATGGTTTAATAGTTAGTCTATAATTTAGAGAAAGAGGGTAAAGTGTATGTGTAATGTTCTCCACATGGCAGTTGTTATTTTTGAAGTGTTTATTGTCAATTGGTTCTTATCATTTTTCTTTAAAATTCAAAATGATTGTTTTATGAACAATTTCATTTTAATATGTCCATGATTTGTGTTATGGAGAACATACATGTAGGACCAGGAGCTGAGATAATAATCTAAGAGAAAGCAAGATAAAATCTAATTGATTTGCTCTGAATTTCCTTTTTCAGTGACAAGAACATTTAATGAATATATTAATTACTATCAATGTATGTGTAATTCCAAAACTGTTTTCTTTCATTTTCTATAATTGTTTAATACAGCCGTCAATCACCAGTGAAAGTATTCCGTCCAACTGTAAATCGGCTACTTCAGTACACCACCAGCAAGCTATAAATTCTACACAATTCTATCAGGTATGTTATAACTTTGCATCAAGAAACTTGCGTTGGAAAATACCTCCTCTGTTATAAGGTGTTGAATTTACCATTTGTAAAACCCATAGTTGAGTTAAAAAATCTTTAAAAAAAAATAAAATGATCAATTTTGTAAACTCTCAAGGTATGATTTATTCCATAAATAGCTTGCAAAAAGAATTTGCTGCAAGCTCCAAAGTTGTGTTTAGAGTTCCCCATAGCTTCTGTTCTGATAAACATAATGTGAATGATTCCATCTTTCCATCATTCTGTCTTATCTCTATCATATAGATGTGAAGGGATTTTATCAGATCCATTTGATGTAAAGATATTTGTATGCCCCTCCTTCAAAAAATGCATTCCTACATATCTGAGCACACAAACAATTGTGCCCTTGTTCATATTTTAGACCCAAAATACACCTGAAACATGTGATACTCTATGATGTTATTTTCTTTCTTTTTTTGATCATTGTCTCAGATTTGTCAGAATTGTGCTCCTCTCTTTTATGAAATCCTGGATATGCCTTTGAAGTAAAAATACTATTGTATGAGGTCATGTTCAAACATCTGGCTCAAGAGTCATGAATCTATCTCTGACAAACTAATTTTTTTCCCAACAGGAGGTTGCCCCAGGACAACCCAAACATGATCCCGTTGGTCGTCCACTTGTCCACAAGTCCGCTTACAAACAGACCACCGGGGAAGCAATCTACATTGATGATATGCCCAGTATAGCAGGTGAGATGCAGAAACACTTGGTAATACCAAGAATAGGAAGAAACATTCCTTTTTTAAGTAGCTTTTGATGATCATTTTTGTGTGATATAAGGTAGCTTCAATGAAGGACCTTGATTCATTCGTTTTTGCATAGTTATTTGTCTACGGCATTCTTTAAGGCATTCGTTAGGGCATTGATTAAGTGGTGTTATTGCTCATTAGAAGAAGCATTCATAATAGACCAGCTCACAATATATTGGTTACTAAAAATTTTCTGATGATTACTTGCCTTAACAACAGCATTCCACTGTGTGCATTCTGACAATTGGGATACAAGAATTTGTATTGAGTGAATGCCATACAGTTTCATTACTTTGGCTGGGTGAAGAAGCATCCATAGGTTTGAATGCATAATTTGTGTCTATTCTAAGACATTCCTGGGTGAACATGTAAAGACTGCTTGAATAGTTTAGAGGTTTATAGAGGTCACATCTCTGGTTAGGTTGGTATTTGACATTCATTAATCATTCAAATACATGTTTATTCATGCTCAAGCTGATGTTTATACATATCTTCCTCCTATGGGGTGGTTACAAGTAAAACAACTGAGTAGTAACCGGAAAAGATGTGATATAGAAATTGCAAGGGTTTATAAGCTGACTGTGCTAAGTGATGTAGTGGATGCAGTGAGCAAACAAGGTCAGCATGCAGGTCTAGTATACACAACACATTCAGCTACAGACATACTAGGGTTTGCATGACAATCACACATCAATAACTCTAAATCACACTAGTCTGTTGGCCTTGTTTATTATTAGTATTTATGCAAGCAGTATTCTGCTAGCATAAATTACTGGTAATAGTGCTAAGTGGGCTGCTTTTCGACTCGAAAACAGTTTTTATAACAGTGGAACTCTTACACTTAACGTAGTAATAATAGTGCTATATGATGTAGTATCGTAATGAAATGCATTGTAGACACATGTGATTCTATCCACATTCAAATTGTCTTAACTTTGAGTGTGGATAAATGTGGATTAATGTGGATAAATTATACAATCTATACTTACATACTAGTAATGAGGAAGTTCTTAGAAGAGCTAGAGTGCAAAGGAAAATGATACATGAGATGTTGATTAGGCAGTTGAATTTCTTGGGTCACATTACACGTAAAGAAGGCCTAGAGAATCTTGCCTTGACAGGGAAGGAGGAGTAGGGGAAGAAGAAGAAGAAGAAATTGTTAGAATTTAACTTTAAATCTAACAATAATCTTACAATATAATCATTTGGTCTACTTTAACCCTTTAACTACTCTAACCCTAAAATACAATTGTCTTGACCTCTTCTTTCTTTCTGTTTAGGTGAGCTGTATCTGGCTTTTGTCATGAGCCAGAAAGCACACGCAAAAATCATGTAAGTAAATAATTACTGTTGTGGTATTTTACATGTAGTAAACAAATTGTAGAATAAAAATTGTATCCTAGAAATTGTGAAAAGTAACTTTGTCCTTCAAATTACATATTTCCAGCAATGTTTTAGAGACTTGTTTCAGTCAAATCTGATTATATGTACGCCTGGGGTCAACCTTTAATGTCACTGTACAAAGGACACGACTCAGTTTTGAGCTAGGATCAGGAGAGCAGAGCAGAGTACAGAGAGCTTGACCATACTGCCAGACCACATCATGTTTTTGTTTTCTGTGTAATTTCCTCAAGCACTCTATAATATATGCAATGTACTCCGTGTTGTACTTGTCAGCAGCTTGTTAATCTTTCATCTTACGTCTTTCATCTTTCATCTTTCATCTTACGTAAACAGATCGGTTGATCCTTCCAAGGCGCTGTCACTAGAGGGCGTGCATGATTTTGTAAGCTACAAGGATGTGACGGGGAGTAATCAAGTAGGACCTGTGTTCCATGATGAAGAGCTGCTAGCTTCAACAGAGGTAAAAAGAATTAAGGGAAATTTGATGGTCCTTAAGTTTATTTAACTCTTTGTATAATACACAAATAATGTCCCTGTGCCACATAGTATTTACCATGGGTGAGGTTTCAAGATTATTTAATTGTTTCCAGTGCAAGTTTAAAATAAAAATCATATCACGTGCAAAAAACATAAAGAAACACAAAATAAGTCAATGTTTTATAACAAATTAACAATGTACTGGACAACAAAATATACATTGAAAGACATATCACATAACATATTACATTGAAACAAAAAATTATTTTTGAACAAATTGAAACTTAATGATGGTAATGTGCAAAAGGGTTGTCATGGAACCAGTATTGTGTAATTTTGCAAATCCATTGTGGTACACAAAAGTAATCCTTCTGTCAGTTTAAATAGTGCATACTGCTTTGTGCATGTGTGGCAAACGAACGATCATGCAGAGAGGCGAAGAAAGCAACTTAAGTGTTAGAAATTAGTTAGTATAAGACTTGTATACCGACTTGTATAAGATTCATGACAGTGATAAAGATACATTGGAGCAAAAGGCAGTGAAGCTATGGAAATCTTTTATTAAAAAACTGAAAAAGATGTAAAAATATTGAAACGTGCAGAGAGAAAATCTCATTTTGTTACAGCAAATGTGAAAAGAGCTGTCACTGTTACATTTGTATAACTCTGCTTTATTAGGTGTGTAAAATTCTATACAGATCTGACGTATTCATGATTTGCAGGATTAGAAAGAAATTCAAGGTGTGCCAGATTGGATGAAGGCTTACCAAGTGCATTGCTCTTGCAGGTTGTATAGCTGTAAGACTCTTGCGGAGATTAACTTACAGCAAACTTCAAGCTCCCTAATAAAGAAAAGGAATGCACAAAGGAAAAACCCAGAACATGTTACAATTTGATTGATATTCCTTTGATATCTGTAAAAAAATGTTTTAAATTTCTTTCAGGTTCACCATGTAGGACAGCCAATAGGAGCCATAGTAGCAGACACACAGGTCTTGGCACAGAGAGGAGCAAGACTCGTACAGATACAGTATGAGGAATTAGAATCTATTATTACTATTGAGGTGAGTTCTATTCTTATATTGACACGAAGGTAGCTGGCGAAATGTATTGGCACAAAAAGATATGTCCGGAACACAAAATCATAATTTTTGTTGGGACATGGAGCTGTTTTAGGCTTAGTTTTATCTAAAGTTTCATTCAGCTTTGTCAAATTACAACTTTTTATACCTTTTGCATTTTGGATGCGTCTTTTTTAATGTCACTATGTTTCAATAACACTTGGAAAGTGTTTGCATGTTTTATACCAGCAAGATTAATCCCATTTTCTGACCTATTAAACACCCTTGCACAAGAAAAGTAGGCCTTCCATCATGTATCAAGTAACTTTATACATCAATTTACTCTTGGAGAGTGAAGTTTGTTATACTCATTAATGATATGTATATAAGTGCTTAATATGTCTAGGAACTTGAGCCTTGAGCCTTCATCAATTCAATTCAATTCAATTCAAGTTTATTTTTCATTTCCACAGAAATCAGAACAATATTTCATTAAAACAAAACAAAAAATTGAACAAGATAACATGTGAATAATATCATTTACAAATACTTAAACTGCATATAAACAAAATTTGAATAACATAATACAAAAAAAATTGATATTTTCTATGGAAATGGAGGGACCCATTAAAAGTGGATACTTGTAGATTATGGGTCCCTCAAAATAACAAAGTAGCATTACACAAATTAGCTTATACAGAACAAAAACACAAATATATTAATATAAAAGTTTGCTCTTTGTTTTAAAAATAAAAAAAATAAATAAATAAAGTAAAGACAATGACAAGCCCGCGAAGACAGAACAGTAACAAGTAGAGACAATGTAAGACAGAGAAAGACATTCAATAACAAAAAAAAAACAAAAAAAACGAAATATACAGCACAGACGTGGACGTAACATTTCCAAAACAACAAATCAGTTATTCTACATTCCGTATACTATTGTCAATACAAATCAGATTATCAGTAAAAAGTAAGACCGTATAAATCGATAACTGCGCATATAATTATTAAAGAGAAAATAAGGGAAAGTATGCGCGTATTCTCCTCAAAATGACCAAGACAATGATGCATCGTGTACAATGTGTAAGTATTAGTGTGTGTGTGTGGTGTCAGGGGGTAAATCAAACTAATTTACTTTATATTTTAAGAACAAAAATATTTTTAATCTTTTCTTAAATGTATATAATGAAGGGGCATTTTTCAATGAATCAGTAAAGGAATTCCACAAATTTGGGCCATCATAGATAAAAGTGTTTTTAGCGAAGGAAGTTCAAGTAATGGCAAATGGTACTCTTCCGATTGTCTAGTTGAATGTTGATGAAAAGAGCGATTTTTTAAAAACATAGTCTTAAAATTTTGGGCAGCAAATCATTAGTATTTTTATACATAAATTGACCTAATTGAAGCAAATACAAATCTTTTACTTTCAAAATATTATTATCATAAAACAACGGATTAGTGTGTGCACGAAAATCTGCCTGGGAAATAATTCTAACTGCTCTCTTCTGTAACAATAAAAGTTTGTCTAAAATGTTCTGATGAGCGTTACCCCATGCGAGTAAGCCATAATTCAGATAAGGTAATGTTAAGGATGAATATAATGTTAATAATGCTGAAGATGGGAGTTGTGTTTTAAGTCTATTTAATATACCAATATTTCTCGAAATTTTTTTAGAAATGTTATCGACATGAACTTTCCATGAAAGCTTATTATCAATTATTACACCTAGAAATTTAGAATGTGTAACCTTTTCCAAATGAGTGTCATCAAAAACTAAATCAGTTGGCAAAGAATCTATTGAATTACTAAAAAGCATATATTTAGTCTTTTGTAAATTTAAAGACAGCCTATTAGCTCGGATCCATTGAATAATTTTTTCTAATTCAAAATTTACAATTTCAACAAGAGTATTTGGATTTGTATGTGAAAAGAACAAATTTGTATCATCAGCAAATGATATAAAAGACGCCATATCTGATGATCTATAAAAATCATTAATATAAATAATAAACAAAAGCGGGCCCAGCAAACTACCTTGAGGAACCCCACAATTAATATTTCGTAATTCAGAAGTGTGACCATCCAGAAATACAAACTGTTTCCTATCGGAAGGTAACTCCTGAACCACTCCAAGGCCTTCCCACGTATACCATAATGAGAAAGTTTATGAAGCAAAATATCGTGGTTGATCGTGTCGAAGGCCTTGGAGAAGTCCAGGAGTATTTCAACCATATGATAAGAGGAGTCGAGAGCATGAGCTACCTTTTCAACAAGTGATAATAATGCATGACTCGTGCTATGTTTCTCTCTAAATCCAAATTGGGAATCACAAAAAATATTATGAACTTTCAAAAAAGCAACTGTTCTTTTATGTATAAGTTTTTCTAAAACCTTCGAAAGAGATGATAATAAAGATATCGGGCGATAATTATTTACATCTTGCTTATCACCCTTCTTAAATAGTGGAATAACTTTTGCAATTTTCATAACATTAGGTACTTCTCCATTCAAGAAAGACAAATTAAAGATATGAACCAATGGATCTACAATGAAAGGTATTATCCCTTTTAAAATTAAGTTATTAATATTATCAACACCAGAACTTTTCTTGTTTTTCAAATGAGAAACAATATCTATTATTTCAAATCTATGAGCTGGAACAAAGAAAATAGAATTTGTATTTGGGGCGTTTAAAAATCTGTGAAAGATTTTTTTGATTGTGGTATATTTTGTGCTAACGTCTCACCAATCGAAGAAAAGTGTTTATTAAAAATATTTACAATCATATCAGAATCATCGATCACTTCATTATCCCTTTTAATTTTAATAATATCATTTTTATTATGGACCAAATTCATAGCCTGTTTAAGAATTTTCCAAGTATTCTGCATATCATGTTTATAAAACTCTAAGCGATTCACGAAATAATTCTTCTTTTCAAAACGCAAAATTCTAATCAAAGCATTCTTATACGAAGTATATTTACTTTTAGTTCTATCTGTAAGATTTGCTTTATACTTATAGTACAACTTATTCTTTTTATTAATACATCTTAGAAGAGATTTCAAATCCAGGGAAGTCTAGGGTAATTTTATAATTATTTACTTTATCTCTTTGTAAGGGAATACATGTATCTAACTCTTCATTCAGAATATCTAAAAATTATTATACGAACTATTTACATCATCAGTGTTATAAACACTTGACCAATCTGCGTGCTCTAAACTGGCTCCAAGTCTTGCTATATTCTCTGGGGAAGCTCGACGTCTTAATGGACGAGGCCGTCCACCGTGGACTGAATTTGAAAGAGTAAACTGAGTAAAAATGGGATAATGATCAGATATATCAGAAAGTATAATGTATGAATCAGGATGTGGAATGACATTACTAAAGATATTATCAATCAATGTAGCAGAATTATTAGTTACACGAGTGGGCTTAGAAATAAGTGGGAAGAATGAATTTGATAAAAATATTTCCAAAAATCATGACATAAATTATCAGTATCATATTTTAATAAATTGATATTGAAGTCACCCATTATAAAGCAATCTTTATTAATCATTACCGAATTATTCAAAATATCAGTTAGGGACGATAAAAATCTAAAGTATTACTACTTGGGGTCGATAAACTACACCAATTATTACATTCTTCCGACCTGGCAATAAGATTTCAATAAACAAGGATTCCAAGATATTGTTCATTATAGTAATATCATTACAAACATTGTAAGAATAATTTTTTGAAACATATAAACCAACACCTCCTCCAAGTTTTTCCTTCCTACTACTAAAAATAAAATCATGTTCATGTAGGGCAAATGGTGGGTTAGGATCTGTGGTTAACCAAGTCTCGGTAAGCCCAATTATAGAGGGAAGACATTGGGACGAATTATCTAAGAGGAATTGAAAATCATCAAAATGTTTATTAATACTTCTAATATTTAAATGGAATAAAGAAAATGTATCTTTATTAATATTATTATTACACATAAAGTCTTTGAATTGATGGTTAGTAATGTACTCAGTTAGAGAATTGGCGATAGTCTCATCATATCGATCATCACGAAGAGAATTAAACGCTAAGTTATTATGTAACGTATCCATTTAGAGTTTGACCACAAAAGGATTGCGTAACAAAATAGTAGTATAATATACAATAATGCGCAGTATCTAAAATGGAAGTTTCAAATTTAGTTAGAAAAAGAGAATCGGTCTGTATGGACAACATTGTGATATAAAAATGGAAATTAAGTATAGACAAGAAAAAATACACAAGTAAACATATACAAACAAAAGACGAACATTTAACAGATATGAATATATTACAAGAAATCTCCGCAGGCTTGGAGAATAAACGATAAACATCCGCAAAATCGTAACAAAGCATTACAAAGCAAAACAACACTATCTTGAACTCCCTGATATAGATAAAGAAGTTCGAAATAGATTTTCAATGTAGACTAGTCATAATTATAATTATACGCAACAAAAGAGTGAATATAACAGAAATAATAATGAAAATTACTTTCATTTTTTAGAAAATACATATACAAAAAAAGAAAAAAAAAAAGAAAAAACGTCATCTTCAACTTTCCCAATTTATTAACAGTTCAGCAGTATATTAAGATACCTGCTCCATGCCAAGGCCAGTCAATGTTCTGTCCAATGAATTATTGTTCTGTTTGCATCTAACAGGATGCCATTGCCAAGCAGTCTTTCTTCCCTATCACCAAAGGCTTCGTGAACGGCAATGTTGCAGAGGCCTTGGAGAAGTCCGATCGTGTGATCGAGGGTGAGATGAAGGTCGGAGGGCAAGAGCATTTCTACCTTGAGACACAGTGTGCCTTTGCCATCCCTAAAGGAGAGGATGGAGAGATAGAGATCTTCCTATCAACACAAAATCCCGCAGATGCTCAGGTTTGTTTGATGATTTTTAGTGATGTTTTTTTAGTGGTATTTGAAATACTGTGCACACTCGTGATTACAGAATTTTGTCTTCTTGCTCAAATTGCTTCTTTTATATGTTGAAAAAAATTCTTCTTACACTTGATTCTAAAATATTTGAGAAAATTTACCTCAAATGTACACAGTTCAACTTATATTGTGGTCATCTCCCTTTTACTGATGTGACCCACTTTAATAATTGCCGCGATCATTACAATTCACTGGCTTCAAGAGATTTATATAATAGTTCTTGTATATATGTTAGACCTACCAAGCATTCACAAGAACCAGCAGTCATACAGTATTATTATTATTATTATTAAACATGTTACAGATTTTTTTTAAATGCCAAAAAACTCCTCTAAGCAAGTGTTTTGTGTTCAAGAAGCTGTAACAGTATCTTGAATTGTTTGTATATGGAGTGATTAACATAATTGTGTTGGATATTCCTCAGAGAAAATTACATCTGTGATTAAAAGTAGCTTGTCATAGTTCTCTTTTGAATTGTAATTTATGAGAATTGTCTTTACTTGTAAGGATCGTACTGTCTTTATCCATTACAGAAAATCACCGCCATAGCTCTGGGTGTCCCATTCAATCGTGTTGTATGTCGAACCAAGCGGGTCGGAGGAGGCTTTGGAGGCAAGGAAACTAGATGCTCAATGCTAGCTGCAATAGGTGCTGTGGCTGCAAACAAGTAAGATTACCATATTCCATATATATATATATGCTGTCTCCTCCCTCTCTATCTCTCCTGTTCCCAGGCTCTGTCTTTCACTCTAGCTCCAGTAGACATGGTGCTCACATTGATTTAGGACATGATTGCAGTGACCTGTGTGAAGCACTTCCTTAAGATTACAAAGAAACCTCTCCAGATTGGCTCATTTTTACTAAGTATAAGTTTTCGCATGACATCATCAACTATCAGATAGCCATGCTGGTGGGCAAGCAAAGCGTTATGCAAATGATGGAGGCATTTGGTGGGGGTTTTGGGGAGTTTTCCCTATGGGACGCACTTGAGGGCCAGTTGATATGTGGTCTGGAGGCCGGTTGATATGTACATGTATCGTATTTATTAACTGTGTTTACAGGTTACCAGGGTTTTCTTCATATCTGTGAGATCCCAAGAGATTAACTGTATGCAATAAATTTAGATTTACTAGTCCTATTTTCATATGATCTTTTAGACCTGAAAGTGATATGCCCATACCTTTAAAAAAAACCTGATGAGAGACATTCTTTTACCCACGGATTGTACCTGATAGGAAGAAAAAACGAGAGGGATTGATCATTTGTTCATGGGAGTGTGGGTTCAGGGTGGGGTTATAATCATATTCATTACTTCATATCTTAAGAGACAAATTGCTTATCAATTCAGATATTATCATGTTTGCTATTTTTACATAACTCTCCTTAGACTGAACCGACCTGTGAGGTACATGATGGACAGAGACGAGGACATGATGTCCACAGGGGGTAGGAATCCCTTCCTGGGTCGCTACAAGGTCGGTTTCACCAACGAGGGCAAACTCACTGCTTTGGACATTGAAATGTATGGCAATGCTGGATACAGCTACGACCTCTCTGCTGCAGTAAGTACTCTAGAATGTCCTCTCACAGACTCTTGTGTTGCCATTAGAGTAAAAAAAAACTTAGATCGACGTAGATCAAAAAAAGGAAATGTGTAGGCATTGGTTTAGCACGTGGTCACCTGTCAGTTGTATTTTTACCTAAGTCATTGCCCTGTGATTGGTACCAAGAGTGTGTACGCTGGTGAGAAACCTGATGTGACAGGGATGTAGTTCAAACTTTATTGTATCCTTTGAACTCCTAGGTACTTGAAAGAGCAGTGACTCATGTTGACAACGTCTACCGCTTCCCTGTCACGCGGGTCTACGGTCGTCTCTGTCGGACCAACCTACCGTCCAACACAGCATTCCGAGGCTTTGGTGGGCCGCAGGCGATGGTCATCTGTGAATCCTTCATGACAGACATCGCCATCAAGTTAGGGCTCTCACAAAAAAAGGTGAAACGTTATTGGTGGCTTTGATAATAGTATAATTATGTATGATGTCTTTCTGTCATCATGATTACAGTTAGCTTGTCAAACTGTTCTTTTTTTAATGACGTTTTCTGAGGGCTTCTTCCGTCATTCATAAACTGGGGAAGCTAAATAATTTTAGAGATCTGATTAAATCACATATTTTTATTATTTTTAAAATGTTCCCTGCACATGACAAATTAATAGCCATTTCTTTGTTTGAAGTTAGTTTGTTAATGAAAAGCATCATGGAGTTTGAATCCATGTTTTATTTGGTGCATAAGTTTTGACCAAATACTGTTTGCTGATGAATGATTGTATCACTTGCGACCAAAGGAGTTGATTTAGAAGAATGAATTCTTTTAATGAATGCACAAATAATTAAATACACAAGAAGACAATAGTCAAACAGGCAAATTAAAAGAAATCAAGGAATAGTGGAGTAGATGAATACTTTAATAAAGAAAGATAAATATTCAAAGGAAAAATGAGCAAATAAGGTAGCTTAGGATGCAAGATGCATAACCGTTTGGGTGATATTGGTGTATTAAAAGTCGTCATTTGAGGTATATCAATGACGTTATTTAAGCCTTCTCAAAGTGGGACAGAATTTTATCTTCTCAGTGTTGTAATGATATGGTTCAACCTTTATGCCATAAATTAAGATTTGAACAGTTGTGCACTTTGCATTCTGTATGCATCTATTTATGCCATAAATTTGCTAGGCTGCCTATAATTAATTTATTACTATGCAAAGACCACTCAAGGGAGACAAGAAAGTGAGCATGTGTCTTAATATGTAGAAGTTCCTTTAATGTAGGTGTCAACGGGATACAATTATATTCAATGGAAACAAAAATATGGTCTTTATAGACTGGTGATACCATGGGTGGTCGCTTTAAGCATGTTTGACATCGGTGAATAATTAAATTGTTGGTTATGAGTGAGTGACTAATACTCGGTTCTTTTTCATGGTAGGTGAGAGAGTTGAATTTCTATTCGGAAGGTGATGTGACCCCATGTAATCAGGTGTTGACTGGATGCCAGCTAAGACCATGCTGGGACCAGTGCCTTGAGAAGAGCAACTATGATACCAGGAGGAAGAATGTGGATATCTTTAACAGGTAATGTCACAGGGTTAGTGGGTGGCCACCCTCTTTAGAAAGACCACTGTCAGTGTAGACTTAGTACTTCATTAATACAGGAGTGAAGTTCACTCCTTCCTATGTGGAATGAGATTAGTTACCTGATTTGGGGCTCTCTTATTTTCGGCTTTTTATGCTACATACTATGGGGCCACCACTGTTGTATGTTGTTCAATGTTTGGTTTTTTTATACATCCTGTAGCATGTTGTTCAATGTTTGGTTTTTTTATACATCCTGTAGCATTAAAAGGCGATTTTCTAGGTAATCTATAAAATGGCATAGAGAGTATTGTAGTTTGTGTTTGGAGATGTGTTAGGATATAGGCTGGTCTTTAGTTTTCAAAATAATATTGGTCATATAGAGTCATTCAATAGAGCAAAACATTCTCAATTGCTTGGATTCAATTTTTGATTTGGAAGCCTTTTTGTAAACTTGTGTTTCTTCATTCAATTCTTTTCATTATGGATATCATATCTGAAATGCACAAGAATACAATATTCAGTAGAATAACGGGTAGCCTAAAATAACAAATGTCATGATTTTCAAAGATTATGTGGATCTTAATAGTACACATGTGCCAAAATTATGTCTATGTAGCCATTTATCTTTCATATCTTTGTTTTCTTGTTATCAGTGAGAACAGATGGAAGAAGAGAGGTCTTGCCATTACGCCAACCAAGTTTGGTATATCCTTTACTGCTCGCTTCCTGAACCAGGTGAGAAGCATATGATTCTTTGAGAAGTGTCACAAAACCAGAATTTTCTCACTTTGCAATTTATTGCTCTATTTTGACAGTCAGTTCAGAATATTTCAGTATCTTCAAGGGCACATTAGGTGACACAAGATATGTCTCAATGCTAGATTTTCTGATCATTTAGTTCTTCTATGTTAAATGGAAAAATGTCTGATGAATAAACCAATAATTGTTAATGCTTTTTTAAGATGGAGACATGTAGGGTCAGTTCTTAATTAACCATGTGGAGATTTTTTTTCCCCCTAATTTTTACCCCTTCTGTTTCAAGTTTTTGGAAAATTGTCGTAAATAAACTTTATTTCATGAGTGTCAATTTGACTTATAAACTTCACAAGGAACTTGGTTCTGTTTCAAGAAGAATACTGTAAAAATTCCTAGTTGTTCAATGATCAATTTATTGGGTTGGATTTGCCACCTATAGCATGGAAGGGAGTTGGTTTGGTGATGTGACTGAGGTAGAAGCTCAGACGTGGCACAACAATTTATTCAAACCTGCAGCTTATGCGATGTTCATTTTTCAACATTTTTCAACATTTGAATTGATTTTGGATAAAATGAGTTTGTGAACTTCTAATTTTGACCACCATTTTTTTCTGCCAGGCCGGTGCTCTTGTCCACATCTACACAGACGGTTCTGTCCTGGTGACCCACGGTGGGATTGAGATGGGTCAGGGGCTTCATACCAAGATGATCCAGGTCGCATCCAGAACTCTAGGTATCCCGGAGAGTAAGATTCACCTGTCAGAGACTGACACCAGTAAGGTACCCAACACCTCACCCACAGCCGCCAGCACTGGGTCTGATCTCAACGGCAGGGCTATCGAGGTATGTTCACTCCTGAAACAAGAATCATTTTGAACAGTGATTTAGTCGAGTCCAGATTTGAGGCTATATTTCAGTGACTTTGGCCTTGGACTGAGTCACAGTTTAAAAAAAAACATATGGAGGGTAATATTTTTCAGGTCCGATTTTTGTTTGGAGTGATGATGCAAATCAATCCAAAGTGTTATGGATCACTATATAACCAAGAAAAGAAACACCGATATTACTGTTAGAATTTAATTTACAAATCTTAACTGCCATTTGTGTCTACATGTATTTGCCAGAAAGTCAACTTAAAACTTCAATTAGTCCGCTTAAAACTGTTTTGTTCAGATGTCGGTCTTCAATATTGTCTACTGTAATCACAGCATAAGACCAGAAGCCATTCGTTCTTTCATGTGTACTTACAAACTATGCTTCATTTGTAGCACCCTAGGTAAACAAAACAACACTTTGTTAACAGAACAAGTCTTTTAGCTTACATTCGTTTGTAACTTTTCTCTTTTTCTCTTTCCGTATACCACAGAATGCTTGTCAGACTCTTGTACAGAGATTAGAGCCTTACATGCATGCCAGCCCTAAAGGCAACTGGGATGAGTGGGTAAGTCATATCTAAGGTACATGTACTAGCCATTTTCCTTTTTGGGGGGGGGGGGAGCTATTCCTTTAAAAATGAAATCAAAACATGCATTATAAGCTATTTCCCTCATGTATTCTTTTCAATTAAGTTTAAGATAGGATAATGCACAAATCAACCACTTTAGTTATTTCAAAGCTATTTAGAAATTTTGTGGTAAATATGACGCTTCTGTCGTCAGTAATTATCTTTTGTTGCAGTGCACAAGGAAAATATATGCATATATTGCTACTTCACACAGTATTTGTGGATATTTTTTCTCAAAATAAATGTGTTCAATGAAAAAGCTGCCATCAATGGTACTAATGCCACACTTTCACATTCATGAAATTTTGTTGTGCAAAAATTATTTTTAAAATAAAAAATTCATGGTTTTGTTGATGTAGGTTGATGCAGCATATAGAGACAGAGTGAGTCTATCTAGTACAGGTTTCTACAAGTAAGTAACTATTATTTATCTTTGTGTATGTAGTGCACGAATCAATTACTTCATACTAAGTTACAAACAGTATTTTTGCTCCTTCCAATTCTGTTCATGTTCTTTAAATACACAGACTGTAAAAAAATGTTGGTTCTATGATAATGTTGCCATTTTTTTTTCTATTTTGTTAATTTCATATCTTGCTGTTTGGTAACAAACTATAAATCAAATGTTCCATGTTCTAAAATTATTTGTCTATTTACTGTTATCAAATTCTTTACGAATTGGTGAATAAAGCTACAGACTTTTTATTTTTGTTTACTTGTACCTTGATCTTCCTGTATCTTTGTGTGTCTCTTTATCCGTTGATTGTGTGATAAACCATGGACCTACTGCAAATGGACACTGAACGGTACCATAATATATTCATGCACCCGACTCTGTCGAAAGTATCATAATGAAATTCCAAACATGCTTCCAAGCTTTGATCTCATCACGACCGCCGCCAGTCAGCCATAAAAAAACAGAACTGTGCCTTGAAGAATCTACCAAATGCCCGCGCAAAAGAAACTGATTCGCTTAAAATCACGGAAATGCATGTCCAGTTGTGGCGTACATATGAGTATTGACTTATATGAAGTTTTAAATAGGAAATTAGAAGTAGTTTACAAGAGAAACCTGTAAATTTGGCTGAAACACAATGATTTCAAACTTCATTTTAAAACATATCCTATCCATTTCCAAGGAATAGAAGGTAATAGGACAGTAAAGAATATGTATTTTTTAAAGTTGGGCAAGTCCAGATGTATGTCCACCAGTGTCCACTTCTTTAATCATCAATCTAATATCACACAAATTGTCATAATTTGGGGTTCACTGCTCCTCTAACTGGTCTTAAATCACGATACTTTTCCTGAAACTACACTCTGGGCCCTGGCCCAGCGAAAAGAATCTGAGGAAATGTAAAAGGTTCCTTTGTCTGTGATGATGCGTGATTTACATAATCAACATTGTCGCGTCAAATGAATGTCCTCATCAACATACACATTATCAGGTGGCGGTGGTCATGATGTGATCAAAGAAAGACTCTCATTATTAGTCCATCTGTAGTAGGGTCCATGGATAAACTATTGGACATTTTCTCCTTGATAAGGACCCTGATCTGACTTATGACTGGGAGAAGAACGAAGGCAAGCTGTTCCATTACTTCTCTTGGGGTGTGGGTGTGTCCGAGGTGGAGATCGACTGCCTGACTGGAGATCATTGCACTCTCAGGACGGACATCATCATGGATGTCGGAAACAGCATCAACCCTGCCATCGACATTGGCCAGGTATACATTGTCTAGTGATTCTGAATCATCTCCCTATATCTTTACGTTATTGAATCACACATCATATTTTGATATCCCTCAGAATTTTTTCTAAAGGTCTTTAAATGAATCTGCTTTCCCTCTTCAAATTGGCAACAATAACCAGGTGTTTGTATTTTCCACTCTTTTCTTTCATAATTTAGATGTTCAAAAACAGTGTGAATGAAAATTACAATATTAAGGACAAACAGGGGCTGTGATCAACCTGTCATTTAGCTGATTTTCAGAATTTTCTCAAATTTGCAGTAAAATGCCCAAAGTTATTTGCAAAAAAATATTAAAAATTCAGTCACATCTGCTCACATTTAACATCTCCACATGTCATGATCCTGCTTTGTCCAACCCAAAAATTTTAGGGCAAATTTTGGAGAGAAAAAAAGAAGAGACTTTTGGGCCCAAATAACGCCTTTGGCAAGACATTAATCCACATTTGGTGTTAATAGGTACCTAGCAATAATAATTACACGAGTTACCGATTCTAAAGTTGCGGATAATCTTGGGCCAAAGTTCTGCAGTGCTAATATCTGTTTAACCTCTGTAATTCTGCTACATCACACTAGATTGAAGGTGCCTTTACCCAGGGCTATGGATTGTTCACCCTTGAAGACCATCGATGGAGTCCCAAGGGTCACCTTCTGACCAGAGGACCAGGCTTCTACAAGATACCAGGCTTTGGTGATGTACCTCCGGAGTTCAACGTATCCCTCCTGCAGAACGCCGCGAACCATAACAACACTTGTTCTTCAAAGGCAAGTTTCACAGTGTAGTTAATATTACAAGAATGGGTAACATTGAGCAGACAATAGGACACGTTTCCTTACCTACATGTAGGAATAACTTTGCACACATTCATTCAAAAATGTCATAATTTATGAGCCAGGAAGTGTAAACTATGTGTTAATATGACAATCCTCTGGCTCTGAACAGACGATAATGTCATATGATGATAGATGAATGTTTGCATCAAGTAAAATATGTTTCGGACTTCATTGCATAATGATGGTTTTGTTCATTTTGCATTGTTTTTATGCCCTCCACTACAAAGTAGCCAGAGGCATTATGTTTTCTGGTTGTCCGTCCGTCCGTCCCGTTCTCGTGATCGCGTTATCTCAAGAACCAATTGATGGATTACCGCTAAACTTGGGTCATGTATGTATCTTGCAGAGCTAATGAAGTGATTAAATTTTGGGGTCACGAGGTCAAAGGTCATGGGGCTCATTATGTAAGCAAAATAAGCTCTTGATCGCGTTATATCAAGAACTGATTGATGGATTACCACCAAACTTGGGTCATGTATGTATCTTGCAGAGCCAATGAACCGATTAGATTTTGGGGTCAAAGGTCATGGGGCTCATTATGTATGCAAAATAGCTTGTAAACACATTGTCAATACTGACGGATGGATTACTATCAAACTCGGGACATGTATGTATCTTGTAGAGCCATGTACATGTATATGAAAAATAGCTTTTAATCACAATATTCTGAGAACCTGTTAATGGATTACAATTGAACTTAAAATGGCTTCTGTTTTGGTTTGTAAAATCGCTCTATGGCGGAGGCATCATTTTCGACTGCATGCAGTCGAACATCCATCTAGTTTTTTTTTCTTCTTTTCTTTGCTAAATAGAACATGTAAGTATAAAATTCAGTTTCTTTTCCATATTACATTTTTTTTTCTTCAAAAAAAAAGAAGAATGAAAATTAAAGGCTTACGACAAGATCAACTTTTTATCTTCATGGCCTGTAATGTGTTTGGAAGTATAAATACACGTGGAAGCATTTAGCTTCTGAGTACAAGTATAGTTTTAGAACAGGACCACATTCCATGTCTGTTTCTGATCATGTTGTCCTTCTACCCAACAGGCTGTTGGTGAGCCTCCTCTCTTCCTTAGCTCCTCTGTCTTCTTTGCCATCAAGGATGCCATCTTGGCAGCTAGAGCTGATGAAGGCCTGGGAAACTTCACACTTCACAGTCCAGCAGTGGCTGAACGCATTAGACTAGCCTGTGTCGACCAATTCACAAAATGGGTGAGGATGGCATAAAGTGTTGTAAATTTTCACACGTACAGAAGGGTAGATTATCACTTATCTGCCTATGATATGACCTTAAACAGTACTGTAGTGCATCTGCTTTTAACATTCAAAAACATAGCTCCATTCTGCATGATCTTTATGTAGATTGATGGACAGTGTCTTTTAGCCTCTGGAGAAGGTGCTCAACAAATAGAATTAAAAATAAAATTACTTTGATCATTCTAATAGGAATTATTTGGTTTCTTGTACAAAGTATATGCAGACACAAGATTTGTACATAGATCTTGAATCCATAGTAGGCCTAATGATAAAACTTTCGCAGTTTCATTCATGCTTTTTCAGTATACACATGTAGTCTTGATAGAACGGGGGTGGGGACAATAAGTATAAAGAGTAAAAATATGCCCCCAAAGGCACCCCACTATGAAGACGCTCCTTTCTGAAAATATTGAATCTTTCTATTTCAGTTTCCAGAAGCCGAACCAGGAACATACACACCTTTCTTTGTGAGACCCTAGACAGAATGAAGAGGCTCCCATGCCAAACTCTTCCATCTGTAGTGGGCTTATGCGTGATATTTCCCCGAGGAACATTAGTGGAGCTTTACTACTTAACCATTCTAGTAATAACTGTTGACAGGATGAATTGCAGAGCTTGTTTCTCAATATCTTGCACAAATTTCTATAATTATTCCTGATGTGTTAATTCCAATAATTTAATTGTAATGGTGAATTAATCAACTGAAATCTGGTTATTTTGTAACTATTCTTTACATGTTATTTGATATTTTTTTTAAACACAGAGTTGCAAGGTCCTTTTTATTTGATCATGCATGCTTAATTATGGAACAGACCTGCTTTTTATACATGTATGTCAGCATTAATGCCAGAGAAATTATAAGTACATGTAATTTAGTAAAACATCTTGAAGATCTTTAAAAGATCAAAGTCTTATTTATAATCATGTTGTTAAAAAATTATATCAAAGTATTTTATACCAAAAATATAATATAGAGTGACTGTATTTATGGAATTGATAAAACAGTCCTATCAACTTACATGCTTATGACTTATTTATCATATAGAACTATCAAGTATCTTGTGTTTCTTTATATTATACCTTATACCTAAATAAGGTTAATCATCACTAGAAGTAGGAAATAGTCTGCTTACAACAATAATACTGTCATGGGTCAATTTAAAATGTGCTAAAATATCTTGTGAACTTGAGAACGAATTGTGCTATCATAGTGAAACTTGGTAAGAGTATGTATGACCATGTATAGATTACCTGATTATATTTTGGGGTCACAGGTCAATTTAAATCTGGATATACATGTTACAAATGAAGGAAAGTACATACCGTCTGTTTGGAGCCAAAAGGGCATTAACTCGTATACCTCCACGACAGCACGGTATTGGAATATAACAGTTTTATCATTCTCTTGATGGTTCAGGGTTTTCTATGAATCACACTGTACATGTTTAACTAATCTCTACCTCTACTTTACAAAGGTACTAAAACGTTGCTATTGGAATTCACACCCCTCCCCCCAAGTTTGTCCGTATGTACGGTCCCGTTCTCGTGTTTATCTCCAATTCCCGCCAACTGATTAGATTTGCTAAGTATGCAAAAATAGCTTGTGAACCGATTGATCCCGCCAAACTTGGGTCATGTATATAGCAAAGCCAATGAACTGATTAGATTTTGGGGTTGAATTACTGCAGTCGAAGGTCCATCTAGTTTTGTGTACATCAAAATTGTTGTCTAGTTCAATATACATGTAGCTTAAATTAATTACTCAACTTGTATCTATGAGATTATGGTATTACAAACATAATAGCTAGAATAATGAATAAAGTGATGTATATGTTTTGCATGGTCATCAAACTTTATATAAATTAAAGATCACCGACATTTCTTTAGACTGAATGTTGCCTCCCAATTTTTATAAATGCTATAAAAACTTAACAACATGCCTAGTCATTTTAGTGTTGTTGATCTCTATTAATGGATTATACATTTATTCCTGGGAACAGGCACAATGGATTTTTTTTTTTTTTTTCCTCCCCGAAAACAATACAGAAGACCAAATAACGAGCATCTCTGCTCCATCACATGAGAGGGCAAAATTCTGTATGATAATGTGTATTTAATAGCAGGAATGGATTTGAAAGAATACTTTTCTACAAGTATCAAGGAATTCCAGAATGAGTTTCTATAACACACTGCAAATTTCTTTTAGCAAATTGCATTGAGGTTTGAACGATGTAAAGTTGGAGGAGAAAGTTTTATTACACATTTCTTTTTGTGTGTACTAAAGAACAAAATTACCATTGTACACCACACCAGCTATTTTTCATTAATAAAAGAGTTGCTCTGGAATTGCAGAGATGTCTGCTTCCATAAGTAGTCGCTGTGTTCTCTTCTGGATCAATCATTAATATACACAGCTTTATGGTCCTTTTTTTTTTTATTAAAGTGAAAATCTACATGTATTTAAATATTATGAGCATTAATTTCAAGAATAATATTCAATGAAATATAATGAAGTTTACTCCAATAAATTAAACTGTGCTTTAAAAAGGATGGGCTGCAAAAGAAAATTTTATGAAAGTACATCCAAACTAAATCGTTAAAAATGTTGACGAAACTGTTTAGTAATTACCTTTACAAAAAATTGCCAATTTTATATTTGTTTGTATTCAGAGAGCATAATGTAAAGACTTAAGAATGAAACAAGTGAAACGCTCTCGGCAGTCTCGCCTGCATTACGCAATTCAGCATTACGCAATTCGATATGATGAAAAATTGAGGTTGGGACATTATTTTTATAGGCAGGGTGGCCCATTTGCAGACCCCCGAAAATGAAATCCTCTGAATATAATAAGCATTTTGAAGTGAATATTGATTATGAATCATCAGAATAATTATTTACTCTATCATAAGAATACAATATAATGAGATTTAGTGTATGGGTAAGACTATAAATGTTTCAATGCTTGTCAGTAATTTACAAATAAAGTTATCTAATAAACTTTTTAAGAAAAGAGGATTTTTCAGCATTTTGTGTAAAAATAATTGGAAGGTAAAGCCCATCTACATCACATCACGTCTCATTAGCATAATGAGAACATTATTATGAGATATACTCCAATATATATTATCCAAACATCAATATTGTCACCTAGCTGTAACTGATCATGTACATACTAGGCCTGGGATCGAATACTAAAATTACTATTAGAATATTCATGGGAAAGTACTCGAATGATTCGAATATTTACTTTCATGAAATATGAACAAATAACAATTTATTTATTAATTCTAATTGTGTCACATGATTTGTGATACTTGATAGCCCTTGGGTACAAGTTTCATGGAATTTGAACAAACACTTTTGAAATTATGCTAAAATTTCAAAATCTTGATGTTGATGCCACAACAAAGTCTAAGTTTCCAGACCTGAAATGACATTTGACCTTTACTTTGTCACCTAAAAGACTAATAACATGATTGGTGATACTTGATAACCCTTATGTTCAAGTTTCATGGAATAGGAATGTATACTTTCAAAATTATGATAACAATTTAAAAATCTTAGCCTGATGCCACAACATAGTTAAGTTTGTTGACCTGAAATGACCTTTGACCTTGACCTAGTGGGCTGAAATTCTACTCACATGATTGGGGATACTTGATAACCCTTTAGTCTAAGTTTCATTGAATAAGAACTTATACTTTCAAAATTATATTACAAATTCAAAAACTTAACCTCAGGTTAAGTTTTTGATGATGATGCCACAACATAAGTTTGTTGACCTGAAATGACCTTTGACCTTGACTTTGTGACCTGAAATTTTCCTCACATGATTGGGGATACTTGATAACCCTTTAGTCCAAGTTTCATTTAATAGGACCTTATACTTTCAAAATTATATTAACAATTCAAAAACTTAACCTTAGGTTAAGTTTTGATGTTGACGCCGCCGCCGCCGCATCCACCGGAAAAGCGGCGCCTACCGGTATGTCTCGCTTTTTGCTACGCAGGCGAGACAAAAATTACCTAGAAATTTTGTCCTCGATAGTTATTTTCATAATCCTAAAAAAGTTAGAATGTACATTAAAACATGGACTTTTATTGAGCATGTTCCTTTACAAATACACTCCTATTAATGACTAAAAAATGTTTTTGATTACAAATGAATGTTAATAAAATACAAAACAAAATTAGTTTCTTCACTTCAAAACTTTAATAATAATTTCCACCATAAGAGCATGATTATGTGTCACCAGAACACTGGTCATTTTCAAAGACACACACAAAGATGAATAAACATGACGTGCTGTGCAGTTGTGCAATTCCAAAACTACATCAGGTCATTCAGGTGTCTGCTGGAGAAATCACAGGCATAATTATATTTCTTTTCAAAATTTCAGAAAATTATGTTAGATTTACATGATTTGAAATAAGACTTCTCTAGACAAAAATTGTATAGGGAACAGAGCAGGATCACTGAAAAATAAGTTTTGGCTCTGGTATAATTACTTGGGTGCAAACCGTGCATCATTGATTCACTCTTGCTATAAATACCGGTATCACAAAGGTCTAATTACTGAAAACACAATAGCAATCACAAGCACTAGAAATATTTCTCATGGACGCTTGTTAAGGTTCCTGATTTGGTATTTTTGTATTCTTTCTCTCTGTAGCCTAGTAGATGACAATGTTTGATTCCTTGATTAGCATGAAGAAGAAAGATTTCTGGTACACTTTGTGATGATGAGTGTTGAGTCGGTGGCAGTCGAATGTAGACTCCTGCCTCTTGGACTGTAGCGGATGAAGTTTCATGTAGAGCTGTCTCTCCTGCATTCCTCCTGCATAGATGCTCCTTCAATTAAACAATTCCATTCCCCTGGTGATATTGATCCTGATAGCATGTAATGAGCACCATATCATTGCTGGAAGGACGATGACATGTTTGCAGACACAGACCAAGTCTCCTGGTGACGTTGAACATATATACTGTAGAATCTGGATGCACAATGATTTTCCATAGAGAGTCCACTATTGGTTTATTCCCTGGCCTTGTAGACATCTAAGTGTGACATGATGTATCCTGGGATAACGAGGCAGCCAGCACTGATGACCGTCATGCCGATAAATTTTTCCTGCACACAAAAATTGGAAACAGAAATATTTATATGGAAAAAATATAGAAAAAAATCTCTATATTTCATTTTAGGTCTATGAAAATATTATAATAATAATATTAGGTATACGTGTAGGGTTATACTTATATATAGTTAGGTACAGTGTTGGGTCCAGGACTCCAGGTTTGAAGCCTTGAAGGTAGGAAATCAGTTTGTGTACGAAATTATCGCAGAGCAAGTGACATACAAGGTACATGTACAAGCGGATGATATGATATGAAATTGGAATATTACATACATGTATAAAACTATGTGGGGAGTGTTGCTAAATTCCCATAATTTTATCAAACAAATACGTTTTCACTGGCTGCCTGCCCTAACAACACAGAAAGAAGACGAAAGTCTTCGTTGACGATCAGCCATGCATGAACACTTTTGATAACTCTCTTTGTTGCTACGGCAGGCAGCCATTGAAAACGATTTCGTTTAATCAAATGATGGAAATGCAAGCATTACTTTAAACAAACAGAACTTTGTTATTCCTGGCTCATTTTTCCTGATTCAGGTGTCATATGAAAGGGCAGAAAATGAACTTTCTAGAAATCTTATTTTTTCTTCGAAATTCAGATATCGCCCGCCAAATGACTTTTTGGTTTCCTTCCTTCAAATTGCTTTTAATCACTCATGCGTGATATATGCATCACTCGAGTAGCATCAAATGAAAGAGGAGACTCTAAGCTTTACAAATATGTGTCATTCATTAATTATAGTTGTGATTAAGTTATGATAAAACATCGATACTTCTCGGTTTCGTTTTTTCTGGGACGCACTGTATATTAACCTGATTGTTTGATAGTGTTGTTTTTTTATTCGTGAGATCGATGTAAAGTTAAAGATAAAGTTGAGTTCTGGACATGCGATTGCATTGTGAAAGAAACGGTGTGGAATCGATCAGAAAAGGTTGATCATCTAGCATACGTATTGATGTGTACTGCAAGGTTCTGGAATCATCAAAATGATACAAAATTTGGCCCAGTCTTGGTAAAGTTACAAGCACTGTACACGGAAAGATGTATACATGGGACTTCACGAACATGTGGCATCAAAATCCGTCCCGATTTTTATGCTGTTACATGCCATATTTCGAATATTAATGCATTTGAAGAGCCATGCTTTTCAGGGAACCTTGTTTTATCTGATGTTCTTCCACACTTGCATAATAACAATGATAACGCTCACAAATTATTTTTCACCTCTTCCCAGAACTCAACCTTCTCTTTAAAAACGACCCGGCCCGCCCGGGAATTCTAACTTCTAGTAAGGTAACGCCCCGGTATTCGGTCAATATCCAGTATTCGGTCGGTCAGACAGCCGTTTCAAAAGCTGTAACAAACTCAAAAATAATTTATGAGCCACGAAACTTGCACAAATCAGGCAGTTGAACAACTTATCCTAACTCTCAAAATTAAATCAGGTATAGGGCCCCGGAAAGATCTCAAAATTAACTCGAAATTGGTCAGTGTCGCACAACTTTATGCACTTCCGAGTTCTGTTAGCACATGCGATAACATGCATAGCCATATGTAGAAGCCTATTGTGAAACAACTATGTGTGCTGGTGCAATGAATTTAGTATGTGTGTGAAGAGGAGCTCTTCCGTGTTCGCTCCATCACAGCGAATTTGCAAATGACGCACTTTTCGCCGTGCAAGAGGTATTTATACATTACCCTTGCCATGCGATAGCGCTCGTCCAGTTTTCGGTCAACGCATTGACATTCAGTGCTTTGTGGTGCATTTGTGTGAAAATAGTGCACAAATACGCTTCGCTCCTTGTCAACGGAGATACAACGCTAAAATTGCGTGACCGAATTCTAGGCGGCACGACCGAATACTGGGCAGAAACCTGCTCCTTCTTCTCTCGGTAATATTTTGCTTAGCATAATTCTATATTTTAAGTGACTTTAAAATCCTGTTAGAGGACTAATTTTCTTTTCTTTTGATGGGTAGATTGCCAAATAAACTAGGTACGAATTCAAAATATGAGCGATTTTCCCTTAAGTGACCGAATACCGGGTGCGCTACCCTACTACTAGTACTACTAGTACTGTAGTAGTAGTAGTAGCCTACTTCTAACTCGTTCTACACTCTCAATCAGTCAGATCACATCCCAAAATCCAACTTACCGGCAGCGTCAGAGGTGTTTTGGGAGGCGCGCTCCTGATTCCTCTTGTTTGAATGACGTTGGCCCTGAAAACTGGAGCAGTACGGAGTACTAGGGTCCTTGCAACTCCCGACATTTTGTGTCTTTTTTCGTCTTCTTTTTCCAGAGAAAGAAAATCACACTTTTTTATCGGCGGTCCAAAGAGTAATGTGCGTACGTACGTGCACGTCACTTGCACTACGAATCGTCCAAGCGTAATGCAATCATTACCATCCTATATTTATTCACATCCAAACGTTTCGACCTGCCAATTATAATATAATTATTGTCAAGTGAATTTCTTTAAAGTATAAAATTTAACGACTGAATATACATGAAATATTGCAGTATGTGTATTTAAAGGTTTTTATGTTAAATTACGTCTACATTTCTGATTTGTTTTGCATTTTATTCTTCTTCTTTCTTCAAAATACAAGAGCGCGAGTACATTAGAGGCGAGCTTATATTGGGTGATGAAAGTACAGTACGTGCAGCTCCTATACTCTGATAGTCTTGATCTAAAATAACAAAGACCCTTTTCAGCAAATTAATCTAAAATGAAAATTTATTTGTTACCCTTTTGAAATTAGATTGATGAGAAGATTAATGTCCAACATTTCATTCATACATGCACAAATAAACATGAATTTTCAGCCACACCGGCTGCTTGAAAAATAATCACAAAAGGTATTATACTAAAAGCAGGGGCGGATCCAGCCGGCGGCAAGGGAGGGGGCCTAAAAAGGGGCCCACTTCGTGCGAAAATTTGAAATCGTGCCGGTCGATTTTTCGCTCAGTGGGGGGTAGTGAGCAAAAAAAAATTTTGGGCACCCAAAAAAAAAATTTCCCCTCCGGGAAGGGTAATTTTTCCCACCACCACCCCCCCTTGGGCGCCAGGGGTAGTGAGCACAATTTTTTTTTTGGCACCCAAAAAAAAATTTTCCCTACGGGAAGGGTTATTTTTTTTTCCACTGCCACCCCCCCCTTGGGCGCCAGGGGAGGGGGCCCAACTTCTTTTTTTTTTCAAAAAAAGGGTGTTTTTATCTGTTTTTTCTAGGGAGGGCCCGGGCCCCGGCCCCTGGATCCGCCACTGACTAAAAGCATGCTTTCATAATGGTGGAATTAAGACATCTAAGAAAAAGAGAATGGGAAGAGGAAGAAGAAGATCCTCTAAAAAAAAGGAGCTATAAGGAGAATTAGAAGACATAGAAGGGGAATCGGTTGATAAAAAGATGATGGAGAGAAATGATAAAGGAAAGTAGAGTAGGAGGATTCATTCAAATAACAATAATAATCGAAATGGGGGACCTTCACGGTTTAGGTGATTTAGTTTGCCTGCCCCATTCCTGGCAACTTGTAAATGCTCATGGGAATCACGATAATGTTTTTTTTTTAATGATGTTCATCCTTTGTTTTGTTATGATTTGTTCTTCTATTTAATTCTTTTGTATACAGTTTGTTTTGCCGAATAAAATAATAATAATAATAATAACAAATTACTACTATATAGGAAAAGTAACATGAAAAATACTCTGAACACACTGAAGTGAAATTGGATGAAAATTTATCAAAATTGAATATAATCATACCAAATATACATAAAAATTGTGAACAATATAAATTCTACTTTTAAAAGACAAATTATTTGCAGCAGAGTACTGGTTTTGTACATAGAAATGATTAAGAAGAGAACCTTATTTTTTTAATTTCTTTTCAATAACTGAACTTTATGAAAGATGCATAGTGGATACAGTAAATGATTATACGGCAGGTATTCCATGAAATATCCTCTTTTACCTGCTTGTTAGTTTGTTGTCTTTTGAGTTCTGGGCAGGGGGTGGTTAATTTACTCTCCTAGCTTAATCATTTTTATTCACTTATATTATTAAAATATTTGCCTATAATTCATTATTAGATTATGACAGAGGAACACAGTTCATTGCTGTAAATATGTAGAAGCTTTTAATGCCTAGCTGCCCTAATAATTACTTTTCTAACTGCTTTGCTCCCTTAAAACAATATTTTCAGAGCACCCACATGAAGTATGGTAGCAGAATTTCCAACACTCATTAAAATGTGGAAATTTTTAGAAAAATATGTTTATCAATAAAAATACACTGTGTCAAAAATCTAAAACTAGGCCTTGTACACTCACTGCAATTTAAGTGTGAATTAAAGGATATCATAAAGATATCATTACATAAAGTACAGTCCTATTTTCACATTCAAACATGTACCAAACTTTACAACACCACAACGAATACCAGCTCCAAAATCATCAAACTTCCACAGATAAAAAAAAAGTATATAAAATTGATTTATACAAAACAGAGCTTGCATCAAATAAAGTTTGCATGTTTAAATTTAAATACACTCTGCAGTGTATAAACAGAGAATAACAGAGATGGAGAGAGGGGATGAGTTGAGAAAGTGAGATAGACGAGAGTAGAAGATGGGGGAGATAAGGAAAGAAAGAGAGACTTAAGGGAGAGAGAGAGAGAGACAGACAGAGAGAGAGACAGAGAGAGACAGACAGAGAGAAAGAGAGAGAAAGAGAAAGAGAGATAGAAAAAGGGGTGTTAGGGGCAGTGAAAGGTGAGTGAAGATTTGAAAAGATGCCTAATAACATGAAAAATGTTATTAAATTCAAAAAGAAAACTATTGAAGTATTGATAGAGTGAACCAATTTGCGTGCATTGAGAGATGGCTCTGGAAACAAGTGCATTACATTGTATATGGAAACCAAAATTACATAAACATGGAAAATAAATACTTAGCATGACAAAACAGAGAGAGATTACAGTAAAGATAAAACAAAATAACAAAATTGCAAGAATGTGACATGTACAGGCACCAAGTACTATTCAACATAAGAGGGACTATATTCAAAACCAACAGTCAATGTGGTACACCTAAAGCATATAAAACATTTTCCACATATCTTCAAGATTTCTTCTACGGATGATAAAAGAGTGGTTTGGCATTCTAGAAGTTATAAGAATGAGTAAACTGTAAAAATAGTTTGTAGAAATAGTTTGCATAAATCCGAAATTTGAATACATATATATACAATATTTATCATTACAATTTATAAACACCATTTTTAATCCTTCAAAATGGCTTCCTTATCTATTATTATTCTGTTGCAAATTCCACTACAGGCCACAATTTTTATAACCAAACAAAATATACAAATTATATTCTAATATATTTATTGCATCACAGTCAAACTTCACAATGGATTCCTGAATTTAAATATCAGAGTAAGCCTTTTATATAACAAAACGCTGCTTTTAATTATTGTTATTGTGTACATACTAAATCATGGAAATTGTTACTGTACAACAAATACAATATACCGAAATTGTAAACAATTACAATGCCAATGGTAAATATACATAGTACCTATCTGAACAGGATTTGGTACTTATTTTTAAATGGAATGATAAAACAGGCAGACGTATGTACTTGTACGCAACTATGGGACATACAGCTGTATAAAATGGTACTAGTTAAATCAGTCAGTTTTTAACCTGATATTACTTGGTTCATGGCCTATATTTTCACTCACACCTACATCAGTTTAACATGATTGAAGTAAACTTATTTAACAACAGAAGGAAAATACACTATTGCCCAATATCAAAGAGGAATATTCGGAGGAATCAATGGCCGAGTTTCTGTTCACAAACATAAAGTCTTCTGAAAATAACTGTAAATGGCTCAATTGTGAAATTTGGCAACAGTAGTGATTTAAAAACATATAACATATTTTTAAATTTCATAATACCCACTGACAACCAGCATCATAAATAATATAAAAATTTCAGACGTTTCTGAAGCCTACTTTTTACATTCAAATTTGACAAGAATTCCGAACAATGTTAAAATTTCCATGGCATATTTCTTATAAATGTTTAATGTCAATCACAGGTATAATGAAATTCTATTTTGAAACTACATGTGATTGACTCTATGAGCTAGATGACAAAAATAGATTTATGGCTAGGGCTATTATTCAAGTTATGCTGGCTCTTTTCAGAGTTTTGGGGGCAACTTGTCCTCTGCCACATCATTTATTCTTACTGACTGGGAAGTTTGTTCTTCATAAGATAATTTATAAACATTTCAAAATAACACACATGATTTATCTACTCAAACTTTGACTCTCTGAAAGTTCTGAAAGTTTATATAGATAATTATTTGGCAATGCACTCTTGTTGTGACAGACCAAGTACTGATGGTTAAACAAATAATTGAGAACCGATAAAAAACTCCATGGAACTAGAATCTACCTGTGGGGGAGGAATGAGATTATTCCATCGCTACACAAGTTACAAGGGAATGTGCAAATGTAAATCCCCAAATTTATTGTCAACATAGATACAATCCATCATATGTCTATTTCTAGGCCACCTGAATGTTATGCTAAAATAAAGAGAATACAAGTTTAAATCTCACTTAGCATACCCTGTACACAATCATGCAGCATGAGCACCAAGGGTATATAGCCACCGTTCACTCTTGCAGTGCTGTATATAAAGGTATCCCTTTCTTCCGAAATCAGTTTTTATTTAATTTTTTAACCCAATGACTACTGAATTCTGTCATACCCATATTCTTTAATACAGGAGCCACCCAGTTCCTTTAGGCAATGAGGTAATAAGAACATACACTACCCTTTGAGACAACTCTGTCACATAGCGAGCTATCTCTTTTATTTCTTGTGCGCTTGAAATTGAGGTGCATGTAAATTCAAAGTGATGGCATGATCAGCGTCATGGCATAAAAATGCCAAATATTGGATTGTCTTGAAAGCAGCTTGATTGATTCACTTTCATCATGTTACGAGAGGCACATTGAGCAATGGCCTTTCCACAAAAAAGATACACCTTCTCCATGCATAGACTGTCCTTTGAAGATGTGTCTTAATTGACACATATTGCATCATATCCTGAGATCAGTTCTTCATCAAGCATTCATCACTGACAAAATGATAGATCTTGGGCACACTTTGCTGCAAACCACTCCCTCATAATCTGATCATTCTCATGAAGGCTTCCATCCGATGAAATGTCGTAGTTCTTTGCTTGCTCATGTGTCTGGAAAAATATGAACAAGAGATATTTAGCTGCACGTATTGTGAAAATGCATGACAAAGTTTGTCATTTGAATGAGGTACAGTACATGTATATATCACAGCATTGTGTATTTGATTTTTTTTTTATAGATGTACAAGAAAAATCTAGATAAGTAGATTTTAAATGGATCATATATAAATAGGAAATTATTGCAAAAAACAAACATCAAGAAGGTTCTCATTTATTACATCTACATAAAATATACAGGATACATACACATCAAGATGAAAATCAAGAAGTATGAATTATAAATCATTATGTGGAAATAAAACTAACACTACATCACTCATACAAAATTACATTGACTAAATCCTTGAGTATTACATTTAATATTTTTTTAAGTTAAATTTTATGTCAACAAAGGTATTAAATAAGAAAAGGAGAAAAGAGGGGGGGGGGGGTAGAAGAGAAAAAAGGAGCGTATGGAAAAGATGGAGGAATGGCAAGAAAGAAAGAATAAGATACAGATAGAGATAGAAAGGAAGGGGAAATAGAGAGGAAGGGTGCAAATAAGAGCAGGAGGAGGTAGAATATTGTTTCCTAAGATTTCAGAATGAACAAATGGTTTGGAAGTTGCCACCAACGGAAAGTTGGTCTTTCTATGGAGGTGAATCAATTTTACAGATATGATATACATAGAAAATGTATAAATTGTTTAGAAACTGCAACAAATAGCGAGTTGGCCTTTCTACAGGGGTAGTCAATTTGATTTGATTAACTTACGATGGCTTCTGGGTAAACTCTCCTCATACTCCGTCTATTATTGTGTTCAAGGAAAGCTTCCTGGAGCATCATCTTCTGAGGTGATTGCAAACATTTGTAACAGATTCGGCATTCCTACAGGAAAAGGACAACAAAAAGCAGAAATAGCAATTATAATAGGGAGTGTAGGCAGATAAGATCTGGCATGTGCTCCGGCAACAATTGCTGTGGGATCTACTTAATCTACTTAATTTATAGTGTAAGGGTTGCTTTTGGGATTTAGGTTTTAGGTAAGGTTTAGGGTCAGGATTAGGGTTAGGATTAGGGTTAGGATTAGGGTTAGGTATCGTGTTGAGTCCAGGGTTGGAGTTGGGAATTCAGTTAGTGTAAGAAATTACAGCAGAGCAATCACATTTCACACATTTTCTTCTCGTCCCATGACATACTGCAGGGCTGCATAAATCAAATGCTATCTATGCACTTCTTGGATGATTAGTACATGCACATTGTATTTCAACATATGCATATTTGTACATTGATCAGGGAGTATGATGTATCCTAAATTGTCTCAATTTCAAGTGACACAATTACACCCCATTGCAGAAGGCAATAGCAACCTCTAGCAATACAACGACTTATATTTTCATTCATGATGTAATAGACATTTACAATGATGTACTGTTACCTCTTGTTCGCAGGTGTAGCATGATTTTGAGCTGCAAAGATCTGACTTCACAAGGATTTCCTTCATACTCACTTGCATCCCTCTCTCTTTAGAATCACTGAAAGTAACAAAAAAATCAAGCATTGATTGACAGCTCATGACAATAATCACAATGGAGTTTCCTTACACATAATAGCATGTGTAAGTAATTGTATTTTCCTGCGGTACAACGTATAGCACGAAAATGTTGTATATGCGGATCCTTTTAATGATCCCCGAGGCGGAATGGTTTGAATAACTTAAGCAGGTGAATGTTATTGTATTGAGAGGGAAAGGAATGTTCAGAAAGGCATAATAAGAGAGGGAAATGGGCGTGGAAGCCATTCTAGCTTTGTCAGACACCAGATCCACGACACAAATTTACAAGAGACGGGGACTGAGCCGAGGAAGTGCAAGAGTCGCAGAACACATTGCTCGATAAACTAGAAACGCGTGTCTCGGAACAACTCAACCATGTCCAGAAAGATATTGATGAATCGCAAATGGCTTTAAAGATACTGTGTCCCTTTTGCAGCCAACATCAAATTCTGTAGAACTTTGCAGGAATTATGAATATGTCATGTATGTCCTATCTGTGAAATTTAAACGTTAGCAGTGTCCTAATATTCAAATTATGCAAGGAAACCTGTTTACTTGCTAGACTTCACTGTCAGACACTATTGAGTGACTGACTGGCTTTTTCATCTTTGGTAATAACATACATAAAATGAGCTGTAAAGGGTACATGAGCATTTGTCTACATCAATAACCCACTTCTTGTAATGGCCAAAATTAAACTGATTGAATCTTTGCGCAGCATAAAACGTACGACCATTCGGTACAATGGTCTGAAAATCAGACTATTACTTACTGGCTCTATAGCTCCTAAGTCGATTCGACAACTAATAGTCGTTATTTTCCCACTTAAAGACATTTTCAAGCCCACTTTTTTAGGGAAGTTCTAAATTAGTATTGTCTTTCAAATGCTGTTGGAATTTAACCTTTTCATTTTTTGGGCCTGCAAATGGGACATAGTACCTTTAAGCGAGGTCCAGTTATCCAAGAGGAAAGAAATAACCAACACGACGTACAAGTTCAAAATGAAGGGGAACTATGTAAGAAACATATTCATACAGAGGACGCAATTACACTCAGAGACTTAACATTATTAATTTTGTGTTTCATGGGGTTTCTAAGATATGATGAAGCAAGATCATTGAAGTGTAATGATGTGTCAATTTATGATTATATTTCTCTTAATATTGCTAAGAGCAAGACAGATCAGTATCGACAAGGTAACAGTGTAGTCATTAACGCCGGTGTGACAGAAGCTTGTCCGGTCAAAATGGTAAAGAAGTATATCAGATTTCTTTAGATTCCAATAATTTCTTCTTTAAACCGGCATACAGATCTAAAAGTATTAGTGCGCTTATAAGGAAAAACAACCCTTTAAGTTACACAACAGCTAGAGAGAGGGGCATTTCTTTATTGAAAGAAGTATGTGGGGTGGGGATGCAAATCTTGGATTACATTCATTGAGGGCAGGTGGAGCCACTACGGTTGCTAATACAGCAACTAAAGACAGATTGTAGAAAATACATGGTCGATGGAAGACAGATAAAGCGAAGGATGGATATGTTGTAGATACATTAGATAATAAACTTAAGGTGACAAAATCCTTAATGCTTTAGACAGATTATGAATGTTTTCCATTACAGGAAAGGCTTTATTTTGAATGTGAAGTATGATTGGTCTTGGAAAAGCATGGTATAATGTCTGACAATATACCTTTTCTTAAAAAAGAAGAAAGAATGAAAGAAAGAAAGAAAGAAAAGAGAAATATTTATATGAATTCATGTAATACACTTTTTCTTCAATAATGGTAAAGTGATTATGTATTTTGTTAAGCAATCAGAAAGGGATATTCAACAAAATGGATATTCAAGAAAGTTGAGCATTTAAATCTTGAAACAGATTAAATTGGAATCGATTGTTAAACAACAATCCACATAATTACAAACTTGTTTAAATTGTTTAGTGTGCAACAAGGAAATAAACCTGTTCTTTTTTACATCTAGGTCGGTCTGGCAGGCTTCCCCATTAATATTGATATTGATGTACTCTGTGAGTTATTAACTGAGTATTGTATTGAATGAGAAATGAAGGATAACAATATCATCTCCTCAGAGACAGAAGAAGGCCAACTCATACTATAAAATGATGACATACATGTAGATTGTTATTAGACAATTGGTTGAAAGCAGACATTTGACCAGGCATTTATTTTCAGTGTGTAACTGGTTATAAGCACTTACTAATGACCTTTCATTAGTACTTTTTTCATAAGCAGATGGTTCATCTTTTACATTTATATCCAAATTCAAAAGTAAGCTCTAATGAAATGAGGAATAATAAGGGTAAGTAATCGAATGACAAGGATCCTTTTCACCATTTTATAAAACAAATAGTACACATCATATGTTTGGGTACCTTCAAAACGGCCTAAACACCTTCTGCTGTCACCTCAGGTGTCAATTATTCCATAGGTACAGCTTGTGTGGATAATTCTTCCTAATGCCCTCACTGATGTATATTATTTGTATTTCACTAACCACAGATTTATCTCTGTTCTGGCTCTCAACAGATGATAGAGAAAGTCTCTATGAACTTTAGTCAAGTGTAGGAAACAAGAATCCAACATTTTAACTATGACTATTATTGTTGTTTTGTTGTTATCATTATTATTGTTATTACTAATTATTATTATTATTTATAACTATCATTAATAATCATAATTATTATTAGTAAGAAAGTTATTTAGCAATGTCTGTCAACTATTTTAGTCTATATCTTGGAGCTAATCTTGAGTCCTGGTAATTTCACTACAAGAGAAACTAACCATGAGTTAACATCAGAAACCTCTTGAGTTATTTATCCTACATCAGACAACTTGTATTGGACCAGCAAAATATAGCACTTTGACATGAACAACTATGAACTGGTTTCCTACCTGTTTTTCAAGCTAAAAGGCACATTCCTTGCTACACCATTGACACTGAGAACATTATACACCACTCTCTCATAAAGGTGAATATTGTCCGTGAAATGAGCAGATGATAGATTAGGAGACATGTTAACCTGGAATGGATGAAAGTTAAGAAAGAGGAAGGGCCTGTCATCAGAGAGGCATACTAATGAAGAAGCATTGGTGCGTGTAAAGGTGGACTAAGTTAATAACTTAAGTTAACCTGTGACTGCTGGATTCTTTCATTACCACAGGCTTAATACAGAAATCACCCATTTCCTGTAGGCAATGGATTAATAACTTAGTCCATCCATTTATGGAGTACCAAGTGTCACTCTCTTTCTTCTGTAGAAATTACCCAATTATGAAACAAATGAATGTTAGGTCTACTTGTGTGGTAGGGCATTCTGGAAACACTGGAAATTTGTAAACATTAGACATTTGAAGAAAAAATACAAAAACAATGCTCTATGCAGAGACATTTCATAAATCTGAACACTGTTCTTCAGGAAGATATTTAAAAAAAAAAAAAAAAAAAAAAAAAAAAAAAAATCACATTTAAAACCTTTATTTTCCTCTTTTGACATGATCTACTCTTGCTAAATCTTACCTCCATTAGAAAGACATTCAGTTCTTCATCCAGTACAAAGTCAAATCTCATCAACTCAAAGAAGACGCTGAGAGATTGGAAGAGAGAGAAACATATTTAAAAAAAGAAAGAAGTAACTCCTAATGTAAACTTCTCAGATACTGTCCTAGATTTTAATAGAGAGTCACTCTAATGTTACCCCAGCTCTAGCTAAGCTACCAATTTCAGTGCTCAGATCATTCAAAGAATTCCTTCCTATAGGTACCCATTAACACTTGGCTAAAGAGTAGCATATGTAGATTACTGTTTTTCCAGAGGACACGAGTGCTACGCTAGGCTCAAACCCACAACATTAGCATTTCAAGTCAAGTGTTTAAACCACTCAACTACGTCACGTCTCTTATAACATTGTAATTCAAATATACATGATTTTACAGTCAAACTTTTAAATATATATATTGTTTAAAGGGATCCGGTAACTTTGTCTCAGATTTTGAAACAAAATTCTGGATTTAGCTCATGATGCAATGATAATCATAAACCTTTAGGTCAGTCAGGAACCCCATGACTTTTACAAGCTGATCGCCTGTCTGATTATCAAGATATTTATGATTGGAATTACAAATTTTGAAAACCGTTCGCCTGATGGTTTTCATAACACTATAGTCTATTAGGGAAAACGAGTATGGTAAAACCGGTCAATCAAAGATTTTTACTTTTTGAGGCACTTCTTGATCATTTTGAAGCGCAATTTTTTTAGGGCTTCATTATTACACCATATCACAGACACTAATAACATGTAGGGCCGTGTATCTCAGATTTAACACTGTTAAACGATCCCTTTAAGGGAATCATGGTAAATGGTAATATGTGGCGAAAATTCTATAATGAGGCCAGACCAATACTTACCGTTTGTTTTCATGCCTCTGCAAAGAACTAACAAGTTGTGGATACTTGCTGACAAACACCCCACGAATGGCTTCATAAATCTGTCTGTATACCCGTTCTGGGTCGTTACCTAAGAACCAGAAATTACACAGAAATATGCAATGTCTTGAAGTATTCTCTGGTTTAAAATTGCCTTTAATACTATAGTATACTTCCATGGTCAAACGATAGATTACCTTTTTCAGCTCTGAAAATGACATACATCAATAAAATTATTGAGCAAACAGAATTACTATTACGCAGTTTATTAGTAATATAATCATTCAATCATAAGTTCTTGATGATCCGATGATGCAGATGAACTCCACATTGATGTAAATCTAGAAACTCATGGCGGCAAATTTCTCTTCTTTATGCATTACGAAACAAATCATTGTGGGACTCATGCAAACCTCAAAAACTGTAGAAGACTTCCCATACATTCTCATGCTTGATGACATCATCTGCTTGGAGCCAGAAGGGTGTTAACTCGAATCATAACACAGAGTTAACGCCACTCTAGCATTGAGGCTGATAAATGTGATAATATCTTACCTTTTGATCTCCAGTATGCATTCATGGTTTCCATAAAGTTGTAATTATATTCCTGATAATACTTCTGTAGTGATGGCATCTGGCGAAATAACATTAAGGGAATACAAAGGAGGAAATACAGTCACTTAAATCAACTATATATTAATTACAGCTGTACAGACTTAGAGTACACACATAAACGATATAGAATCCTCATAAAATACAAATAATTGCTTACTTGCACGCACACAAGCTATTATGCAACCATATATTATTTTGATGTGGGTAAAGTATTTGACCTAAATGTTCATATTTATAAATTTGCAGTTTTTCAAGATAATTAGGTAAGCTATCTTTCAAGGTGGCTGCCATTTTTTTCCCTCTTTGTTTCCATGATGGCCATCACTTGGAGTGAGTAATTGACTATTTGGCTTTTTATGGGCTAGATGCAACAAAACATAATCAGCATGTGACCGTCTCCACTCCTTTTTTTTTTCAAATGAAGATTATTACAATTATTTATTTTTTTCTTCTGTTTTCTTTTCTGTTCTTTTTTATTTTATTAAAAAGATGTGTAATATGCATTTATTTTAAATTTTGCAATAATATTAATCCATGACAAACATAATCCATGGTACCATATAGAATTGTACATTTCACAATAACATCAAGGTGCTTAGAAGATGTGAAGAACATTTTTCACTGCATCAAAAGAGCTTTTTACCTTCCACACTGGAGTGTAATCATCACCAACGACATACTTATTGACATCTGCGAAGTCGATGGGGTTGTATTCCTTAGCGCAGAATCGTACAAGCATCTCATCATGGAGTACATAGACACGCAAGGGGTCAACAGAGGTCAGAGTGACGTAAAATCCCAGATCAAACTTTTTTCCATCAATGAGGTAAGGATTGGAGATATATTGCTGGATGAAGGTGCTTGAGGCATAGAGGTCCAATTCTAGTATTCAAAAGAAATATTTATTAACAATATCTACCTAACATGCAGATAATCTTAATTTAATAAAAATCTACATACAATTACATTAGCATTTTCCATAATCCGATAAACCAATTCTTCATTTTGAAATACTATTTCTCTTCCCCTTCACTTCTCAGATACCAGCTTTTTCATAATAAGCATTTTAAACATTTCTCTCAATTTCTGTCTCTCTCCTTCTCTTTCTCTTCCCTCTCCCTCCCTTTAATACTGTTCCTATCTCTTCTCTTTCTCCATCATTTCCTAATTTTATGTCTCTTTCTCTGTCTGTCTGTCTGTCTGTCTGTCTGTCTGTCTGTCTGTCTCTCTCTCTCTCTGTCTCTGTCACTTTGGGTTTCTTTCTTCCTACAATGTATTAAGATTCCAATGTGCTACTGACATATACATAGTTAACTGATTCAGGACACTTCACACCAACCTTCAACTGACTTGACTTTGATGCCCCGGTGTGAACTGCTCTTCTGAACCCACAGGGTGTCTCGATTTTGTTTAGTCTTGAGAGTATGAAAGGTATATTAAGGAATTGAAACTATATAAATTTGACAGAATATTGTTTGACAGGTATATCAAGTTTTGGAAATTGTGAAGAAAGAAAGATGGTGTACCAATTCAAGTGTTGTAAATAAAGTACTCTCTCACATACTATATTTGATTTTTATTTCAATTGTTATTACATATATTACATATTACATATTTTGAGTTGTAGTTGAAGTAGAAGTAGAAGTAGAAGTAATAGTTGGAGGAGTAGGAATAGAAGTAGTAGTAGTAGTAGTAGTAGTAGTAGTAGTAGTAGTAGTAGTAGAAGTAGAAGTAGTAGTAGTAGTAGTAGTAGTAGTAGTAGTAGTAGTAGTAGTAGTAGTAGTAGTAGAAGAAGTAGCAGCAGCAGCAGCAGCAGAAGTAGTAATAGTGGATGTAATGGAATCAAACGTAAAAATTATGGCAAAAATACAAATCAGAGACTACAAAATATAAACTTCAACAGTAGTAGCAGCATTACTTTTTGCAGTAATAGGAATATAACATTAATACAGTACACACGTTATGTTGTTGCAAGTAACAGTGGAAGTAGGAGGAAAATGAATGAAAACTTGACCATTATCTTACCTCTAACAGGAACGCATCTCTCTGATCTGGCATCTGAAATGCCTTTGGAATGTATGCAATGTCAGAGGTCGCCAGATAAACTTTATTGGTAATGTACCCTGTCCCTGGGAAATGGTTCACCTGGATACAATCAAATAGAAGAATATACAACATGCTAAGACTTGATTATGAAAATATGAAGCAAAACAAGATGATCATAGTCCAAGTTAATCAAGTTAAAATATGTGTTATAGAAACTGAAGATGGGATGTCTCCATTTTGCTAGAAACTTTCTATTATATTTCTTCACACTACTATTGACCAGTTTCATGCTTAATTAAAAGATACAAGAAGATATTTTAAAAGCAAACAATCAGGTACACAAACAAACAAAGACAAAACAAAAAAACAAATAAACATACATGTACTATCTTCCAATACAAAGTCACATACACTGTAGTATATGAAGTTGGTTTCAATAAAAACATTGCTGCATCAGAATTGCTACTTTTAGTAATATATGTGGACATGTACATAATAGAAAAGGCAAACCTTCTGATAGGGCTTCAGCGTTGCCATGGCAGCAGAGAGTTCTTTGAAAGGGTAGTCATGGGCCCAGATAACATCCCAGCTGGACTGTGCATCACCACGGATATACCCCGCCCTCTCAAATACAGCCATTACATGCTTCAAGTATCCTGAATTCACCTGATATAAAGACATACATAGAGGAGAACATCTGACGATTAAAAGAAAAGAATATCTTTTCAAAATTTGTTGTAAGAATGATTGTAACATTTTTTTTAAATCCAGATATATGTGAAGTATAAACAAATCTTTAAGTCTCTCATTATTTACAATTATTTAAGAAGCCGTACATTCTCTACTCATGGTGTTCTTTCTACTGTTTTGATTCATACATATTGAATGCAATATAAGCTCCCAGACCATGATGTAAAGAATACATGTGATAGGCAGAAACATATCATCAAACCATATGTATACATGGAGGCTGTTATAATTCATTGAATAAATATGAGCTTAAAAATTTAAAGCAAAATCTCTTATTCAGGGGATAAAAATAGGAGAGAAACAAAGCAAGACGATATGAAGACAACTTACATGTTTTGCGTGTATCCACACCACCGGCCTCCTGTAACTATCCACAGTCCCTGCCGAAGCCTCTGCTACCTGGGCACCTGGGTACGGGCCGTGCCCATTAAAGTGGGCCTCCTGCATTACCTTGAGCTGGTAGACATTCCACATGATGACCAGGAGGCCCAGGCAGAGGGCGATGCCAAGACGTGCAGGACATGGGGTGGTAGACCACGCCTCTTTGGCTTCACCTTGCTGGGGTTGTTGTACATCTGGGTAAAATAATGAAAGCATGAATTGAATTAAATTTGCCACTCTCGACACGGGTGTAGTAAATAAGTGACGGCTCAGTGGTAGAGCAGTGGTCTGGTGATTCAGGCGGTCCCGGGTTCAAACTAGGTTGATATATTAGTACCCAATTTCCAATCCACTTGCATAGGAAGCTAAAGCTGCAGCTCCTTGAGTTGCTTATTTACTTGTATGATAGCAAAATAGAAACATCATCTGAAGAAACATAATTTCTTGATTGCTAAATACAACATGTAAGTATCGCAATAGTAGCCTACAATGTAGTACTACTCTAGAAGGTAACGCTTCAATGCTATTGGAGTGCCTTGAGCAAATGATGTATTGTTGAAATCATAACTATACAAGATACCAACATCACTATCATCATCTTTTCCAATGCATAATGAACATTAATACAGTAATGGTACAATGATACAAACCTCAGTGTCAGCTACAATGTTATAATACCTTGATCACAAACTGGATTCACAGGAGCTTTTATTCATCTGTAATACACTACATATAGCCTTCTCATTTGTGTCAATACATTACAGCTTGACATTTACTTCAATGACCCGTGTCGTGTTGTGTATATTCTATTCATTGGCTTGTGGTTCATCCTTGCAAATATATAATACCGGTAGGCATATTGCCTCAGGCTGAATTTCTGTAAGATGAAGCGATCACAATCATGACCTACTATAGTGATGTTAAAAATGCAGATCTGCACAGTACATGCATGTTTCAGCATTCTTTTTATGAGTGCGCTGATACATGTATATCTGCACTTTCATTTTCATTTCAATTGTTGTTTTAACGGACATGATGTACCAAAAACCACAGTTTCTATCTTAGCATAGAGCAATATGCATTGTACCATGGTGCCCCAAGGTCAGGTGCAAATAAACAAAAAATACAAAGAAGAGAAACAAAACACACACAATGAAAATATAATATGCATATATTCTACTGTACTGTACATAGTGATGATCATGCTGAGTCATTGCTCATTGCTGACAGTGATTCTGTCATTTCAGTCAGGTCAAAAAATAAATCTTGTACAAAATATCAATAGATGCCTATAAATTTATTATATATTGTTTCACTGGTATATTGTTCTATTTCAATGAGTGAAATAAATGACTGGGCATGATTATGCCTACAAGCTCTACTTTGTGTACCATAAAAAGGGCATTAATTATTGAATTAATTTATAAAAAAGTATAAAAAATGATTTGGGCAGCAAGGAAATTATTTCATTGCAAGCAAAATATAAACTGTGTATGCAAACTACACACACAGAAATTAAATATGGAGAGAATAATAGGATTTAGGGTATACATGTAGTTATCTTTCAAGAGTTTCTTGAAACAAAATGCTCCTACCAAGGTATTTTTTTTCTGCTTATTTTTTTCATCTTGATCCTAATGCATGTACACGTCATAAAATCTAATTATTTTCTCACGTTGAAGATAATTTATCCATGTTGATGATATTCCACATGGGTACTGCCTTCTTAAATATGTTTAAGGGAATATTCATAAATGGTTATAATCACAAAATAACATTAAATTAAACTACTTTAAATTCAAAATTATATTTCTTGATAGTTTTATAAAATACAATATTCAGAAAGTTAACTAAAGTTTTAACAAACAAGGAAACTGTCAAGTATAGCATGAAATGAATAGGAAATCTTTATCTTTAATTCAACCAAATAAAACAATGTAACCTATGCATTTCTTTGAAACTGTAAAATAGCATGAGGGTACCTCCACTTCGTATTCAAAATTAGTAATCTATCAAATTAATACATTTAATAGCAATGATAAAAAGATTTATATATACCTAGGTTATTTGAATATCCACACAGACACTAAATGATCACTCCTAAATGCAAGGTGCAATCGAATACTAGCACTTATACCATGTAGAAGTGGAACGCATGTACTATACATGTACAGTGAGTAGTGACTGCTACATATGAGCTCACAGGACAACGTAATTAAATCAGTGAAAAACTGAAGATGATTTTTCTCTCCACCGAGGTGACAGTTGACCTTGCCCTTCAAGCAAACTATCAAATAAAAAAAGGCACACACTGTTCATGCGGAAGGTGTCAAATCAGGGACACAGAGTTGTACACAGAGAAACTGGGTTATATGCCAGTAGAGAGGTGTTTGTACAGTAACAGTATTAATTTTTAAAGGAAAGAGTGACTGCTTACAGCAACAATAATATGATCTTGTCAAGGAAACAGAAGTGTTGTATAAATGTCTACTGCTCTGCATCATGTGGTATCACACTCCACTGGTTTTAAAACAGTCAAACAATAACATGTATTAAAAAACTGCTAAACAAATACAAAAAACGGTCTTTAATGGCAGGTGGTTTTTAATGTATAGACATGCTTAGTTTAACACTTATTTCAATGAGAAACACTTATTTCAATGAGAAACACTTCTTTAAGAGATATAAAAATGTGGTCTTTCTATACAGGTGGTCGCTAAAGCAGGTTTGACTGTATCTAGATAGTAATTGTCCTGTAAGAATGGGGTCTGCTACAATATGAGAAACAGACTGGCTTGTAGAATCATGAACCCTTACCGGTATTTAGAAATATCCTTCAAAGCCCAAAGTCTTCATTTACAATCACAGTTGAAAGGCTAAGCATTTTCTATATATATAGTATTCTCTCCCACTGTTCAATTATTCTAATTTTGTAAAGCAGAGCAATAAATGCACAAACCAAGTAAGCGGTGCTGCTGTACAGAGGATTTAATCCTTAATAATTGGTTGTTGTATGTTTTCTAATCTATGTTCTGGTACAGAACTACTTTCTTTTCTTATTCTTGTATTGATTTTTCACTTCCCATTCTTCACTTTCTTTTCATTCATTTATCTCTCTCCCTCCCTCCCTCTCTCTCACTCTCTATATATCTTTATTCCTCCCTTTTTACTACACTCTTCTATTTCAGATAAGGCCTAAAAAAAAAAATTGATGACTTGGCGTAACCCGCCCGACCCTATTTTTATCGCCGACCCTACGCTTTTTAATTTTTTTTGATCAGATTGCGATTGCGTAAATATCGATATCGCAGTGGGGAAAACCCGGATGTTTGTTGCTTTCGTTCTGGGCTTTGCCGCGCCGTGTTTGGGCCAGCTCGCGCCGAGTGCAGCGGGCAGGTACGCCATAGTACCGCTAGGCGATTGTATCCCCAACATGGCGTCCTATGGCGTTCAGTTCACGGGTAAATTTGGTGCTCACGTTTTATTCAGCGTTCATATATGTGTGTGTCCATATATGTGTGTGTGTGTGCGTGGAGTTATTTGAACATATTGTGGTCTACCCCTCTCATCAGATCATCCCCAAGGTCTGAGGACCTATCTACGCCACTGTATGTATGTATGTGTATGAATGGCTAATTTCATGTATGCAAATATAAGCAACAACAACAACAACAACAACAACAACAACAACAACAAATCGCCCTACCTACCCTAATTTTCAGTGACCCGTTACGCCAAGTCATCAATTTTTTTTTTTAGGCCTAATTGAGCACCACATATGTAACACTTCCTTGTAGGTCTACTAAACCCAATTTGCTTTAAACAAGATTTTTTTTGCATGCAATATGCAGTTTAAAAGCAAAACAGTCTAAAATGGAACTTTTTGATGAAACTCCCAGATGAAAATCTAACTGAAAAATGGAACAGCATTTGAATGGGATGGCAGATTAATTGATCCTAAAACAAGCCTACATGTTCAAAAGACATTCTTTTCTTTCCCTGTCTGACATTTTACTTACCGGTACATATATATATATATATATATATATGTATAAACACTTTGCTCTTTTCAAAGGCATTCAGCTGAGAACTTCAAAATCTACAGTCCACATAGCATGCATGAACTCTTTATTTGAAAGTGATTTGTGATTTTTTTCTCTTTAGTGTTTATTTAAAACAAGATGGTTAACAAATTTGGACAGTAAAAGTTTCTTGAGTATGTTTCACCTCACTTTGAATTTCCCTATCATCGACTTCAAATATCTGTGACCACTATTCAACTACTTTTTCACCTCCTTGAATTACTAATTAAATTTTACATGCTGTACATACACTGTATGTGTGTTATAGCGCTTAGAGACTTCGGTGGTAAGCGCTTTATAAGAGACGTTGTTATTATTATTATTATTATTGTATCACTGGAGGAGGGAGAGGGTGCCCTTTTAATACAAACTAAAGTGGCCTACCTTTACTACACAAGTCCAAAAATGTGCCCCTCTTTTGATGGGTGGTTGCTTGTCATAAAACTTTGTAACTTGTAAGGACCACCCCCCCTCTTTTTTTGGGCTGTCAGCAAGTTCTATTAAAGTTGTGTTTGTGCCCCCTCTGTTACCAAATCCTGGATCTGTGCCCATGCTTGTATGCTTTTTACATTCACCTCCTGGTTAGCACACAATCTGGGTCATAATGCAATGCCGTCTTCCTTGCATTCATTGCCAAGCTTATTTTGTTGGAGGAGCAAATTGTCATTTATCTCCCTCCACAGAAGCAATAACAATGATTGTTTTGTAATTGATCTGTCCCATTACCAACACCAACACCATCAGCACCTTGGCGACAATAGTCACAACTGACTAATTGCCATTGAAACAAAACAGAAGAAGAAGAAGAAGTACTTTAGACCTTCACCTGCACCTGTCAGCTTTATCAAATGACTCATTAGTTAGTTTCAATTTGAAACTAATTCTCAGTTATTTGATCAACTCATCACACAGCTGCAGCTCTTGTAGCTTTTTGTTTAAAAAATATATATTGCAATGATCCTTATCCCAATCACATGGCCCACATGGTGAAATAAACTGCATAATGTATACACAGTGCAACATATTTCATCATACATGTATTAAAATGCCATGGATAAATTGGAATTGGGGTTAGGGCTACTGCAAAATAATACCTCCTATAATTATAAAGCACAATCACCAACAGTTTTCCTTTTATTGAATAAGCTGGCAACTTGCAAGTGACAAGATAATGGAATGCAATGCATATACATGTACATTGTAAATGTACATCATCAAATTAAACTCTAGCTAGTTAATGATAGTTAGCAACAACAATTTAAAACATCCATATCCATCCTGGGTTTGAACAAACTTCAACAACTGTGCCACAGTGCCAGTCTTCAGTAGCATTCTTCTTCTCCATCTTCTTACCATCTAGATCATCTATTTGTATTTCACCCTTTATAATATTATGATTATGATTATCATTGTCATTACATTTAGTAGATCTAGATCTACTATTAATTACGATTATTAATATTATTAAATCATTATTAATATTCTTCTTCTTTTTGTAATTATCATAATCATTTAATATTATCATCATAATAATCATTACCATCATCATCATTATCTTCTCCTTCATCATCATTATCATCATCATCATCATCATCATCATCATCATCATCATCATCACTATCGTCATTTTAAAACGAAAACAAAATCATTGATTGAGCTTCGGCCTACAGTACTGGACTGTATAGGCAACACAAAAAATACCATATGTGGGACTGAGTGTGAGAGGTGCTATTTAACGAGTTCAGCAACAACATAAAATTAATACCCAAACAACACATGAATTGGTTCTTCCAGTAAATTAAGAAAATAAGAAGTAGGCTGTACTCACAGTGAATTATTTAACTAATAAAGACATTGATTATCGTCTCCTGAGCTCTGAGTATCAAATCCACCGCCAGATTTTGTCAACACTCACACTCACAGCTAGACATGTAAACAACGCGAACCGACAATTCAAGCCAATTAACGGAACAGCTAGCAAACGCAAAATACAGCGCTCGCCATGCACGCACGCCGACCAGCTCGGGATCGGAAGGAGCGACCGGTTGGGCTACTCGCTGTCTCGGCTGTCGTCTGCATATGCAGAGCTCGCTGCATGGGCCGCCAGCTGTGGTAGGGGGTTGCATCAGCAGAGCTACCGTGGACCTCCATGGAGCGACCGAGAGGGATGAGGGGTGGAATTTGTCCTATCATCCCTTCCCTTTATTTACTTCTTTCTCCCGTATTCCCTACCTATATTATTATATGAGGTCCTTTGTTGCAGAGGCGGCCCTCCGGGGGGGCACGGTGCCCCTACTTTTTCAAGTACCCTAAAAGTGCCCCTTTTACTTTGACAAGTGCCCCTATTAATTTGTAAATGTGCCCCTTCCCCCTTTCACCTCTGATAAGTGCCCTTTTTATTTTGACACGTGCCCCTTTACCTTCAACAAGTTCCCATTTTCCTTTGCAATAACTGTCCATTTACCATTCTCATAATAAGTGCCCTTTTAAACTCTAGTAAGTGCCCCTTTTCAGGTACGAGAAGTGCACCTTTTCACCTCTGATAATTGCCCTATTCAAATCTGAGACTCTGAAAGGTGCCCCTTTTACTTTGACAAGTGCCCCTTTTCCTTTGTAAGAAGTCCCCCTCCCCTTTTAATAACTACCCCTTTTTAACTCGGATAAGCGCACCTTATATTTTCACATGTGCCCCTTTTCCTTTCTAATAAGTGCCCCTTTTCCTTATGATAAGTGCCCCTATTAAACAAAAAAAGAACCCCTTCCCCTTCTCATAGATGCCCCTTTTCACCTATGATAAACGTCCCTTTTCATTCTCATAAGTGCCCCCTCTTTATATCTGGTAAATGACCTTTTCAGGTACGAAAAGTTACTCCTTCTCACTTCAGATAAGTGCCCCCTTCACCTCCGATAATTGCCCCTATTCAAATCTGAGAGATACATGTTTTACTTTGACAAATGCCCACCCCCCCCCCCTGATAAGTGCTCTTTTCATCTCTGATGAGTGTCCATTTTCATCTCTAATAACTGCCCTTTTTTATTTTGACACGTGCCCCTTTTCCTTTGTAATAAATGCTCTTTTCCCTTCTTATCAGTACCCCTTCCCCTTCTTATAATTACCCCTTTTCATCTTTGATAAGTGCCCCGTTTATTTTAACATGTGCCTCTTTTTCTTTTAAATAAGAGCCACGTCCCCCTTCTCATAAAAGCCCCCTTTCACTTCCAATAAATGCCCCTTTTCACTTCCAATAAGTGTCTCTTTTCATATTTGGTCAGTGCCCCTTTTCAGGTGCGATAAGTGCCTCTTTTCACCTCTGATAACTTCCCTTTTAACACTGATACTTTCCCCTTTTTCTTTCTAATAAGGGACCTATCCCCTTTTCATATATGACCCTTTTCACCTTTTTTTAAATGCCCCTATCAGAATCTGATGGATGCCCCTTTTCCGTCGACAAATGCCCATTTCCCATTCTCATAAGTGCCTTTTTTCATCCCTGGTGAGTGCCAAAAATCGATTCCCCCTACTTAGGAGAGGGCTCGAGCAGAGGGACTCGTCACAGGGGCATTGTCACCCCTACTTCTTCTTTTTAAACGAGCTAAACATTGAGTCTTAGGACACTTCGGTCAAGGACATCCACTTCTAAAATGATTCGAGACAAATTTAAATAACGAACAAAGACACCCCCCCCCAAAAAAAAAAAAAAAAAAAAAAATCGACTTATACAAATTATAACTCACAATGGGAAATACCATGATTTCCACAAGATTTATCACCTTTGATCATACATACTGTTATCGTATAATTTACGTTGAATCAGAATACTGTGTATCATTTCCATCTTTGAATGTAATATTTAAAACCTCTTGGAGTGTATGACCACTGATCTCTACGGGAGGAAAAAAATAAGAGAGATCATATGATCGATGGAGCGGGCGGGGCCGCGGGGGCTGGAATTAACACCACTCAAGCTTTTCATAAATAATTTTAATTTCAGGTATTTAAACATTGCAACCAAATGAATATGATTTTCATTTTATAGGCTTGATATTAATCAATAAATCATTTTTGGAATGCCTTTTTTTAATACATGTATATAAATTTATAATTTTATATTCACATTTCCCTGTGTGTAGTAAATATTTTTTGGAAAAGTCTCTGTGCAAATTTCGGTTATAGCGCAAACAACAGCGTAAATCACTTCCCTATTCCCCCAAAGCTCGCTCGCTCGCATTTATAGATTATAGAAATATGTTACTTATCAAAGGTCTTTTCAGTCTTCCGTTATGATAATGAGAATGTGCTTATAACCCCATCAGGATTGGTTTGTTTTCCTCTTAATAAGATGTGATTTTTCGCACTGCGACCTCACAAATATCAAAATGTTTCATCGCTCGCTCGCAAATGCCATTATATACCTATTGTATAGTTAACTGTGTAAAGGGGCCCCATTCACAAGCTGTGCTTCACTGGGGTCCCAAACCTATCATTCTTGTGTTCCTTGCTGTTATATCTTGTACCATTGTTTATGTTTGATTTGGTTTGAATAAACTTGATACTTGATGAATTTTCACACCATCACACCTAACTGCAAAGTATGATGCTTAAGCAATATCTTGTATGATGTATAAAGAGAAATAAATATTGAAATCATCTCTGATAATGTAATCACAATGTAGGGATATAATTATACCCATGTCTAAAATTGTATATTTTCGCTTTGAGATTTCCCTTTATAGGTGCCCTTTTTTCTCCAGAAAGTGCCCTTTTTTCTCCAGAAAGTGCCCTTTTTTGGGTGCCCCCCCCCACTTTGGATGTCGCTCGGCCACCCCTGCTTTGTTGTCATGGGAGGGGGAGGAGGGGTATAATAATGCTCTGTTATCGGGAAAATGTATTCATCGATCCAAAAAGTGAAACATACTTTGTTTAGAGACAAGACAAATATGGGCAAGCATTAATTCAAGTCATTGTACTTTAATTTTTTTTTTCAAGAGTGAGCGAACTGCAATGTATGCCTACCTATTTATGAGAAAGGATGCATTTAATTTAGGGGTATATTTAAGGGCATAACAGCTAGATTTAAAACTGAGAGAGACAATTTTGCCACATGTGGGACATGTCTTAATCGCGGGAGGGGCATCGTTGTTTACTTATAAAGAAAGGGCACTATTAATATGTGAAGGAATGGGGCGTCAGCCCTTCCCCTCCCGTCCACCAGTTCACTGTCGCTGCATGGTACTCATGTTCAGATCTTGACCACTCCACGTCTTTCGTTTTTTTGACAGGAGGCTAGATGACTGCTATACCCATGCTCCCACTAGACCCTTATGGGGCCGGACTTTCCCCCTACGACCATGACGACATGATTGTTAACTCGATCGACCCTCAAGCCAAAATACTTACCAGACCTACGCGAGAAAAGAAAAAACACGCTCCCAAACTTTTTCGCACTTGTTCGCATGATGGACAACATCTCCAATCAGCCCCATAGACCTGAAAGTACGTCAGCCAGTCAGGGGTACTTGGGGTTTCAGTGCATATGCAGCACCTCCTTTTTTTTTCTTCTTCTTCTTGTTTGGAAGGGGGGGGTGATGCGCAGTATATCCCTGAAAGAGAGCGTGGGGCCAGGGGTGCTGGAGGGTGATGCAAAGGAGGCTGCAAAGGGTCCTAGGAAGTATACTGATAGTAAACTTAGAGTGAAGAGGAACCTAAAATGTAAACTTGTTTGTTTGCATGCTTGTTAGAAAATTTTGTGGGTGAAAAAGTACTTCTCATCAGCCCAATTTGAAGAAAAAAACAATCGCCCCCGGTTACTAGAGTGGTATATTAACCACTGGGTGCCGGTGATCAATGCAAAGAGTATGTATACGCAGTGGCGGATCCAGGGGGGGGGCCCGGGCCCCCGCCCCTAGCAAAATAAACAAAACAGTTAAAACATGCACCCTTTAAAAAAAAAAAAGAAGTTGGACCCCCTCCCCTGGCGCCCAAGGGGGGGGGGTGGCGGTGGAAAAAAATAACCCTTCCCGTAGGGAAATTTTTTTTTCGGGTGCCAAATTTTCGCACGAAGTGGTCCCCTTTTTAGGCCCCCTCCCTTGCCGCCGGCTGGATCCGCCCCTGTGTATACGGTACATATATATGATAGGTAAACCGGTCTACTTCAGCCTTTTAGGCTCAGTCCACCCCCACTGGTCTTGTGTGACTTTTCCTACCTCTATAGGTTATCAAAATGGAGCTATACTGTTAACGACAATTCTTTGAAAATTGTTGTGCATTGATTTATTTTACCAGTCCAGAATATCAGTACGCTTGAATACAGTTATAGATCCCTCTTTGTAAACATTATTATATGGTGTAATAAAAAAATGGAAAAAAATATAGTGATATGTTAAGTATTTTTGTTAATAAATATATAGTCTTGAGCATCGGATTGTAGCATTACGGAGACCAAAAAAAAAGATTTCCGTTTCTAAATCACAGCACTTAGTGAAAAATTACTATACTTATATACACAGATCTTACGTAATTATAATTATAAACCACCCAACTGATTATAAGGTGATGGTTTGCCGTTCGAAATTCTCGCCGGGGGCTGTAGTCCCAAGGCCCCCCCCCCCTGGTATGTATACCAATACATGGAATACAAGGTAATCGGGTTACCACCAACAAGACAAATTTATTAATTCAGAAACCCCCAAATTTGGATAAAAATATCATGTTAATGTATGCCCATTTGTACTTTTTCTATTTATGATTTTTTGTTGGGGGAGGGGAAGGTCTTTTCTGTTGAATTGCATTCTATGGACATTTAGTGTACATCCAACCTGCACAGAGTCCATCTATGATATATCATCTCGCAAATACCATCAACATTTCTTTTTTCCAATAATTTTTAACAGCTCATTTCTTCTAAGTCTCCTGATGGGTCTTATAATTATTAAACAGGTTGCACGGAATGCTTCACCGTGCCGAATGATTAAGCTACCATGGTAACACCTATCATGCCTAAAGATAACAAAACATCATGCTTTCACCGCAATCTTAAGAAAGCTTTTGGGAAAAGGGATTAGATTGAGTTAAGCTACTAGTAGTGGTAAATCCCTTTTCATTGATAGATATACCTTGAGGTGATGCTTTGCTATATAAACAATTCTAAGGTCTCAGTAACAATATATAGATTTGTAAATGGAAGGTTATTAACAAATAACGATAGATTGAGATCAAAGGTATGCAATATTAGATTCGGCTGTATCATGATATCTCACCTGTTCACAGTTTTTGCTTCAAATATGATGTTGCTTTTTTTAGCGGAAACACTGTTTAAAGATAGATTTAATTGATGCGCACATGTCTTGATAATTCCCTTTCTAACCCTAGCAACATGAGTTTATGCATCGCCCGTTGATAGCAAGGAGGACCTACACTGAAAAAATATGAGTAATGGCTACATTATATTTCATTTGTCAGAATTTTCGAATGTTCTTGTTAAAATACATTCCGATCTCCCAGAAACATATCATTCAATATTGAGGGGGGGGGGGTGAGCATGCGAATGAGTATATTAAATGTATTTCATTGCTACATGCATAGGCCTATTAATAAGCACCATGAAACGTGTATATATGTAGCGGGTATTATCTACTAATGTGGCTTTGGGTTCTGAGCTCGCTGGTGCAGCAAACTGATTTTCATACGAGGATCTATGACCAGTTCCATGTGTTAAATCAGATCGTGTAGTAACCCCACCCTCAATCACGTGGCGACCTCGGTTGTCATTGTTTGCCAAATACCGAGACTTCATTAAGTCTCAATTAGTAGAGGAACAGAGAAGGTATAAAGACAATTAGAGGGCTCTGACAGCAATGTAGCATGGTTTCATAAGCCACAATATGGGAAGGGGGTGCTAGAGCACGTATACTGATATTACATCGCAATGATATTTCGAGGAAGTGGAGCGACCGAGAAAGGACGGTCTGGAATAAATGGATATACCCCGGCCGCCAGAGGGTTTGAACACGTTTTGCGCCTCACGTTCTGCCATCTCTCATCTTTCTTTCAAGATCTCACACATCTCATCTCATCTCCCCCTCTCCCCCTCACTCTCTCTATTTATTTTTCCTTTCGTCTTTCACCGGCCATAATGTTAAAGGACAACCAGAACCAATTATCATTACTTCAATATTGTTTATAAACGGTGTCCAAAATGAGAATGATAATGAAAAACACGCGCCGAACCCTATGCATAATAATCAAGGTATGCAATGTTTATCGTGAAGAAGTATGAATAAGTCGATATACTTGCCCTATATTTGTTTTTTACATTATGCATGCCTAATTGCGATTCCAATGTCGTTAAAGCAATTAAAGATGCATATCTTTATTTCAAGCAAATTCTTGCTCATCTTTGTTGAAGAAAAAAAAATGCAATTGTATACAAATTTCCCTTCAGCAAATGCAACTGTAAGTTAACATTTCAATGCAATTACTTTGAAGAATTTGAAACGCGGGTAAAGGAAAGCAAAACATTCGATTATGAAAATGATTTCTTAGATCAAGGTTTAAGCAACAACTATAAGAGAGAGAGAGAGAGAGAGAGAGGGTTATCTAAGTCAGCGATTTCTATTGCCGCATGAATGCGATTGTAATCACCATTTCTACGCGGAAGGTGGGGGAGGGGCAGCCGATATGACCTCCCCCTATTTGGGGCCTTAATTAAGAATAATTATAAATGATGATTCAGGGTACTTTGAAGAAGAAAAAAGAATACCACAATGTCAACGAGATTAAAAAGGTTATGCACGTATGTAAACTTCAAGGTAAAATAACTTTAATGCATGTTAAATAATGGATGTTTAATCTTCGGATTCCACGAGAGAAAAGGGGGAAATCTTTCCTTTATGGGGCCTGCGTCTTGGGACTTTCTTTACCAGAATTTCAACAATTCCACCACACTATTACAATCACGTCAAGCTATCTTTCCAGAGGGATCCATTCACTATTCCGCTTAGTAAAATATAAAAGGGGTGAATAAAATCCGAAACCAAACGTAACAAAATAAAATCTTTGGTCAACATTAGGCGATTGGCGCTACTATGGATTCTTAAGATGGTCAGTACAGGAGCACTGCTAAGGATTCGGGAGGTTCTCAGAGAGGACGAGAGGATTAAACCTTGAGGAAAATGAAGCCGGGATGTCTGGTGTGAGAGAGTGTATTGATCGGGAAGACACTGTCATTGCGTAACTATAGCGCTCATTATACTCCCTATCTGATTAGGACGGCAGGGGAAGAGACACCAATTTACATATAACAGTACTGTCACTAATGGACAGTGCCACATCCATCAACAGTGTTGTGACGAGTTGTGTCTATTCTTTTTACCTAATTGGACGGGACATTGTTATGTTTTGGAAGTTTTAAGTAACTGTTGATGGTTTTCAGTGACTTGGATTCTAATCTTCGCTGCCCGGCCACCTTGTGGTTTTAAAGGATCGTTTAACTAGATAACGAAAAACCAGTTCGCAACGGCAAAAAAAAAAAAAGATTTCCAATTGCCTTTCATACGAACTCACGTGTTGTTATGACAAATTATCATTTATCTGCGATTCGTTGTCTTCTTTAAGTATATTTTTGTGAGGAAAATAGGACACAAATGAAAGTTTCACTCTCCGATTGTATGGTATGTTTTCGACGTAGCTAACTTGAGGTTTCATTACAAGGAGGATTTCATTTTCTACGGAGACGCATGTAATATATACTCTTTGTTCGAGTATCGAAAGGACAGTGCCTGATGAAAATTGATTCCTTGACATGGGAATGCGTTTATGGATGGGATGGGAGTGCTCAGAGAAATGAAATAAAGACGAAATTGAGTGAAATGAATCAAAAGAATGGACAACACAAGCTTTTAGCTAACTGAATAGTTTTTTTTTTCAATCTCTTTCTCCCCCACACTCTTCCTCTCCCACATCACGATGAGCGGACAAGGATCGAGCAGACTTTTGGCAAAACGGGAGAATACGTCTCTTGCCGAAGTCGATTTGATCAATTCGAATCAATTTAAGCATGACCAACAGAAGCTTCAACGTCATCAAGCAAAACTCAGGAAGGATTACATTGAAACCATGTTGGTCCATAATCGGGAATACTCAGAACTTAAACAGTTCCTTCATTGCATCAAACAAGTGAGCAAAGAGGATGACGATTCGTCCGTCAAATCAGTACAGCGACCGCTAGGTGCCAACCAGAAGAAATGCACAAAGGGCAAGTCTAAGAAAAGGCGAAAAGATGTTGATGGTGACGATGATAGCGATGACGAAAACGATGATGAGGATGATAAGGATGATGAGGATGACGAAGACAGTGTTGGATCAGCTGATTATAATCAGGATCAGGCAAAGAAGATGGATAAAACCAGTAAAGAAGTCGACTCTAAAAGGGCAAACATTTACTTGACACGACCAAGTGGCATGATGCGAGTGAACATTACTCCAAAGAGTACAGACGACAAACCTGTTCCTGCTAAAACAAAAGTGCAACCACGATTGACATCAAGAGAACAAATAGACAACTCATCTACGCTTTCAGGTATTTCAGAGTCTACACGGAAAACCACCGCCCGTCTAACAGCTTTAAATCTTAATGCGATGAGAGAACAATTTCAACGGATATCGAACCCTTTGACGCCGAACAATGTGGAGTCAAACACCGGCGCAATGTTGGGTTCGAATTTAAGGGCGAGTTCACCAAGATTTCAAAGTCACAATACTCTATTTCCCGCCAACAACCAAAGAATGAGCACGTCGTCTCCATTCCGTATTAACCAGAATGGTGATCGCCCTTCGTCAAGGCGAGAATCCTCCGCATTTCCCACCAGCGCTTCTCATTTTACGCTGTCGGCACCTCGGCGGTCGTCTGCCGTTCCGCCGCATTCGTCATTTTATCCACGACCCCAAAGCGGGATGAGCGACGCCGATTTCGGTTCTCCTACGGTGTCCCGCTCATTCCCCGGTGCTCAACGACCAACGCCGTCGAGGGAAACTGTCATTGGAGAAGGCTCCGTTTCCAGCAGTGCTCGCTCCACAAGCAGACGTGCGCCAGTCCCGCCAAAAATCGGCACCAAGGCTCTTCAGGTGCTCGTGGCATCGCAGAAGAAGATCCTAGAGAGAAGAAAATCGGGTGAAAATCTGAGCACCCGGCTCATGACTCCTAGCGAGTGCATCGAGATCCAGAACAGACGGAGAGCGCTCATGAGGATCTCTGAAGAAAAGCGAAATAGTATACCACCAAATACTCCTAGAATTGGACCAAAGAAGTTATCGAGTTACGACAAAAGTAAATCTTTTTAAACGCAGAACGAGGGCATGATCAAATTCAGTTTGTTTATTTGACAAAACTACACGTCTTTATCATGTTTATGTCCAGGGTTGCAAAGATGAAACCATAATTTTGTATACTCATAATTATATAACTTGATTGATTGATTGACTGACTGACTACATTCATAGTTTTAACAAGTGCAATGCAAATCTATCAAAAGTAATGCATGGACCTCATGGTTTGCGTTGTCCTATTTTCATTGCAAACATCCTGCTGTCCTGCGAATTATTTTATTTTGTTTGTTTGACAAGGCTCTCTGTAAGCGCAGGGAAGCCGAGATGTTTGTTGTAAAAATTATTTATTGATTTGCTGCTTCTGTCTGTCTTTCTCTCCCTCATGTACTTCTTTTTCTTCTCTCTCCATGTTTTTGTTTTTGTTTTGACAAGCAGAAAGGCGCGGTCCTTGATTATACCATATCCAGATAATTAAGATAATTGTACATTTTGGTCTGTCATTATCTTTGAAGAAATAACTTAACGATAGTTAGGAAACATATTGAATTTTATTATAAACATTAGTTCATAAAACAATTTACATTCTACTTTTCTTGTTCGTTTGTTTTTATTCCTTGTCGATATCATGCGTATGATAATACTAGCTCGCATCAAGGATTAAGTTGTGAAAACGTAAAAAGTTTGTATAAATTAACAGTATTATTGTAATAAAACAGTTGCAGAAAACTTGCTAAGTCATATCGTGTGCAATACAATAGAACAGGCGTATGTAGTTTATTAACGTAGTCAAATTTTATATTTTGTTTCTTGTTCATGCTCTTAGCAACCTGATACCTTTACAAAGGCTATCCCGGTATAAGGAGTCTATATCTGTCGTACGGAGATACTGTCTTACATTATAGTAATGGACTTGATAGGTCGTCAATAATTTAGTGTTCTAAAAAATATTAAAAACATTCATGAATTTGAACTGTTTACTAAACCTGGTTTATTGCCAGTGGCGTAGCTACTAGGTACAGAGGGGGGAGGGGAACAGGGGGCACGTGTATATTAATAACTAAATATTATTATTTATTGCCATTAAAAAAAAAAGTGCAAAATTTTCGCTCGATCGCTTAGCTCGCTCGCAATATTTCAGATCCGGAAAGTATATTTTAGGGCAAGAGGCCTTCACGGCCCTCACGTGAAAATATTCCCGTACGTCTATATGTATACGAGGGATGGAAAACAAATTTTGGATTGGGGTGACGCGAAACTTCTCAACTCCTAAAAGGGTGCCGTGACTGAAAAAGGGGGTTGAAAAACGCTGATCTAGAAGACTAAATACTTGTGCCTCCCCCCATGACTAAACCCACGCCACGCCACTGTTTATTACAATAAACCCATTTAAATGCCATTACTTTCTGACAGATCAATGTACATTCACTTGGAAATTTATTTTCATTGGTAAAAATAATGTATTTACTTAGTTATGTTAATCACCATTTTGCACCAGGTCATTGTTATAGCGTCTTGACTAGCTGTCTGGGAAAACATACTTTTCTATTACAAGAACGCATGATTTTCATAACATTACAAAATAAGGGCCTTTCTAAGGCTACCCCTTCCCTGTACTCCACAAATAATTTGCATACTTATCCCGTTACCAACCAAATGATAGAAAGCTCATATCATACTATATTCCGAGGAAACTTTCATTGTCAATTAATGCTATGGAAAGCCATCTTTGATGAGAAATTTTAATCAAACAAAATTAACAGCCTTCTTCAGCCTTACCGTTGGATAAACAAAAATTGCGCAATCAATACCCTTACACTGTATTTATTATGTTCTGCAAGAAGAGTACTAGTACGTTGTGAAGTTGTAATATATAGAGTGCTCGCCCGCATATCATATATTGCAGGTTTATTTTCATCATGACCTTTTTATTAAGATTCGTTCGAATAAACGTTCGAACCTGAACCTATTCCAGTTTTTCAAATCAACAAGGTTTTCTTTACATCTAATTAGGCATCTCGATTTCACACAAAAAATGCGATGTTTGTTTTGACCGTACAGTGTAAATAGGCCCGATATCAAGATCTGTGTCGTTTACACATTCATTTAAAAACGAATCTTTCTACTTGTAAATATTGACTTGATTTGCTTTCTCTGTACCGGGTAGTACATGTATATAAGACTAGACTTTAATAAGACAACATGAACCACCGGATCTTATTGTTGCATGTCTTATGACCATGGGCTCTTAGAGAGAAAAGCAGACTTTAAAAGGCTCGTGGTGATACCCAAGAGAGAGAGAGAGAGAGAGAGGGGGCAAAGGGGAAGAAAGAAAAGGGTCGCGGAGAGCTTAAAGTAAGAGAGAAGGGGGAGGGGGCTTACGTGTTTATTGTGTGTGAGAGAGAGAGAGAGAGAGAGAGAGAGAGAGAGAGAAAGAGAGAGAGAGAGAATGATAGAGAGAGGGGAGGCAAAGGGGGGAATAAAGAAAAGGGTAGACAGAGAGTTTAAGTAAGAGAGAGAGGGGGATTGGCTTACGTGTGTGTTGTGTGTGTGTGTGTGAGAGAGAGAGAGAGAGAGGGGAGAGAGAGAGAGAGAGATCGGAAGATAGAAATTTCGAATGGGAAAGTGAGAGAAGAAATTATAGGATAACGATAGTGTGATGGAATGGAAACAAACATTCTGACAGAATGGGAGTGAGAAACAAGTTGTTTATATATTTTTTATATTTTATTTACAACATATAGTATAACGACTTCCGTGGAAAGATTGTAAAATACATGTATGCCCATCACAGTCCCACAAGTTCATTGCACATTTTTATATCAAACAAATGTGCATGTATTAATAAAAAGCTGCATATTCCTATGCAATTGTCCTAACAATGATAATAATTTTGCTTAAAATTTATTTATTTCTCCCCGTTTTTTGTTTTGTTGTTGTTGTTATCTTACTAAGCTTTTACCAAACAAACTCATCCAATCAGAAAAATAAACATAACTGAATGTCTGAATCTTAATTCTAAAGTAACAACAAATTACAATGTACCCAGTAATGGATGGAGTAGTGGATTCTCCTACATGAAAAGTTTGAATATTACAGCACCATACACTCACCAGGAACTAAAGTAATGAGTTCTTAATCATTCTTTTTTTTTAAATAAAAAAAGGACATGATAAATCAACTCGATTCTCAAAAAATTACCCTAAGAATGAATAGTCAGTCATATTTAATTCTATTCAAGAATAATAAATTTAATATAAACCATTAGAAACAACTGGCCACCATTGCAATTCCTATTAATAATGCCCTTGATGAAAAAGGCTCATTGTTTATTTACTAAATCAAGTTATAAATAAACAGATCTTGTTGTTAGTACATGGTCAAACGACAATTCCAATCAACCACTTACATTAAAAGATATTTACATTTACTATTCTGCACCTAATAGCTCCCTTTGGTATACATAATGAAATCTTTATTAAAAAATGGGGAGGGGGTCTTAAAAGAAGTAACCACAGAAAATGCAGGTTACTTTATAAGGTTAATGATTTCATTTTTTAAAGCAGAAGGCATTGATGTGGGACAAGATGGATAGTGGATAGGAGAGAAAGTTTAATGGGATAACAATGTGCTATAATTGTTGCATGAACTTAGTAAGGAATAAATCATGTTAACATTTCCAGCTTATGCACTGGCAGATAAGGTTTGTTACAAGTTTGTAGACTGGACCCTCCCCCTCTTTGCCTTTTTCCTGATAACCTTTATATTTTCTTGTCAGGGATTTTGTTTAGGTGCTGACAAAATCTGATGATTTTATAGGTAAAAGGGACTTGGACCCTTCTTAAAGTATTCTGGAGCCGCCCTTCTTATGAAATAGCCTTGAATGAAGCTGTTAAAGATTTCAATTCCCTGGATACCAAAAGTGTCCAACATGCTTCACCTTTACCATCATATCTAATCCGTTGAAATGTTCATTCATATGTTTCTTTAATTTTTCTGCTTCTTTTCAAAGCAACGTGTTAGGTGTATATCCACCCATAGATTCCTTCAACATTCAACATCAAATGTGTTCAAACAAGAATAAAAATTTAAAAATCTTACAAATATTTTGTGACACAAAACTGTGGGCCTACCTGATTCATTGTTTAAGTAGGTTCATTAATTTCAGAAGACTCTAAAAAGGACATCATATAAGATCATAAAATGTAATTAACCTTACTTAACATGTTTACATCTGCTAACAACAGAGAGAAGAAATCACATAGAATGTCAATGTGTCATTTATACATGAAGTACAGTTGTAAGAAAAAAGATCACTTTAAATAATTGTATAAAAACCTATACAACTGTGCATCAATACTTATTTTGGGAACAGCATATTCTGATCATACATGTACATTCAAAATTCAAAATAATGAAACGGCTTTGGCATTAACCCAAACAAAGATAATTATCATCACAAAAAGTACTCAGTCATACAAATGTGGTACATTTCTCTTAGTAAAGTAACATAAAAACAACCAAGATATTGATTTGAGTTGATTTGTGTCATAGAAATCAACAATCTGCTCCAGAAAAAAACGCTATCGAGTCTGATGTTTCTGAAACACAAATCAGGGGGGTGTTTCACAAAGATCCCAAGTCGAACTTAACTCTAAGTTGGACTTAAAAATTATGGAGAGCCATTTGTAGCCTTAAAATAAAATATATTCAAAAGCGAAAATTCAAGTATTTTAGACTTTTTATAAATTCCACATCAAGAACATGATATCTCCTTGATAATTGAAAAGATGAACAATTTGAATCAACATTTTATGCCTTAAAAAAAAACATTTAAAAAATATTTTCATAGATGCTAACGGCTTTCCATAATTTTTAAGTCCAACTTAGAGATAAGTTCAACTTAGGATCTTTGTGAAACACCCCCCTGTTGTATTGTAAAGATACAAGCATCTCATTTTTATCAATTTTTTTTAAAACCCCGGTACTCAAAACAGGATATCACAAGGCCTGGTATCACCTAGAACTATTTCATGGAATGTAATTCATTATACAGAACTCCTACAAAAAGAACTTGTATTTTTACTGTTATATTTCTTCACTTCCCTAACGAGCATTAGTTGTATTCAAGTAATCATCAATTTAGTTTTTTTTACTAATAAAAGCAGAAAAAGAGAAAAGCAGGTCAGTATAGGTATAAGGAAAATCAAATGAAAGATAAGAAACTTATGAAATTTTAAAGTTGTAATCAATAAAATCCAAATTGTGAACTCTGTGACATATCCTTTGAGTGCCTCTCCCATTTCGTAATTAATTTTTTTCTGAGGAAAATATCTATATACATGTACCGGTATATAAAATAGGGTATTGTTTGCGAGTATCTTCTTGCCTAAAATGTGTCATGTGACACTCAACAATTTGTTTATGTGCTTGGCATGCAATAACAACCTTTTTTTGTGCATGGCATAGCACCAGGCGCGGATCCACGGGGGGCGACGGGCCGACGGTTGCATGTGTTTTTATATTTAACGCTGGACCATGCAATATTTGTGTATTATACCTGAGCCCTAGATATATTATTCGAAAAGATCTATAGCTTTATCAACAACCATTAAAATGGAAATTTAGGAAATTTTTAATGCAAAGCAACTGGGAGAGGTTTGCTCCAAGTGTGTTAGCATTGTCAACCTGTGTTTAATTGATTTTTTAAAAATCCATTACTTCTTTATACTTAATAAGATTTTCCTTTAACCTTTACAGATCTTTTTGACACATTTTGCTGCATTCTTTGAGAGAAGTATACCCTTGTTTATCTTAACCTACATCAATATTCACACACCAAAAACCCCTCACTTGTCAGGCACTGAGTTAATATAATATTGCTGACATTATGAGTAACATCTGAATAAGTTAGGTACCCTTTGTATTGCATTGCATTGCAAAACTATTTATAAATTTGACTCTAGATTCACCAGGTAAACGTACAAGATATATACAAGCATTGGTACTCCTAAACCCTGCACAAACTTCACAATATTTTGATGCAGCTGTGATACAAATGCATATCAAATTGCAATTATAACATGGAAAGATTAAATCACTCTTTCAATATCCAATAACAAAATGTTTCTCCAACACATCTACCTAAACATAAAACCCAATACTCTTTAACAATTGTAATTGTAATTGTAATTGAATAATTTCGCACCATGAAACTTTCTTGAAGCTAATTCAGTAGCAAAATTCACAAACATTGCATGCACACAAAATATTCAAAATCAGAACCAAAAGGCATGCTTACCTCATGTTTTCTGTTATAGTGGCATTCATTAAAGTGACAGATCAAAATAGGTGGAATTATTTCAAATGCAAATTGATTTATTCTGTTTTTGAAGATCAAACTCTGGTCTACATTTTACAAATGTTTCAAAAATCCCAATCTGTACATAACATTACAACGTCGTGCAGTGCACAAAACACACGATTAATTTTACCCAAAACAAAAACACAGATGGGAAAACAAAGTTTTTCATTTGATGGTGCGGCTCTTTGGAATAGTTTACCTTATTTTTTAAGAAATGCGCCATCAAATTCTTCATTTACTCTTTTGTTTTAGCGTTATAATAATCTTAATCATTGAACTGGTCCATTGTGTTGCTTTTGTTTCTTTTCTTTTGTTCGAAAATGTTGTAACTAAATTCATTTTGTCTAGATTTGTATTGTTTACATCAATATGTTTGTAAATTTTGTATTCATGTTGTAGGGCCTCCACGGAAAACAGTATTTAACTACTGATGGAGCCACTCTACTAAAATAAGACTAATAAATAAATAAATAAATAAAGATCTTAATTCAGAATTCAATATCATCATAGTTAGCAGAACATTAGAAGAAGGATTGCACATTTTGGTCATGAACAATATAAAAATTGTTTTGCTATTGAAATAAAAACATGAGAGAAGGAAAGGTACAGTTTGTTGTGAATGATGTTTCAAGCTGCCAATCTCTCTCACAAATCACATGACTTGTCACCTGATGCATCTTCATGGCATATCCACATAATACACAGCACATAATACCTAACAAAAGGGCATGCTGAAGTTTGTGTCACGTGATCTTGATACCGCTGACGGTGAACGTGGAGCTGAGAGAACGTAAGCTAACGACCCTCTTGCGGGAATAAAAGCGGTGGTTGAAGGCACACGGTACTTGACGACAGAAGATTGCCAGGAAGACGCACAGGCATAGTAAGAAGGGAATGACATAGCTCTTTGGAATGTACAGATCAGTCTGCTGTAAGAGAGAAGCAAATAGACAGATGCATCCTACATTCCTATTCATAATATATAAAACTTGCACAAGTAGAGAGCAGTTTACTCTCAACAATTAAGACATGCCTCTCCTTAATCAGTATACATTGTACAAATGAGCAAGGATGCTGTTGAATTCATTCAGAAAATATATATAATATGTTGAGAAATATATTTGTATTCATGATGTTTTTTTTTCTTCTTGTTATATACCATCTGCTGAGAGCCTGAAGAGAATTAACTCATAAATATAGAAGAAGAAAAAAAACATAAGAAAAGAAGCTAACAGAAGTAAAGAACAATAAGTGACTGGTCTCATTTACTTACGCCTAATTGGTGGTACTGCTCATGAATTTTTTTTTGTTTCCAATGCACTACATATGTAAAGAGTGCATCATACAGAGATGTTATATACCATCTGCTGAGAGCCTGAAGAGACTTAACTCATAAATATAGAAGAAAAAAAAAACACAAGAAAAGAAGCGAACAGAAGTAAAGAACAATAAGTGACTGGTCTCATTTACTTACGCCTAATTGGTGGTACTGCTCATGAATTTGTTTTTGTTTCCAATGCACTACATATGTAAAGAGTGCATCATACAGAGGCATACTGTCATCTAATGAAGCCTGTAAAGATGTCAAAAATAATAGGGAAAAAGGACAGATGTAATAAGGTTTAAACTCAGTTAGAAATTTGCATGCCATATCATAACATAAGGTTTGACAGCTAATGTTCGAATTCAACAGCTGCGAAAGACAAAATAAATCTTCAAACTCCTAAAATACACATAAATAATGATGGAAATCTTTAAATCGAATTTAAAGTTTTATAGACACTTAAAATAGGAAAGATTATTGTTTTAAACTTTAAAGTTGTCCTTTTGTGCACATTTGTACATTTTAACACAAATCATACTGTATTCAAGAGGACTGTAATATGTACTACAAAATGTTGTACACTACATAAGGTACATTTGTTGAAATTTACAATAAAGAAATATACATTGAAAGGCAAAACATATTTTGTTCTCTCAACCTTGAAACTATCTGATCTACGTTTCATTAACAGTTACCTAAATGATGAATTGTCACATCCCATCAACAATAAGAAAAACTCATTAGGGTAAAGATATGTTCATACTTACTGCTAATTTTTCATTTGGAGGATTAAAGAGATCAAAACACTGTTTATTATCTATATCACCCTCACCCCACATCTCCACATTCAAGGAAAATGGTATCTGTAGAATAAAAGACAAATCAGTTAGAACTCATCTAATCTAGCGAAAAATAAACCATTCATCTGTATCTTTCAGTCAAAAAGTCTAGAATTGCTTTACAAAATTTTTGTTTTGTAGTACCCGAACATAGATGAATATCTATATAACTCATATCTGAAGTCTTACAGGGGTCACAAAACAAATAGCAGATATATGATTCTAGGAATTATGCATTATATTACTACATCACAATATCATAACTAATGTAAATTCAAACACTTACAGTAGAAACAAATCAAAATATCATTACACCAAAGTCATGCTCAAAACACCTGCTATATCTTTTACCCGTTTCCATGATCATATAACCCGAGTCTGAAATTTTACTGTATTGTATCTCAACAAACACCATACAGGGTATGGTGTTTGGTGTAATCCGAAGACCAGTTCTAAACTTTATCATTAAAGTAATGCATATTACAGGACTACAGGTAATAGCATACCTTTTTGACACCAGCCATATAATCATATATGGTGCCATCAGCAGGGTATTCACAGAGATTATAGCCTATTCCATATTTGAATGAAGAGCCTCCTGCCTTAGACATTGCTTCAGCCAAGGCAAGCTGGACAATACTATTCACTGGGACTCTCTTGGCCTTTCTAGAGGCAGAATCTGTGATAAAGAAACAAAAGGAGAGAAAAAAGAGCAGGTAAAAGTTTTTACAATATCAGAAGACAAAACAAATTACCATATAAGGTCTCCTAAGGAGCGATGTGGAAGGGCCTATCCAACAAATAATAGATGGTGGAAATAAAAATCTCATATTACATAAAACCCTGAAGACAATACAGTCTCACCTGTCTATTGAGGCCACCCAAGAGAAACAGAGAAAGTGGCCACTGTGGACAGGTGGCCATTCTACATACATGTAGGTTCTACAACACACATTGGAGGGAGACAAAATACATGGCCACTATTGAAAAGTAGCCTTTATAGAGAGGTGACCACTAAGTCAGGTCAAGTACATTTACTTGTGGTTTACAGTGTCTTTCAGTTTCATACATGTTAAGGGGTTAATTCTACACAAAAAACCCATGAAATTTATGGCCATTTAGTGGTCCAGAGGGTAGCGGCCCTTCCGCTTGAGGGACCCAATGGCCATGCGAGGCTAAGTTGAGCCTAGTGCCAAGTTAGCCCAACCCCATGTACATCTACATTTTCACAACAGTCAAAACAACTTACCAGCAAATGGAATGTAGATTTGTTTGATTCCAGAGTGGAATGAGACGAAGGCATCAAAGTGTTGTGCATTCGACAACTCCAAGTAAACTCTGCCTTCTGGTTCTGAGTAGATGATAGAATGGACAATAATATCATCATGATATTCATCAAATCTATATATAGTAACAAGCACTACAAGTGCATTACATATTACTTTTATTCAACTTCACTGAAGCTGCAAAAGTGTTGATTTTAAAGATGAATAGAGATAAATGAACTCTTACCCCAAAAATAAGCAATGTGATCGCATTTTAATTTAGAAAAACAAAATCATTAAAGCTGTAGAAGAGTTGTTTATGAAGGAAACTAGGGACAATTAAATTCTTAATATTCAAATCTGAATGACATGCACTGTAAAAACTATATGGAAAACAACAGCAAGAACTTAAGGCTCGTTCAGATATGATGCAGTAAACCGTCACAAAAAGCCACCATGTTTTTGTTTTTGTGTAAATGAATTAATGGCTATACTGTGCTCAACAAAGATCCTGGTGCGTATTCACTGAGCTCTATGTTATAAGATACAGTAATGTGTAGCATAGTACACTTTATGTAATTAAAAAACGCTGCAGATTTGCCACATTATATCTGAACAAGGCTTTAATGTACCTGATGAAATGAAACCACAGCAAGCTCACATTTAATTTATCAGAATTAATTGACACCTTGTTATTACCATGAAACTATTAACATACAATAAACTTTTAATAAAACCCATTGTAAACAGAAGACACATTTTGACAATTTCAATTTGAAGGGTATTTCACTTGCAGTGCTTGTACAATTATCCTGCACCAAACTGATTTGAATGTTGGACCTTGCTATTAAAGAGAAGGTCGAGTTCTGGGAAGAGGTGAAAAATAATTTGTGAGTGTTATCATTTTTATTATGCAAATGGGGAAGAACATCAGATAAAAAATGTTCCCTGAAAAGGATGGCTCTTCAAATGCCTTAGTATTCTGCATATGGCATGTAACAGCATTTTTATGCCACATGTTCGTGTAGTCCCATTTACATCTTTCTGTGTACAGTGCTTGTAACTTTACCAAGACTGGAAATTTCGAATCATTTTGATGGTTCCAGAACCTTGCAGTACACACCAATACTTATATGCTAGATGATCAACCTTTTCTGATCGATTCCACACCCAGGGCTTAAATTAATCCAAGGCCACCAAGGCCATGGCCTTGGATGCCCTTTTGATTGGCCTCAATGCCCGGCCTTGGAGATTTTTTGTGCCCTTTCCAATTCTTCCTATTTGTGCTGTAATATAGGAATGTGCCCTACAAAAAAGTGGCCTTGCCCTAAAAATATTGAAATTTAAGGCCTGCACACCGTTTCTTTCATAATGCAATCGCATGACCAGAACTCAACTATATTTTTAAACGTTCTCAATACTACCAACGAAATTCACATCAACGAAACCCACAGGCCCCACACCAGACCGACAACAGACCAAAGACAGAATTACATGTACATAACCCTGAATGGCAAAGAATTGGTCAGTCTGGAGTTATTCTGGAGGTGTGACTATGGTATAACATGATTACACTTCATGTATGTACCTGAATGTGGAAATGACCCTCTAAACTCCTCATCGCCGGGATCCCCTGAGCTTCCACGACCTCCAAAGTTCCAAGGAAAGTTTCTGTCCAAGTCTACCCCAGTGCTAGTCCCCCTCCAGCAGTAGTTACCCGTCTTTTCAATGTGATGTCTCCCATCTGGATTAGCCATAACAATGATGTGAATATCTAGCTGTGAAAGAACATGTTTGGTGTACTGGTCCTCCGGACTATTGAGTGGAGCATGTAACCCTCTGGTGATTCTTTTCAGGAGGTGTATCATACTTTCAACTGGGAAGAACTCTCTGGCATGTTCCCCGAACGAGAGGAGGAGGCGGGGCTTGACGTTCGACACACCGTGGCTCCCGTACGATATCCTCGAGCTTGAAAAATTGGTCATGTGCAAGACGTACTGAGGAATGTTGGAGCGGGAGTTAAAGTTTAAATCTAATTGAAAGTAGGTTGGATGCTTGACAACCAGGTCGGTAATGAATTTTCCGATGGAGGATACATTATGATAGTACTTGTAGTTAGGCACATAGAGTTCAACTCTTGGGCTTACGTTCCCAGCAGAACCAACACCAAAGAGGAATAGACATATAATGAGAGAGGAATACAATACTGTTATATGCATGAATATGCTCGGGGGCTTTGTGATGCAAGTCCAAATACAGTTTTCTTGTGTTGCCATCTTTGCACTGTCTACGATGCACGATTTCACACACCTGAAATCATGTTTCATGAAAAGCTCACTGTGTGCCAGAAGTCCATATTGGTAACCTGGAAAATCATAATACAAAGAAAAACATAAGAAGATAAGTCCTCCCAAGCATCAAGTTGTAGTTATTTAAAATTTAAAGCAGAAAAAATATGAGATAAACAGATGTGTATACGGTATACAACTTGAAGGATATGAAAGTTGTAAGGTTTTGAGAGTTGTGACCAATCATACACATACTGACAACTCTGTTATTTCTCCTGTGAGCCACCCTTTATTTGTTTTGAATCTGCACATTCATACATATAGGTAATACAGGGGATAACCTCTTGTAACTGATGGGAGGTAATTTTCTACAAAAGATGAGAACATGTACTTACCCCCCTGAGTTGGTTTTCAAAGGACTCAAAGCAAAGGGGCAAGATCACTGACTACCATTGTCATTAAGAAAGCTAAGGGTTAAAAACATCACATTATCAAGATCCAATTGAAGGACTATAGGGCTTGGCAGACCCCACCAATAATGATAACAACATTTTCAATGAAAAGAACACCCTACTAAGTTATGTGTATGGGTAAGAATACTCATATAATAGTATAGGGCAGCTATATGTAGGGTGTACCTTCAATGAAAGTTCTTGTTAATGGCGAGGTCAACCTCTGAGTTTTATAGGTAACTAGAAACCTATGCTAAAAAAAAATTATTACAAAATTTTTTTTTTAAACATCGACTTTTACAATGTAGGATGATCATATAATTATATCAAGTTCAATATAGATGTCATTTCATTGATTGGATCTCTATCGACTTGATCAATAAGAATATTAAGGCTTCCTTTGTGCCATTGTAGCCAGCCATCTGGCTCAGCTCAGGCCTTTAAACCTCTCATGTAAGTTAGAGAATGCATGCTCACATACATGTATTGTAGAGAGGTCACTACAGTAGAAGAGAGGACAGTTATCTTGTATGGATTAATATTGTATGTGTGAATGAATACGGATGATCATGCTGCCCTGGGTATACAAGAATCATCATGCTCATCATTATCATTATACTATAGAGTCTTTTTGATTATCTTTTGTTATTATTATTATTATTACTGGTATATGATTATTAGATTAATTATGATTATTAGATCTATTATCATCATCATCATTTTACATCCGAGGCTCTGCATAGCTCTGGCATATTCGTGTCTCTTTGAGTTTAGCCTAGGCAGAAATAACCGTCTGGGGGTCGCTTCATGAAACCAACTCCTATGTCCATGAGTCATATCGTTGTCCGCGACCTACAGAGATGACAGGAACTGGACAACCTGTTTCACAAAACCATGATCAGTGACAAATTCATGATTTTGATACCATTGGCCAAAAAAATATAGTCTTTGTCACGATCCATAAGATTTTATCCTAAAACAAATTATCAAAAGAGATTATAATATTTATCTTATTTACTTGTTAAGGCCTTAACCTTATAAGAACAGTTTGTTTGCTTGTACAATATCTTTATATTAAGTAACTTAAAGAGAAGGTTCATTGATTTTAAAAACAAACTTTATTGTCATTATTGCATAGGTGAAACTTTGATTGGACAAGGTTATCAAAATTCAATGCTTGGAAACATTCGAAGTAATGATTATTAATTTATTATCAATTACAAAACGATTAAATACAGCCCCAGCATAGCACCTGAAAAGCTCTCCGTTCGCGGCTGAGAAGTGTAACGTCACATGTTGAACATGATTTGCACAAGCAGACGATGTCCCATGACTTCTCACACATTTTCAGTACCTGTTTTGACAAGAAATCCTTCAGCTATGATCTTTCTACACATTCACTTATTAAACAGGGAGTTATCGTTTTTTACTATTTGAAATTCTTATGAAAATATGCCATGTTTATATCTAAGGCTTTTTCCACTTAACTAAACTGATTATACGCGTTTATTTCCACACTGTAAAATCCTCGAAGGAATGGGTAATCTGCCATGGCAGGCAAGCCACAGTCTGAAATGTATTCTCTAGTTTTCAGACCCATATTTTTTTCGAGATAAATTCTATCTTCAAATGTGTAAACTGAATAGTTTAAAACATGTGTTTCAATGTTAAATGTTGAAGTTTCGTCATTTCAATAATTATGCTGACGCCTAAAAACATTGGACAAAACTTTCATAACATCATATTTTTACTAAGAATAATATAAGGATGTATTTTTATAAACTATCAAATAAAAATTTCCTGGGGGTACCCATCTCAAAAACAAAACTGATCGATTCACCGGTCATGAAATGAAATACTCACAACTATATTTTACAAGTAATTCTATGGTATAATCTACTCAAATCTTGAAGTATATTGCATCTCTTAATATTTCCTGGTATCATTTTCAATCTTGTTTTGTCCTAATTCAATTAAATAATTGCAGTTTTCCTAAAATTATTATTTTTTTTATATCCGGTGAAATTGCGACTATAAGGCTATGTCTTGGCTCCTCTTCTCGCCGACAGTATCGATTTCACGAGATGTCTAGCTAGTAAGCTCTTCGTGAAACGGTTTAGGAAGATCAGAGACATCTCCGTAGCTAGTTCTAGTTGGCGGATAAAGAAGTTATGACCGTCTTGTCGTTGGTTTCGAGAAACGGGCCCCAGGAAACACTGGCACGACTATGATTGGTATGATTTATGAGGGATTGATCAGTGGAGCCAGAAAGTCTCGGTAGAACAAATTAACCATCAATATCAGAGATCGGTTTAGGCTTTAGCCAAGAAATGTTTACACTGAACCATATTACACACCTCCACAGGCCACATACACACACACTGGCCCAGATCAGACAGTCATTCATTGAATCATAGACCGGCGCTAGTGTACTTTCGTATCCATTTTTTAAAAGTAGGTAGGCCCTACCGGATATCTCTACGCCGGAGTTCAGGCTCAAAAAATGGATACGAAAGTACACTAGCGCCTATAAGATTTCGACCTAGAGGCTAGACTATTTGAAAATCGTGACTACTTTACCTGGAACAAATTTTAAGACAAAAATTTACGTGAAAAACGTAGTCGCTCGCGGTGTCAGCTAGCTCAGCTTGCCAGATCAGATATCAGAGTATACAAATAATATATCCTGTACTCGATCTGTAGCTAGTTAGTTACTGTGCATGGCCTGTACTGTGTCATATACTGTAGCTACGCGGTGCTAATAATTATGTGCCAGCTAGCTGCGCTGTCGATCGCCTGCACTGCACTGTGTATTATACCGGCGACGTAACGGATGCTAAAATGTGCGATGAAACTTTTTTTGTTTTCAATCTCAGATTTGTTTTCCTTCTCGTTTGTTGCCTTTGGTTTAATTGATGACATGTTTTGTTTTGTTTTGTTTTTTTGCCATCGTTTTTGTAGTCTCCAAGCATGGAAGAACCGTTGTGATTTCAACGGGAGGAACACCTAGCTCGGTCCTCGGGAACTTCACATGCAACATCATAATAATAATATATGATAATAATAATAATAATAATAATAATAATAATAATAATAATAATAATAATAACAATAATAAATAAGTTAAGAGGAAGAAGAAGAAGAAGAAGAAGAAGAAGAAGAAGAAGAAGAAGAAGGAGAAAAAGAATAAAAGCAGTGCGTAATCTTCGTTGCATGAATTAATTAGCACTGAACGAGGAAGAAGAAGAAGAAGAACGAGAAGAAATTAAAACAAAGAAGATTGAAGAAGGGGAGGAGAAGGAGAAGAAAAAACAAGAAGCCAGAGAGAGAGAGAGAGAGAGAGGGGGAGTGAGAGAGAGAGGGAGAAAGAAAAAAAACATATGGGTGAGGTTTGTCGATGCAGAGCCGGCGGACCTGGGGGCAGGGGCACGTACAGTGCCCCCACCTTTTCAAGTAGGCCTAGCTATAGCTACTCCTAAATTGCCCCCTTTTACATAGGAAAAGTGCCACTTTTTCTTCAGATAAGTACTCTACTTTTTATTTCCAATAGGTGCCCGTTCCACAATCTTATAAGTGTCCCTTATATAGCACAATAATAATTGATAATAGTGCCACCTTCACGAATGGTAAATTGCCCCTATTCAAAATAATGTGAGAGGTACGTGCCCCTTTTACCGTTAACAAGTGCCCATTCCCCTTCGGATATGTGCCCCTTTTGATCTCTGATGAGTGCCCCTTTTCACCTCGATTCGATCTGATAAGTGTTCCCTTTATTTTGAAACGTGCCCCCTTTTCTTTCTATTAAGTGCCCTTTTTCCTTTTGGTAAATGCCGCTTTTTTAAAAAATAAGAACCCCTTAACCTTCTTATAATTACGCTTCTCACAATTAAGTCATGTCGGATTAATGCCTCTATTAAAATCGGAAAGGTGCCCTTATTCCTTCGACAAGTGCCCATTTTCAATTGTAATAAGTGCCCCTTTCCATTCTCAGAAGTGCCCCTATTCATCTCAGGTGAGTACCCATTTAAAGGTACAAGAGGTGCCTCTTACCACGTCGGATTAATGCCTCTATTCAAATATGAGAGGTGCCCCTTATATGACATGTGCCTCTTTTCTTTTGTATATGCCCCTTTTCATCTCCGGTGAGTGCCCTTATTCAAATAATGAGAGGTGCCCTCTTTAAATTTGTAATAAGTGCCCATTTTCAGTTCTGATAAGTGCCCATTTTTATTTTGTCACGTGCCCCTTATTCTTTCCAATTAGTGTCATTTTCCTTCTGATAATTGCCCCTTTTCCTTTGTAATAAGTGCCTATTTTCATCTCTGATGAGTGCCCCTTATCAGGTGCGAGAAGTGCCCAATTTTCACCTCTGACAATTCCCCTTTTTACTTGGACACGTTCTCCATTTCTTTTCTAATAAGTGGCCTTTCCCTTTGGATATGTGCCCCCTTTTCATTTCACCATAAAATGTGCTCCTAATTTAAAGCGATTAAGAGCAACCTTTTCTTTAATTTCAGCCAAGGCTCGCTCGCTACGCTCGTTTGCACTTAAAGTTCATATAACTATGTTTCTTATTAAAGGTCTTTTCAGCCTTTCATGATTAGATTGTGCTTAAAACTACATCAGGAATTCTTTTGTTTTCTTTTACATATAGGGAGGAATCTAACCAGTAGCTGAAGGAAAGCAGCGAGATAAAAATTCATGGAAATGATGGATATGTTTAGCTTTCACTATCATTCATGACTCACTTATTTTGTCCAGTTTATCCCAAACTTTCACCAACCTGTTTTTAACTGTATTAAAAAGTTCAACTGAGTTTCACAGGGGCTGGGATAATTACGAATAAGGTAAGGGGCACAATATAAATTATGTCTTACATATTAAAACATGTCAAACTCATATTTAATCGAGGGAGGGGTCACCAGGGGAAATGCGCAATGCCCCAATAATTTCCAACTTGGAGTTCCCCTTCTAACCTAACGAAGGGGATCACGACCACCAGCTGTTGAAATTTATCTAGTTTCGTTGTAGGACAGGGATCGGATAACAAGTCAAGACGGAAAGTCAGTCTCCTTGAAAAGGAGAAAAGGGGTGGGAGAAATCTCGAATCACTGCCAAATCATTCAGGATGACATGCACCAGAACACAATAATGTCTAGCGAAGTTCTTGGATATATTACAATTACAGACATAAAATCACATTTGTAAGTCAAGCATAATTTTTTCCTCACCTAAAAGGTTTTACGAATGAAAAGCAAATGCATTAGGTGCATAACTATGGAGAAAAAAAATGCTTGTTAAGCAGTGTGTTAAAAGGAAATAATTATCTTGTGTATTAACTGTTTTCTGAGGCACGTTTTTAGACGCAATGACCTGCAAATGTAATAAAAAATATAAAAGATATACATACACATATTTCAGAAGACCCGCGAGACGGCCCATGGGACTGACAAACATTGGATATTGCCTTTTATAACGATGGATATTTTGTCATAACTTTAAAACAGAAGGGCTATATACCTTTAAACTTAAGGTGAATCCTGATATCAAGTCTAATGTTTCTTGTTAGTGATACAGTTAGTAATAGCCTTGATCTTTACATGACACCTCGTGGTTATGTTATGGTATCTGTTGTTACTGGTAAGCATATGAATGCCTTGTACATGGTATAGGCCGGCCATGAGCCTGTCCCAAAATAGTCACCTAATTTCACGATCTAAGTCTTTGACTAAAAATTTAATCAGCCTGATCATAGCCGTCGTGTTAAGCCCCCAGAGCCACTAAAACTGACCCGAATTTCGGGTCGTTTGAAACCCATCTAACCCATGCAACAGCCTTTGTCAGTATAAGAAGTAGCACGACTGGACATTACAAAACATCAATTTTCTGGATGAGTTGTCAGACACCCCTATACTACTACTACTACTACCTACTACTGCTACTACTACTACTACTACTACTACTACTACTACTACTACTACTACTACTACTACTACTACTACTACTACTACTACTACTACTACTACTACTACTACTACTACTACTACTACTACTAGTAGTGATGGAATGTAAATTTGTAGGTATTGTCGACATTTGGGAGTAGAAAGACCAATAATTATTGTCGAATTTATATCACCCTTGATTTATGTCCTCCCGTTCATGACATTCACAAGGGCGTTATTCAAACCTCACTGCAGCATTATTATCCAGTGACACCTTTGTCAATATAAATGCCGAAACCGCCATCGGGATTCCATGACATGCATCCCCTATACTTCAAAATGTCAGAGCTGCTGGCCTCGGCTATCATATCACACATATACCGAATACCTCCAAAGATGTTTCGTCAGAGATCAGGTTTGAGGGAAGGAGGGGAGGGGGGCACGTCACCAGTCCTCATCTCATGACTGTGCATATTGACCACGATTCTTTGACTCATCGTAGCTCTGAAGATCACAATCTCGATTTGAGAGCGCGGTCTTGACTGCTTACTACATCAACCATCAGAGACTGACTTTATATGAGGTAGGTAAAATTTGACTTTGGTTTCACGATTATGATTATTAACATCAACAGTAAACTGCAACTATCGTGCCGCTATTTAACGCATTCGTCATCATTGTTGATTCGTAATGGACAGGCCTGTATTACAATAACTGGCTTCGTTTACAGGAGCGGTTCTAGAAGAGTATTTCTTTTTGTTGGGGGAAGGGGGCTTGGGAGTTCTCGCATTCAACTTATGCACATGCCTCGCGTTTGTTTGTTTGTTTGTTGTTGTTGTTGTTTTTTTTTTTTTGGGGGGGGGGCTTGAGCCCCACAGCCCCTCTAGAACCGCTATCGATTGTTAAAACCAGCTTTGCACGTAATCTTTTTCTTTACCCCACATCTATTGGACCAAACCATTTACCCCTCGATCATTGATCATGACCTTTGGTGTCTATCAGCGTGTCCACACACAAAACAATTTATCCCGAAACTCTATAACGATACGTCGTATAAAGCAGGGGCGGATCCAGCCGGCGGCAAGGGAGGGGGCCTAAAATGGGGCCCACTTCGTGCGACAATTTGAAAATCGTGCCGGTCGATTTTTCGCTCAGTGGGGGTAGTGAGCACAATTTTTTTTGGCACCCGAAAAGGGAAGGGTAATTTTTTTCACCGCCACCCCTTGGGCGCTAGGGGAGGGGGCCCATCTTCTTTTTTTCAAAAAAGGCTGTTTTTACCTGTTTTTTTCCTAGGGGGGGCCCGGGCCCCCCCTGGATCCGCCACTGGTATAAAGAATCATCGTATAAATTCCAGGGTGTCCGCACACAAGAAACGTCGTATAAAGAATCATCGTATAAATTCCAGGGTGTCCACACACACAAGAAAGTAATCCCAAAACTATACAGCGAAATGTCGTATAGGTGCGCAGTTTGCTACTGCGGTCATGAAATAGAAGCGGAAATGAGAGGTCAGGTCTCCTTTCGCGCGCGATCCGACGTTAAGCCCCGCCCAGTTAGACTAGTTCCGTCCACACACAAATTTTCCGTGATTAAGCGTGATTAGGCGTGATTAGTTATTGAGTTCTAGTTCGAAACGATGCCCAAACCTGCGTTTCGTTATACGACGTTTCGTTATACGACGTATCGTTAATAAGCGTCCACACACACAATTTCATCATATAACTATCGCGAAACGGTATAACTATCGCGAAACGGTATAACTAATCACGCCTAATCACAGAAAATGTTGTGTGTGGACAGGGGGTATGCCTAATCATTTTTAGGTATACACGTAAGGTTTATTGGTAAGCGTCTTAGAATCAATATTTGTATCAACATTATTTCACAGCGCAAATATATTTGTAATCGTTGGCGTAGCTACGGGGGCACGGGTGGATATGCCCCCCAATCGAATGGCCAAAACAAGAAGGAAAAAAGGTGAGAGTGAGAAAAGAAGAAGGAAAAGGAAAAGAGCGGGAGATAATATAAGGAGATAGTTTTCTCGAAAATGCTCTTCAAAGATTATACTTTTATGTGATTGCACCTCTTACAATTATAGATTATTATAAAGCAAAATCACGATTTGATTTCATATAATAAACCTGTAAACAGAAACTGACTCTTAATGTTTCTTTCGTAAATATCCCTGATACGGTCACTGTGGCTATATAATCTCGTTAATTTTACCATACTCATATAGTTTTAACATCGGTAAAACATCAGTATCGATCATAATTATTGTGGAAAAAAAACACTCGGTTATTCTTTTCATTTAAGAAATTAATGTTAAATAGGATCACTATAATAGGCATAAGATTAAAAGAAAGACTATCTCCATCATAATATAATACTAAAAATATGGTTTAAAATAATAAAGATGAAAAGTAAAAAATTACCTGCCAAAACTGCTAACTAATGTATATGTTTTCTTGATCCCCTATTTATAATCTTATCGAATATTGTATAATGGAATTGAAAATTCTCATTTAAGGCGTAAAATACCACTCCGTGGCAAATTTGGGGTCCTTGATCGAGTGAATTCTATTTTTTTTTTGGGGGGGGGAGGAGGAGAAATAATAGTAGTTTCAAGCTCTTTGCTTATATATACGCTCTCAAAATTGATAGTTAAAGCAGTAATGATAGTGATAATGATTTTGATAGTCATAGTTATAGTAATACATGTAATAACTTCTTACATCCATAAAACAGTGTTTTTATAGTCAAGTTTGGGGCTTGCAAATACTAGAGGCCTAGGTTATTAATTTGAATTTGAATGATAATAACTTGAATCTATTGTTTCATCTGTCATAAAATAGAAATTCTTTTTCCATTGGTTCAACAATAAACAGCAGAATTAAAAATAACAAAGAAGGGTGAAGAAATTTACAATGACAAATATACATTATGTGATCACAAAACAGAAGAAAATACAAAAGAAGTTTTAAGGACGTTACAAAAACCAATGTGTGTCGTAAAATAGTACGGAAAAAGGAAATTCCTCTCATTAATTCATTAAGCAAGCAGTTCTGCCAATATTGCGTTTTTGGTTTGCCTGTAGATATATAGCTGGGGAAATAGCGTTGGGTATTGTATTGATAACAAAAGCTTCAAGGTTGAAGTCACAAACACTATAATATATATTTTTTCTCACAGCGTATGACATATTCTAAATCAATATGTACGAAAATGTGTTGCGCTCCATACATATGCCTGATTTCTATTGGAGGGGCGCCATTACATTATATATTCGACCATTGCATATGGAATATTATGCTGCAAACTCCTGGGTAAGAATTTCTGTTAATAGTTTCAAACAACAGACTGAGTATCTGTGGTAGACATAAAGTTCAAATCTAGTTTACTCAATGAGGACATGTTTTATGTAATAGTAATTGTGTAACAGGTAGACGTTAGCTGTAAAAAAAACTCACATCTCCTTGGTAATCAGATCTGCGTGCTTGATGCATAGTGTACAGCAGAGAAGAAAAAGAAATGGAGATAGGAGTGAAAGATAGAAGACGTAATTACGGGGAAAACGACAGACCGAGTATGTATGTGTGTCCGTTTCACTTTAAAATGCAACATTTTTCCACTCTTAAGGGGCAAGAGTATATCCCCTCCTGGCCTGGTCAATCTGCCCCCTCAAATTTTGACCATCTAGTAAAGCGTTTTTCAACTGGGGTGCCGCAAGACATCTCTAGGGGTGCCAAGAAAGAAATTAGGTTATAACAAAAGCATATAGATGGCAGTGGCGTAATGAGCAAAATCGTTTGGGGGGGGGGGCGCAAAAAAAAAATCCGCATCACCACCACTCTTACATGCAGGCCCTGCTGAACGTTTTTCAAAGTGGGTGGGGGAGCTACGGTTTACGATCAGGTAGAGCGTAGCGTAAATCGGCGTGCATGGGGTCCGAAGGGCAAAGCCCCGGCGGGGGTCAAGGGGCGGAGCCCCCGGAAGCTTAGAGGTTTTAGGCATTTACTTACGGTCAGATGAACATATTTTGATACCTTATCTGTGAAACTGGCAGGACACTAATTGGCGTGGGGTCCAGTAGGCGGAGCCCCCAGAAGCTCAGGAGTTTTAGGCATTAAATTACCGTCAGATGAGCATCCAGGGGCCCGCCTTAGGGCCCTAGGTGGGGTCAAGGGGTCAGAGCCCCCGGAAGCTCAGGGATTTTAGGCATTTAATTATGGTCTGATGAGCTTATTTTGATTTCTTATTTGTGACACCGGCAGGTCAATAATTGGCGCTCAGGGATTTTATGCATTAAATTACGGTCAGATTAGCATCCAGGGGCCCGACTTAGGGCCCTAGGCGGGGTCCAGGGGGTAGAGCCCCCGGAAGCTCAGGGGTTTTAGGCATTTAATTACGGTCAGATGAGCATAATTTGATACCTTATTTGTGACACTGGCAAGTCACTTATTGGCGTGGGGTCCAGGGGCGGAGCCCCCGGAAGCTCAGGGGTTTTAAGCATTAAATTACGGTCAGATGAGCATCCAGGGGCCCGCCAAAGAGCCCTAGGCGGGGTCCAGGGGGCAGAGCCCCCGGAAGCTCAGGGGTTTTAGGCATTTAATTACGGTCTGATGAGCTTATTTTGATACCTTATTTGTGCATGTAGGCCTCTAAATAAGCATATTTCTTGACTGACTGTAATTTTGAGAATTTGTCATTTTCCAACAAACGCATAAAAAGTATAATTTACTAAAAAGTGAGGAAAAATCCCGGAAAATTATGTCATTTGCAGCAAAATTTGTAAATCACTAGTATCCAATTAGTAATAAACCATGCTTAACTTCCATTTGGGGACAACTGCAGTAAATTGCACCTGAAATTGCATCATGCGCATTATAAGTTCCAAACGCTTTCTTTCATACAAATACACAAAAAAGTTCCAAAAGCTTAAATGCATACTATTTTACAAGATGTAATGAAACAATATGAATAATTCTAATGATACACTTACATGATCATTTTTGCGTTTCTTTCTGCCTGTAAAATAGTTTTCTTGTGCATTTTGTTTTGTTGCTATTATGAGTTTATATTCATATTATTGTTATCAAACAGGAATTTAAAAAATATATATATGTATACATTTGTACAATGCTAGTTGTACAATGATGATAGAAGAAGCGATAAAAATCGCAACTGATCTTTCCTTATTTTCCCCTTTTCTGTTCTTCTTCCTCTATATTTTCTTTCCCTTTCTCTCCTATTTCCCTTTCCCTTCCCTTCCTTCTCTCTTTTTTTTACCGATTTTTAAAAGTTTTTTAAAACAAATTCATAGCAACAACAACAAAAAAGAAAAGAAGAAGAGAGAAATAGCATACAATAAATAAAATGGCATGCAATGATGCTAATGTAAAGAAATGTGCCAAGGGTATCTTTATGTTGAATAATCAAGCAACATAACTTTCTTGAATACAGTGTTTTGTGTTGAGTTTTTATAAATGTTTTAAGAATATGAGAACAAAGTTGAATATAATTATGTTCTAAAGTTTCCATAGAGTTATCCAGTAGCCCTGCCCAGTAAAGTTTTTTGTATGAGCAAATTTGAAACAATGTTTTGCTTACAAACTAGTATTACACTATTTTGGTTGTAAATATATGTAAGTACAATTTACTTCTAATGGCCAAGTTTGGATTAGTGAATAAGAAGTTGGAAATGTCAATATAGAAAAAAACTTGTATAGGCATGTATTTGCTGATGTATATGTAACCACATAGTTTTGTCTCTATCATCTGGTTTTAGGTATTCCACGTATTAATTTTTTTTTAAAGGACTACTCTACGGAACTAAAGTAAGGTTGCGAATTTGGGTTCTTGTGGATCATAAACATATTCCTTGATTGTTACTTGGCAATTAGTCGGGCATATGTTAAAGTTTTTTTTAAGGTATTGATATTTGCAAAATGTTTGCTTGCAGGTGTTTGGAGTTTCAAGAGGTTTTATGATTAACTGTTATAACTTTTCTTGGTTATTCATTTTTTTTAAAAATCTATTGTGAGGGAGATGTTGTATATCCACTTGGAACTACATTAACATGAGATATAATATGTAAATACCACGCCGAGCTAGGCGGAAGGACATAAATAAAGGTGTCTTACAATATGGCTACTAATCAGTAACTACATCGTTTGCCAGACTCTATTATTTCACCGAGTCATATAACATATCACAACAGGGGGTAGAGGCAAGGGCCTTTCGCTCCCCCCTGATCCACACCTTGTTGGCGGGTAAAATCGCAACTGATCTCCCCGACCTTTCTTCTTCTTCTTTTTTTTTCCTTTCCCTTTATTTCCTCTTTCCTTTCCCTTTTCATTTCCCTTCCCTTCCTTCTCTCTCTTTTAAGTTTGCTGGAGGGGGGCAAGGGCCTTTCGTTCCCCCCGATCCACACGTTGTTGGCCGAATTAATCGCAACTGATCTCCCCTTCTTTTCATCCTTTTCTATTCTTCTTCCTCTTTTTTGTTCCCTTTTAGCTCTCCTCTTCCCTTTTCCCTTCCCCCCTTTTTTCTTGGCGGGGGGGGAGGGGAGGAAGGCCTTGCCCCCGATCCACAACTTGCTGGCGGGGAAATCGCAACTGATAACCCTCTTCTTTTCTTCTTCCTCTTTATTTCCTTCCCTTTATCTCTTCTTTCCTTTTTTCTTTCCCTTTCCTTCCTTCTCGTCTTTTTTGCAGGGGAGAGGCAACAGCCTTGGAGGCAAGACCCTTCGCCCCGATCGGGTAAGAGCACTTATTTTTTTATTTTTTTTCCCGATTCGTGAGAAAATATTTAGCAGCGATTCATCAAGCCGGTTAATAAGCGGGAGTGATGGAGAGAAGAACTACTATTTTTTTGTCGGGGGACATACTTTTGTTTTTTGTTTTAAAAAAGGTAAATTTACGTTATTATCCTATTTTGTTACCGTTTTGTGGGGCTAGGGGGGGGGCGGGCCGGAAAAATCGCCACGTGGATTCGCGCCTGCATTTCAGCAACATTTGTAAATCACTGGTATCGAATTAGTAATAAAACACGCTTCCTGGCTATTTGGGAATGTGTCAGTTTGCAACAGAAATGTTGTTGAAAATCATTTGATATCACGAACATTTATAAATCACTTGTATGGAATTGAAAATAAGTCATGGTTTAATTTTTTTTACGCCAGTGATAGATGGAATAACGTCGACTTCATGGAAACCGAAGTTTGGAAACCACAAGAGTATGTAATTTTACGAGGAAATAACATTTTGAAGGGTTTTTGTATTCATGTATGTTCTTCGGCGAGGTGCCCGCATACATTATTGTATGTCTTATCTCGTGTGTTGATTTCAAAATATTTTGTTTACCATAGGCCTATTAAAATTTTACTTTTTGGCTCGCTCACTTCGCTCGCTCGCAAAATTTTGAATGAAATATGCTGGAACATGTGTACATGGCAAATGATGAGTGCCAGGGTGGTGCAAAGGGAATTTCCTGTGATCAATTTGAGATTAGAATGACGCGAAGCATTTTAATTCGTAAAAGGTGTCGTGACTTAAAAAAAGAAGATCGAAAAGGCTAATCTAGTTGACTAAAGACTGGTGCCCCCCCCCCCATGACTGAGCCCGTTTAAACACTGTATGTAATGAATTCATTGTGTTATTGATTAAGAGATTTAAAATGATTTCAAGTTCTCACAAAAATTTATTGGCCTAAAGCATTTGGAATCATATTAAGTCAGATAATTAAGTCTTGCCCAAATCTAAAACTATGGACTTTCTAGGCTTGTAACGATCACTCACGTGTTTTTTTTCAGTGACCACTTACATTTATTGTTAACATCTGCATTAAGTACCATCACTGTTGGTGTTTTACAATGGTATTTCAACGAAATGTTGGGTCACGTATTTAACCCAACACTCCGGAGATCAGATACTCAAAACGTTACACGTGATTACTTGAGTGCTCTTTACAAGCCGACATCCTGTTATGCTTTTATATTTAAATAGTCGTTATTGGTAGTGTTGTGAAATGAAATCGGAGACAAAATTGACACAAAATATTTTCTACACACCATTGTAGTTTTTTAAATTTTAAATTGCTCTTGCTTATGCAGTGTTAAACATCCAGTTAAAATCAAAGGAGAAAACTATAGTAGACAATGGAAGGAGTAGATGCTAGAGAATCTTTGATGATGGCCCGCGTGAATGAAGGAGATTACCCGAGGACATTCAGAGAGACGCCAAGTGGAGAGCCAGAATACAGGAGGGTTCCGAAAGACAGGTAAAACTTGTTTCTACAATCCGTCTCAAAATGAGAAATAAATATCATTACATAGCATGGGTATAGATAGATGGAGGGGAAGATGGGTAATAATGATAATAATAATAATGATAATGATAATAATAAGAATAATTACAATAATAACATTAATAATAATAAGAATAAGTATAAGACTGATAATAAATAATAATATTGATAATAATGATAACAATAATAATAATAATAATAATAATAATAATAATAATAATTATAATAATTATACGAACAAGAATAACAATAAAAAATAATAATGATGATGATAATAATAATAATAATGATAATTATAATTATGATAAAAATAATGATAATATAATGGAGTGGGAGAGAGACAAATAAAGAAAGAGATACAGAGAGAGAGAGGGAGAGAGGGGAGGGAGAGAGAAGAGCGAAAGGGGAGATAGAGAGAAGAGAGAGAGAGAGAGAGAGAGAGGGGGAGAGAGAGAGAGAGAAAGAGAGGGGGACTACTTGTGGACATGTAGAAACAAAGACAGTGCCTAAAGTAACATCATGATATCCCCCATCTCGCATGCTCTGTTAGTATAAATGAATTGTATTTATGGCCTTTTCTTTATATGTTACTTAGGTTTGGGCTTGTGACGATGATATTCGTTATTCAAGGAATCGGAACTCTCTACCCATGGAATAGTTTCATCACAGCTGAACGTGTAAATATATTAACCTCCATTTTTCGAATGGGTATCGATTCTAGTATACCCCATTCGAAATCCATTATATCATTTAGTTTAATTTGCATAAAGTTTTAGGACTTTAAAAAATCTTTGGCGGCTTATAAATTTTATTTGTTGCTTATTTACAGTGGCATATATAGGGAGTGCAGAGGGACCACTTGCCCCAGGCGGCACTTTGCACCCTGGATGTTAGAATAAATGAAAGGTTTTCTATGTTCAAAATAGGAGAGAAATTAACAATCAGTTGCCGTTTTACTTTGAACATTTTGTATTGTAAAACGCACAAGAAATTGTATTTTTTGGGGGTGAAGATGGAAATCACATAGTTCTGTAATTTAATGAAGGGGTTAGGCTGGGAGTGGCGGAATTAAGTTATGTTTCTGTGCGTGTGTTTCCTTTCTTCTTAGCCCCCGCCCCCTCTCTCTCTCTCTCTCTCTCTCTCTGTAGGCTCTAGTTCCGCAATAAGATAATTTGAAGGGGAGATGGGAGGGGGTTGAGGGAGAAGGGGCTTCTTCATCGTTGCCATTATTTCCCTTTCCTCTTTAATATGCAGTCGCATTACTTGTTTGTTCTCTTAGTATTTTACAGATCACAAATTTGCTAATGTGAGTGACAACGTGGAATACAAGGATAAATTTACCCTGTATGTCGCTTATGGCAACTTCACTCCATACGTCTTCTTTCTATTTCTCTCACTCTTCTTTCCTACAAGGTAAATATAATCATTGTTATTTGTATCAAATTTTACCGAGCAGTTCGAGATGAAGAGTTAAGATCAGTATTTTTTTTCTTGTCTTGGAAAGGGATTACAATTTCAAATAATTCAGAGTGGATTTATACATTTATTTATTTATTTATTCATTTATTTATTTATACATTTATTCATTCATTCATCTTCTTTCTTTATAATACAGGGTTGACCTATTCAGTAATTATGCAAAAGTGCTTTACAAATTCTTTCTTTAATTCTTTAAAAAGCACTATTCTGAAGGGAAACATAAAGATATTTTATGCGGTATAATGATGCCCCTTTTGAAATGGTAGTCCAAAAAGTGGTTTACGTATGAAAAAGGGGCAGCGATCAATGTCTTTCTTTTTTCCAGAACTAGAGGGCGACACGTAGAAATTTATTATTAGGACATACACACATTGAGATGGGGGTGTGTGTGTGTATGTGTGAGAAGGGGGGGGGGGGCTACCAAGCCTGTCCTAAATTGACGTACTTTGTTGCTTTACTTTTTTTGAGTATTCCTCGGAAGTGATAAATGAAAAGGAAAGTTTTGTTCGCGGGTTTGTTTAGGTCAATTTATACTATGTTTGTCATTTTAGTTGTTTATCGTGATTGCCAGTACTCTGTGTCGGACCATGGTCGGACCTAGTTTCTATAATAGCATGATTAGCATTTTGATTATGTGTATGAAAATGACCTAAGATATTAAAGAGGTTGAAATTGTATTTCGTACATTTTACTCTGTCTTGCTACAGAACATCTAAAGTGTGGTGTTTTGCTGGGTTGGTGTTGATGTTCCTTCTGTTTATCATCACTACATTATTGGCTATTTTCGACACGTCACAATGTAAGTCATTTTATCAGTGTAATCGAGCAATACCCCCACCCTCACTCCTGTCCCTACCAGTTTCCCCTCTCCAGCCTTAGAGACCTGGCAATTGATCTTATTAAATTCCTTTACTGAAATAAAACCCCGAAATATTATCAACAACAACACGTTATATATTGTATATATATTAATTTATTATTAATTATAAGTGAGCCCAATGAATGGCATTTCATGTATGAACATGCAGGGATAAACTTTATCGGGTTTTTGAAAAAGTAATTAGTTTTGGAGAATGCTAAATGTCATGAAATCGAATTCAAACCAAAAAATAAAAAGAGTGCCTATACTATTGGAGAACTGCAACATACTGTCGTGCAAGATGTCACTAAAACTTGGCTCTCCTAAGAGAAATCTGAAAGTTTGAAGAATACTTTGGACGGCAATTATAGAACTACAAACGTGACCAAGAAGATTGGCCACTTACTGGAAGACTGCACAGGTATGAAGAATAAGCCAGTGTAGAGAAATGTAACGAAAGCTACCAACCTATGATAACAATAAAAGTAATAATAATAATAATGGTAATATTAATAACAATAATAATGATAGGAATAATAATAATAATGATAATGATATTAATAAGTATAATAATAATAATAATAATTATTATTATTATTATTATCATGATAATAATCACAATAATATTGATTATAATAATATATATATACAAATGTAAAACAACTGAAATAAAAAATCCTTGAGGGTTCTCTTTTTCACCAAGACCGGTTTCAATTTCATTTCTTCAGATAGTAAATTCAAAATTAAAATCAACAAACAAATGCAACAAAGTATATACAAAATTAATAATGCGTACGTGCGCATTGCGCTAAAATGGCGCAATATAACAATATAACAATTTAATATGATAATTCTGTTACCAAGCAACGAGCCATTTTAGCGCAAAACGCTCGTACGTGTTATTTGTATATATTTTTGCATTTGTTTGTAAATTTTAATTTTGACTTCACTTTCTGAAGAAATAAAATAGAAACCGGTCAGAGTGAACAAAAGAACTTTTCAAAGGATTTTGATTTCAATTGTTTTAATTATTATTTGTATATTGGCGTGACGGAGGATTATCAACATTTAAAAATATATATAATAATATATCACCAACACCCACACATGATATGATGATTTTTAGAGGTGTCGTGGTCTAGTGGATACGTAACCGGACTGTGGATCGTACGGTTCTTGGTTCGAGTCCTGCCGCGGCACTAATGTCTTTTGGTATCTACCAATCTACATTTGCCACAATCCACGCAGGTGAGGTAAATGGGCACCCGGTAGGAAGAAATCCCTTGAATGCTTGAGCGCCTTTCATGGTAGCTCGGCTAAAGCCGTGGTAATGATTGCAGGGCCCTCAGGGAGAAGAGTATTAATACTGATGAGGCTACCCTGGGTAAACAAGACATATTATTATTATTATTATTATCATTATGCACTGTGATGAAGCTTTGTAATTTGTCATTTTAACCGTCAAATAGATGACGGCAGAAAAGAAAGAAAAAAATTGTCTAAATGAAGGGGCGTGTTGTCAACATTGTCTCTCACTGTTACAATACAAACAATGTTGAAATAATCTTTCTTGTTGAAGAAATAAGCCGGTAAAAAGCACTTTCTATTATGTTTATTTGTCTGTTTATTTTGCAGGGCCTGGAACATTTTTTGGGATCACGATGGTGACTATAGTGATATTCAATGGTAAGAATGAAATACTTAAAGCATGAAGAAAACAATCCTGAAAATAGCACATTCCTCTCAGCATAGAGCCTATTATTTTATGTAAATTCTTTCACGTGGAAGGCTATGTAATTGTCTATCTATTGCTTCTCTTGTGTCTGCGTAGAATATTACGTGTACTATACGGTCTACAAAAAGTAAGGATATTTCATTGAGTAGCAATCAGAAAAACACTTCATGTTTTTTATTACATTTTTTTCACTACGAATACGCTTGCATAACCCATGTTTAAATGGGCAGCAGTTCGCCGTGAATCCCGTGAAAAAGTGTATATTATAAGTCTTCGTTTTTAGGAAAAATACTCCAAAAAAGAAAATTGACTCGAAACAGGTAAGAAACATAATAATTTTTAAATCATGACCATTATTTGAACAATTGATTACGGGTCAAAGTATGGATATGATTCTGAATTAGCGCCGATTTTGTTTGTTAATTCTCTCTATAGCTGCAGCAGCTGTTTACCAATCAGGGATGTACACCCTCCTTGCTAAGCTCCCTCCTAGTTACATCCAGTGTTACCTCGTAGGACAGGTAATTATTCCGGTTTCAAGTTTTATTCCTCGTCTTCTTCGTCACACAAATAGCATTTAATTCCGGATTCAGATAAATCGAGACTGAGATCGATATTTAGACTGAGATTGAAATTTAAATTTAGATTAGTACTGAGATTCATATTGAGTTGGAGACTGAGATAGAACCTGAGATTGAGATTGAGATTGAGACTGAAATTAAAATCGAGTTGGAGACTGAGACTGCGATTGAGATTGAGACTGAAATTGAGATTGAGATTGAGATTGAGATTGGGATTGAGATTGAGATTGAGATTGAGACTGAGATTGAGATTGAGTTGGAGACTGAGATAGAACCTGAGATTGAGATTGAGATTGAGATTGAGACTGAGATTGAGATTGAGATTGAGATTGAGATAGAACCTGAGATTGAGATTGAGATTGAGATTGAGATTGAGATTGAGATTGAAATTAAGATTGAGTTGGAGACTAAGATAGAACCTGAGACTGAGATCGAGATCGAGAGGCAGAGTATGAACGGAGGAAAATGATGGAGCTAAAAACCCATTCGCGTTTTTTTGTGTGTGCATTCACTTCACTTTCCCTCACTGATACCAGTTAATACAAATTCGAAGAGGCAAAGGATAAATTCGAACTACCTTTCTTTTACAATTCTCGTTTTAATCACCCACTTTATATAGGGCTTCGGCGGAACCTTTGTTGCCATTTCTGCGATCATTTCCATAGCAAGTAAGTAAAACATGTACAAATCATTATCAATCTTAATTTGGAGTCGCAGGATTTTGTGTCCTGTACAAAAATATGGGTTAAGCTTTATGGTCCGTGTAACTTTGGAGAATATTACAGTCATGTATCAATTTATACTGTGTTTTTTATGATCCCATATCAAGGACGCTCACATCTTTATACCTCAGTCACACCGCCGAGTCCGACAACAAATTGACAACAGACCGAACAAAAAAAATTACATTACTCCCAATAGATGGCCAGGAAGCTGTCTCATCGGAGTCGGTGTGAAGTCGTAACTTTTAGCGGTATGACTGAGGTATCAGAATGGATTTAATAAGACTGACCATCATGATCCACAGTCTGTAAATAGAGATTTCCTGATACTCCCTCACGTCCGCTGATTATTTCCATCATAATAAATGGAATATGTCTTCCCTGTATAGACTAACAGAGATTTAGCAAATTATACTACTACTTCACTCTATGCTGGATACAGAAATGATCTCCAATAAGTCTTTCGTTTCCATTTGAGGGTCTTTTCATAAAAGCAAGAGCCTTAAATTACAACTTAAGCGAAATGAACATTGTACACAATTTGTATTACTATTAGAAAATATTGAAAAAAACTTTTTCTTGAAAACAACTCTAAAATTCAATTCAATTCAATTTCATTCTTTCAAAAATTCGATAAAATGACAATAACAAAAAAACAACATACAAACAACCTACAATGCAGTAAAGGTAAACAGATATTCAACAGCAATACACATAGAATAATAAACAAGGATGCAACTATTTTCTCAAAATCAACGTAAGGGCAATTCCAATACATATTGCATGCCACATGAAAATAATGTTTTGATTACGGTATACGTCACTGTCATGTTCGCTCATTTCAGAAGTGACCCACAACTTGGCCACAAGGTTATTGAAATTGCCTTATAGGTTGAATTGTCGAAAGAAGTTGCTATTGTGTTAATTGTAAAATGTTTAAATCAGGTTTTTTTTTAAATGTATATAATGTATACAAATGTTGAGTTATATATTTATCTCGTGTTTAAATTTTTCTTACGGCAGAAAAGTTTCAACGTTTTGTGCAAACTAAACGTTTTCCTTGGTTCAGTGGTTATTCTTCATGATTAAGTTATTGTCGGAAATTATGGTATGGTGTATTGAACGGAGCCAACCTTGACTATAGTAGCTTTTGATACTTGGTGACTCCATTTATCGAATGTATAGACCTACTCATTGTCAAGACGAAATCATTACTCATATGGATGAATGAATTATTATTTGTTATGTTGTTATTACCAGTTGCCGGTACTCATCGAAGTGCGGCGGTTGGCTACTTCACAACAGCCGTTGTCGTTCTTTTCGTCTGCATCGTCACTTACTGCCTGCTCTACAAAATGGTAAAGTAATCCATTTTGAGGCTAAGGTTCCAAATCACTGAACGAAAGTAAAGAAAACAATTCGATAACGTTCTAGCCCGGGCGTTCTAGATCAATAAAACACCTTTAGTTGTCTCTATATAGGCGCTTTACAGAGATATAATTTTACGCCGGTCATCGATTCAGGTTTTCCCGCACGCAATGAACGCACCTTCTCCATTCCCAAGGCAGATAGCGAACCCACGACCTTCGCATGTCCAGTCCAGTGTCCAGTCCAGTGTTTAGACAATACTCTAATTGCTTTGGTAGTTTTTATCACGCAATTATCAGACTCTACAAAATGACAGATGAGTTAAACCTGTTCAATCATGAAATGTGGATCGATGCATCCTAATTTGAGGATATTGATTTATTGCATGGTTCTGATGCATGTAAACTACATACCCAAGTAAAATCATTGGCCTTAAATATGCCAACGTGCAGCGTTTTTCATTCTTTTTAAAATCACGGCACCCTTTTAAGAAATGAAAAGTTTCGCGTCACCCATATTACAAATTCATCACAGAAGATTCATTTTTGCGTCACTCTGGCACTCGTCAAGGGTCATATAATTCATACTGTACATGCACGTTTGTTTCTACACTTTGCGAGTGAGCGAAGCGAGCGGCCCCCCAAAAAAAAGGGGAAACTATTTTGCAATCAACACAATATATAAGATATAAAACAATGTATGCCGGCACCTCGCCGCCGAATACAGATAATAATAATAATTAAACAAATAATAAAAAAGGTGCTTATAAAGCGCTTTCCACCGAAATCTCTAAGCGCTTTAACAAACAAAATACAATGATAAACAATTACATATTAAACAAAACAAGAAAATACAAATAAACCTACAAATTACAATACATATGAAATATACATCAATGTGAACAGAGTAAGTTTATCATCAAAAACAATTTTAAATAAGTGTGTCTTAAGACAAGTTTTGAAGTGGTTGACAGTCTGACATGGAAAGGTAGTTTGTTCCAAAGTTAAGCAGAAGCTTTGCAAAAAGAGCGATGAGTCGATGACCATAAGAAAGAGTTGACACCGAAGTAGACACGAGGTTTAATTGTGAAGATGACCGTAGATTGCGTGAGGGTTTATATTCCTGGATTAGCTCTTGCGAATAAATTGGTGCCAATTCATGAATACATTTATAACTTAAAACCAAGATTTTGTACATAATGCGGTACATCACCAGCAACCAATGCAATTTGCGAAGTACTGGAGTGATGTGTTCACAAGAACGTGTGCTTGTTACAAGCCTGGCAGCAGAGCTTTGGATTCTCTGGAGTTTTGCAATGTGTGAGTCCGGATGGCCATAAACAAGGATATATTGCATTGCTCAAGAGTCAAGACGGCATGTGATAAATGCGTGTATAAGCGTTTCGATGGATTTTTGATCAAGAACAATTCTTGTACAAGGCATATGAAGCTGAGCGACAATTATTTGTTATATAATCATCTATCCTAAGGTTATATTCAAAGATGACACCGAGGTTACGTGCACTTTTGACAGGCTGTATTGGAACATTAGCAATTTCGACAGATGGTAAATGGGAGGACTTTCTGAATCGAGATGTTACATGAATAACCTCAGTTTTATCCTCGTTTAATTTCAAATAATTAGCAGTGGACCAAGCTTTGATATCATTTATACATCTTTCAAGTTTGGTAATGACAGAAATAAATACATAAATCGTATATTCGGTCACCATGATATACTAAATATGAGGTTATGATCGGGCATGTCGTTACCCAGTATTATCATGTTTCTACAATTTATTGAGTGAAGCTGGGTAGTGAACACAAACAAAACAAATCAAGATCAAGTTCATCAGTCATATAAATGAAGTAAATTTGTCTTTAACATTAATGTATACGACCCCTGAGATATCTATAGATTTGCATTTAAAGCCCCACTGCACTACTTGTAGCTATACTTGCTCCCTCTATATAGAAAACAATGCCTAAGCGGTGCCCGTTGGTCCCACATGATGCTCTTTTCCTTATGTTAATTGAGAGCTGAGTTGATGAGATAACCACCTGTCAGTGACCATGCTAGGAGGTCTAATCCCTCCTGGCAAAACTAGTGCAGACGGACTTTAAAACCCAGGTAGATGTTTTCGAATACGGATAAATATCAGATTTCACGGTCATTACTTAAATGGTATTTTGTCTGTCGTTCTGTAGTCAGTGGTGAAGTATCACCTCGGCATAGCCCGAGGAAACGAAGCGGCCGATGAGATCAACAAAGCTGCTTCGGGTATGGTGGACAGTGGCGCTCTAAGACAATGCTGTACAACGTGCACCAATCTAGCCCAAATATTCTGGGATGTAAGTATGTCCGAAACATTTTTTTCTCCGTAAAATATTTATACATTGATTACATTTTCATCAGTTGAAAGAAAAATAGAATTTTCACGACTATTGGTCTAGAATGTACACTATAGAGCTACAAATCGAGCATAATATTAATATCTTAATTTCATCATCTTTAATTGAAAACGGCAACGATTCCGTGGTTAAGAAAAGTAATTTTGATGATGACTACAATGAGAATATTTGGCGTTTATAACCAGCTAATGATAATTATGTTTGTGCATTTTGATTATCATTTTGATTTCTATTTTACAAAGTGTCACTCCCTGCAACAGAACCGTGCGGGAACAACAATGAAAAGGTCTCCAGCTTTTCAAATGTCAAAATAAGGGGTATATCAGGTCCTTGTAAATCAGTTTATCACATCATTGTCTTCAAATGCAGACAGTAGCTCAGAATATTTTCCGACGGACAAAGAAGAAACAAATAATCGATTTGCCGACAAGGAGGGAAAGGGTAAAGTGTCCTCGATCCTCCAGGCAGCAACAGTCCTGTCTTCTTTTTTAAGTATAAAAACATGACATTCTTCATCATCGTCTATTCAACAGATAAAAATGCAATTTTTCAATATATGGATGACATTCTTCGTGACCTTGTCCCTGTTTCCCGTGGTCCTGGTCGAGATTCCTTCATCGAATGACCACCAGTCCGACTTTCTCGACCTCTACTTCGTCCCCCTCGTCTGTTTCTTCACCTACAATTTCGGGGATTTCCTGGGCAGTCTGGTACCGGCCATACCTCGTCTGAGATGGGTAAACCTTTTTTTCTTTCTTTCTTTTAAGAAAATATACTTACCCCCTAAAAAGAGAACATTATCATACAAACAGAGAGGAATGTTACAACGAATTAGAAAAGATGAGTTATCAGACACCTCTTGCAAGCTGTGAGAGTATGGCAATTCTTTAGTACAGGGGGTAATAAGGATCGCGTTCCAGGTTTTGGGGGCAATAACGGAAAACGCCCTGTCACATATCTGTTTACTGATGCGAGGGACGGTAAGTGTTTTACTACTGGCTGATCGTGTATGGATGTTCATTATTGTTATTATCATTATTGTTATTATAATTGTTATTATTATTGTTTTATTATTGTTATTATTATCATTTTCATTATTATTATTATTATTTATCATTATTGTTATTATTATTATCATTATCATTATATTCGTCTTCTTTGATTATTATAATCAGAGATTACAATTGATAGCAAACAACAAAATCGTGCATTTTTTGTTGTTTTGACAGTTGACAATGTTTGCGTACATACACGGAATAAAGACCTGTAGATTTCGCATTTCTGTTGTATAACTTTTTCAACTTTGCAGGATATCTTCCTCTCTTCACCAGAAAAACACATTTATCACCCACTTAATAAAATACCCAGATCAGCATAATATAGTTGAATTTGAAATAAATTTGTCGCGGTGTAGTCGTAAGCTATAAAATGATTTCACAATCCAATTTTCAATAACACGCCATCACGTACCTGCGATATTAAAAATATTGTCGGTATATCATGGTTATCGGGATCGAGATTTACAATATCCAACATGAATATCAAAGCCTTTTCCTACAATAATCTTTTTCCTCAAATACATTCAGTTGCACTGATTGTTAAGCAAAAAAGCTTAATTAATGCTATAAAATAATATAGGCCTGTGTCGGATACGCCTATAGGCCTATACAGTGCGTCCCAGAAAAAACGAAACCGAGAAGTATCGATGATTTATCATAACTTAATCACAACTATAATTAATGAATGACACATATTTGTAAAGCTTAGAGTCTATTCTTTCATTTGATGCTACTCAAGTGATGCATATTTCACGCATGAGTGATTAAAAGCAATTTGAAGGAAGGAAACCAAAAAGTCATTTGGCGGGCGGTATCTGAATTTCGAAGAAAAATTCACATTTCTAGACAGTTTATTTTCTGCCCTTTCATATGACACCTCAATCAGGAAAAATGAGCCAGGAATAACAAAGTTCTATTTGTTTAAAGTAATGCTTGCATTTCCATAATTTGATTAAACGAAATCGTTTTCAATGGCTGCCTGCCGTAGCAACAAAGAGAGTTATCAAAAGTATTCATGCATGGCTGATCGTCAACGAAACGGAGTCTTCTTTCTGTGTTGTTAGGGCAGGCAGCCAGTGAAAACGTATTTGTTTGATAAAATTCTGGGAATGCAAGCATTACTTTAAACAAGCAGAACTTTGTTATTCCTGGCTCATTTTTCCTGATTCAGGTGTCATATGAAAGGGCATAAAATGAACTTTCTAGAAATGTAATTTTTTCTTCGAAATTCAGATACCGCCCGCCAAATGACTTTTTGGTTTCCTTCCTTCAAATTGCTTTTAATCACTCATGCGTGAAATATGCATCACTTGAGTAGCATCAAATGAAAGAGGAGACTCTAAGCTTTACAAATATGTGTCATTCATTAATTATAGTTATGACTAAGTTATGATAAAACATCGATACTTCTCGGTTTCGTTTTTTCTGGGACGCACTGTAGAACAATACACTACGAAACGAGGTACGAAAGAGGAGAATGGAAGAAGAAAAAAAGAGGGGAAAAAAGGAAATAAACGGAAAAGGAATTTAAAGGAAAGCGATGGAAAACGTACTGCCACATATACATTATAGTTAACGTATTACTAAGCTGTACTATAAAAGATACTGTATAATTATATGGCAACTTAATGGTAAGACTGAAGCGAAAAGAACAAAGTATTCTTATAGAATGATACTCGAAACCTAATCATGTTTCTTTTTGCCTCAGAAATACCCTCGCCTGACGTGGATTTTGGTCGTCCTCCGTCTTGTATTCTTTATATTTGTGTTCTGCAACTATCGCCCTGATCGACGAACTCTACCTATTTGGATCGACAGTGACATCGGCTACGCCCTCCTCGTCATTATCTTCTCACTCTCTAATGGCTATCTCAAAGCTATCATCATGATGGATGGACCGAGGTAATAGACCAGACCGTGGATAAACTTTTGTACAAAATGACCTCTATCTGCCCATGCGCAGATTAGTACCTACGAAATAGCTTATTGAGTCTGTATAGACATGCATGGTGCAATCAGAATGCACCAAGCCGGTACCAAAACTCTCTTTGAGGCTTTCTAATCTGGAGCAAAACAAAGATGTGGTTAATTGAGAACTTTAATAGTGACCTGATGAAATTCAGACTTAAAGCCGACTATTATTTCCAATGGTATTGAGGTAATTGTATAATGATATGATGAACGCAAGGTAAAGAAACGAGAGAGAGAGAGAGAGAGAAGCTTTGAGAAAGGGGTTTCTTGACAGTTTTTGAGCTTAAGATGATTGCCATATGTATAGATTCATACGTCAGTAAAGAAAAATCAAGCTTTCAAAGCCTATACATTCAGTTTAAAATTTGATTACAACCATGTCCTTATCTTTAAATCGTGCTACAATTCATGTTTTGAATAGCATTGTGCTATTAAACTGAATTTTCGTTTTATTTCAGTTCTGTCTCCAACCCGGCCTGGGCGAGTAAGGCGGCATCCATGATGGTGTTTTTCCTGGTACTCGGGATCTTTTGTGGTGTACAGTTTTCGCGCATTTTCCCCTGGATCGTCACCGTTTGATCTCCGACTGGGATCACCTTCCTAATTAGGATCTCATTTTCATCACGTGACTATCGCAGCATCCGAATTTCATTCGGTTCTTCTTCATTAGAGATAATATGCTTTAATATCCCTTCCAATCATCGATTGGAAGATTCAATCTTTTTAAATCAATTCTCGACAAAGATAAGCTCAAAATAGCAGTCCATAACAACCCTTCCGAGGAAAGCAAATGGTAAACCGCCCCCTGTCTCTCTCTCTGCGTTACAAACATCAGCATCAGCGCATCCTACCCTGCCAGTTTGACTCTTTTTTTTTAGGGGTGTTGGCAGTAACGGCTAGAAGAAGGGGAGGAGGAGAATAGGAGAAAGGCGATGATAGTGATGATGAAAAAAAAGAAGAAGAAGAAGAAGAAGAAGGAGATGATGATGAAGAAGAAAATGAGAAGAAGAAAGAGAAAAAAAAGAATAGATTAACTTCATGTGCTATGGATCCAGAAAGTATTCCAGCAATCTTACTGAAAGTGAAAAATGATATTTTTAGTAAGCCAATGGTTACAAATCATAATTGAGACAATATCAGTTGCTTCCTTGAAGATATTGCATCTTTAGAGCATCCTAATTTTGAACGGTATCACTGAGTTTTCAGGAAACCACTGTTTAGGGCCAGAAGGCTGTTGCATTAAAATATCTACAAAATAAGTTAACGCCCTTCTGGCTCCAAACAGACGGATTATATCAATGAAATGATTGCCTCTCTAATCATGCTGATCAAATATTACCTAATAAGGGTAGAGTTTCAATACATTATTTTGTTTCAATGTTAACAATTGATTTAAAGGTGGTGTGTTCCTTTTCCGGGCTGATAATATAAACTTGTGTGAATCCTATGGTGAACAAGAGATAATACCAACTAAAAACTCCCCTGAAAAGATTAGAACTGGTAATTGCCTTTAATTATGTGGAATTATATCGACCATTAGGAATTTTCGAGACGCGTTTCGAAAATTATGCATAGAAAATAGTCTGATTTTCAGACCCTTGTACCGTATGGTCGTATATACGGTTTGTGCTGCGCAAAGATTCAATCAGCTTAATTTTGGCCATTACAAGAAGTGTGTTATTGATGTGTACAAATGCTCATGTACCCTTTACAGCCCATTTTATGTATGTTATTACCAAAGAAGAAAAAAAAGTCAGTCAGCCACTCAATAGTGTCTGACTGTGAAGTCTAGAAAGTAAACGGGTTTCCTTGCATAATTTGAATACTAGGACACTGCTAACGTTTAAATTTCACAGATATATAGGACAAACGTGACATATTCATAATTCCTGCAAAGTTCTAAATAATTTGATGTTGGCTGCAAAAGGGATACACTACCTTTAATGCCACGAGTGCAATGTTATAATGCTGAAAGTTCAAATGAATGAAACACATTTGCAAAATTGCTTTGTTGATTTCCTCAAAGTTTGTATTATCCGGAAAATAACGAGGTCAGAATAGACTCGAGTTTGCAGTTTTTTGTAAAAGATATTATCGAGATTTCAATTCTGCCTTGTGCCGAGGTCTGCTTTAAAAAAGTTTTGGAATGGGATTACTGAAAAGGTTGCTACTTTTTGTATTTTTTTAATTCTGGGCCCCGTCTTACAAAGAGTTACGATTGATCCAAATCAATCGTAAGTCCTCCGATCAATCGCAAGTTTGCAGTCTCCTATCTCTTATGTACATAGTTGCGATTGAAATCAATCGCAAATAAGTTGCGATTGATATTAACTCTTTGTAAAAAGGGGCCCAGATGTACATTATCATATTTAAGTCTACTGGTTGTGCTCATTTTGATTGTTTGTATAAGTACATTCTCTAAAACAAAAGATATGAAGAACAAATCTTTGTATCAATATTAGAGAGTGAATTATGCCAATTAAAGACTTTTCTATCTTCACGAAATGTAATTAATGTGTGTGTCTTGGTATGATGCTTTGAACAATGCGAAAGTTTAAAGAAATATTTTACTTTGTTTTTCATAGCTTCGAAGGCTACGCCACAGGATAACATTAACATTACCCTCTTATTGTGATTCATTGTATATCATTTAGAAATAAATCAGTTTGATACATTTGGAACAGCTTATATAGATACATTTTATCATACAGTAGTGTATTTACAATGAATTCTTTTGAAAATAGTAGAGCAAAAAGATGTGTGCAATAAATTGGTAAATGTAATAATCTTTAATGTAAGCAAATTTTCATGTGAATTTTATTCAATTAAATTTTAACGTATTCAGGGGCGTCACCAAACCATTTAAATAAATAGATGTCGAACCAACTTGTTGCATACCAATTAGCGGGAAATTTCCCAACAAGAAAAGTTGGTCCTCAGATTCTTGAATTTGATTGCAAGGCTAAAACTGTTGGTGAGATTTACAAAAAAAAGAAACCTTCCTCCTCCCCCAAAATAAATGATAAGAATAAAAGCATAATAAATTCCATAAATTTTTGGGCGTACTTAAAACTTTAACAAACAAAAAAAAAGGAAAAAAAATTTACCGAGAGAAAATTTTGAAAGGGAGACATTCGCTTTTCAGTGAGACCCCCCCCCCACCCCCAAATATCAATCTGGAACAATTTTCGAGACATTTTCCATAAACCTCAAATCTCAATCACTGGCCACTCGAACACTGTATAGTTCAACTCTTTTTATTTTACTCCACACTAACGAAACTAGTCACGAAATGAATCATGTAAACTAGTTCAGATAGTAAAAACCTTATAAAAGTTTGCTGAATACATTAAAAATTCGATTACGAAAGATACTATGCCAAATAAATAAATATTAAAAAGATGTATAAGAGAAAAAAAGCTGATATCTCAAAAAACGATAACATTTCCTATGCTAAATATGTTACTCATTGCGGATGTAGTATCGAAAATAATATCGCTAGTTTTTATCACCTGACGAAGTGTTGCAGCGGCGCACGAAACGTCGAGATCTTTTAGATTCCTTATTGACCACATTGCGAGACAAACGAATATCACTAGCGATATTATTTTCGAAACATTTCCTATGTTAGCTTTTTTTTTTAATTTTATACTCTCACACCTCACTGACAAAATAATTTCGGCAAAGAGAGGAAAAAAAAGGAGAGGAAGAAAGAAAGAATAAATAAATTAATATCTAATATTTCAAAAAATATTTTAAAAATCGGTAAACACAGAAATAAATAAAACGAAAACTAAGTTGAATAGATGTTACAAAGTTATCATGTGTTGTCATATGAAAGCTTGTATTCAAAACAAAGCTCTTTTTTAATTGAGCCATAATTCCACCCCCTCAATAAAAAAGGGTGGTCGTTATACAGGAAAAACCCTTTATGATAATAAGAAGGTAAATTCAATGACTCCAAATAGGACATTCCCCTATTCAGATGTACTGCGCATACCAAAGTGGTAACATTGTTATAATATGGACATTATTGTGAAGATATAATTGGCTTCCAACATGACGCCAAAACGTAACGGTGAGCATATTGCAACAAGGGCGACATTTTCAATGAATCTAGATGAAATATCAAATATCAACAAATACAATGACCTAGATAGACCAGTTAAATAATTATCTTGTTGACTTTTCCTGGTGAATCAATTGGCTATATGGTTCGTAACCCATTAGTTCTAAAACGTCCTTGCATTCCTCCTCAATCTGCCCGACTTCCATTTTAGTAAGATCTTTGATCCAATGTGTAGCTGCGACATGTGAATTCTTATGAGTTGAAAACAAATCATTGTTACTGACGGTCACATGCGTGTTTTTTATCACCCAATCCTGAACCTCCTTTTTTAAAGGAATTCCGACAAACCTGTAGAGGTCTTTGGTGACCTTCATGGGAGTGTCCGCAAAGTCTTCATACCTGACGAGGTAGTAACGCCCCTCCAACCAAGCGGGTAGAAGATCAGGTGAAACAACTGCGTTCTTTCTGATCCACTTGCACATTCCTCGAACAGTCTGTTCGGTTTCTGGAGTAACGCTGAAAAGGTTGAGAGACTGTAATCGTCCATGTTTAGGGAATTGAGAACGAACTATCGGAGATATTTTCCCCGATAAACTGAGACGGTATTTGATCCTGGACAATGCAGAGCCCCTAGGGTCACGAACTAAATGGATAATCTTCAGATTGATGTTATCGTCCACCACCAGTGATCTTAGGAGTTCTAGATCAACTCGGATCAGCTTCGAAGCAACTCGGCCTTTATACTTCCGGCACAAATCACTCATCCAGCTCGGTGATATTATCCTACACCTCCTCGATGCCTTGCATATTGCTTTGTTCTTGGTTTTCCCGTTCCAGCCATCTAATATTTTCACAAAATCAGGATCAAACTGGCACCTTGATAATTTACGCAAGATATTCCTGGACATTTGCTGACTCTCGGACGTAAACAATCCAATGCCTTTCTGTTTTCGTAATGTAGTAGTAGTATACAATGGTTCAAATAAGTAAAATAGATCAGAATTCTGATTGAAAAGCTCCCCAAAGACGCTGGATCCGAACCGCCATTGGGCCATGATGATGATGACTGGAGGAGAATCGGTCATCTTCATAGACACATCATTGCTTGTCATATTCTTGTAAAGATCTACGTAGAATTGAGGGTTGTATCCATAGCTGATGTTTTGATCTAATGACCGCACATCTTCTAAGAAAACATGTTTCACATCTAAAGCTGAAGCATTATCGTTTTCCTCTGCAGCATTTGCATCGTCAACAGTTGGTAATAATCTCTCATGTTTATCGAAATTTTCATGAACCCGGCCGTCCTCTGTTAGAGATGAAAGCTCAAAATCCACTTCGGCGTCCCCAGATCCGTTTGATGAAGATATATCTCTGAGGTCATCTCTTTTTGTAAAGGTCTGTCCAGAGGCACAACTCAAATTCGAAAGACATGGTTCAAGATAAAATGGTTCATTTTCGATCTTTACATACATACGATGCTTGGTAGCCAGATCCATAAAGACATACGAGGAGACAATAACAACTAAAACAGCCAACGAACTCAGCCAATATAATGTTCGCGAAGTCAATTTCAACTCCATCGCTGTAGGTCAAGATGTGATTGGTACCACACAAATTAAAGAAAATTATTGTTTCCTTTAGTTTCTAATTATCATACTGTCTGATTTCCGGTTTCTTCTGTTCATTCTTCTGTGGTTTATAATCTGATGAGTGCAAGACGAAAAGCTTGTATTCGATGTTTAGATGTCACAAAACGGTGTTGTTTAATTTTCAGCATACGAAGCATGTAGATGTAAATGTGGATCGATGACCAACGTAAACGACAAAGGCCACTAGCCTGCCATTGATTGTTTAAGGGATAATGGGGAACCCTCTTCAGTCACCCTATATCTTATACGCCTGAACCTCTATTTACTCCATCTCGCTCTTTCCCTCTCTCCGCCCCTTCTCACTCTCGCGCGCTCTCTCTCTCTCTGATTAAATAGCAACAAGCATGAATGATAATAAAATGGATGGCAAATGCTGTCTACGTTTACTCACTAGTATTAGTACCAAACAGTATACAGATGTAGTATGTTACTGGCAACGCATCGCGTCTCAGTCTAATTGCGTAACGTGTAGGCCTACTCTGACGTAATGTGACGTGACGTAATATTATGTGGAGCTACAACGCTGCAAAAGTCTTATTAACTAACCGGGATCACTGCCTATGTTAAAAAACAAAAACAATGAGTGGCTGAAGAGACACTTGCACACTAGACTCGAGCGATCGTGTTACAAGAGTTTAGAATATTTTCTGCGTTGACTCAATACAAAATATCGATTATAGGAGAACTGGGTGGGGATGGGATGGATACAAACATGATCGAGTTGGCGATTGCCCAAATATTGGTAAAACACGATCGCAAAAACTTTCGAAATCAACCTACGGCATTTCAAATGACCTTATCTATCACCCATGGCATTGCAATGTTCGAACATATTTACTTGTTGGGAATTTGAACGTGATTTCTTTGGGAATATACAAAAGCATATTGAATTTACCCTTGATTTGATTTAACGAAAGTCTCTTTGCACCCCACCGCGAAAGCCATACACACATTATTCATTTGTTTTGCCAGGGAGGAGGGGTGAACTGGGAGGAGGGAATAGTGGGACACCTGCTCAAACTCAAAATGTGAGTGTTGGACTTACTCCAAGGAAAAAGGAAAAGGCTTGGTCAATGCTTCAGAGACATGTTTTCTGGGGAAGGACGATGATGATGAAGTAGTCAATATAATGCTCAAATGAGATGTTATAGTTTGATCATAGGAATACAGATATTAGATTCGTAACGAACATTCAGAACTCAGCAACGCCAATTGCTTGAACACTGTCTCGGAAAAGGGGGAATGGATGAAGTCGATTTGATCGGCAGTGGTTGGGAAGCCAAGTAAATTAAAGTGAAAGAGATCGAGATGCAGGCAATGGATTAGGTAGGCTACATAATTATCTCAAATGAAATGAAGTTTGAGAACAACCTTAGAACTTCTCAAGTATCCCCAAAAAGGGACATGATTGACATAATTATGGTCTTTACATGGAGAAAAGAACAAACAAACATCAACTATAGATAGAAAAACAAAGGTTGAGTTTCATTGGAATGAGTTGATATTGTTTAATTGAACCTTTTTTTTAATTTGAAAGTTATTTCAAATTCATTTTCCACTTCCAAGGGAATAAAATACAAACAGAACGATCGAACATGGATATATACATAATACATACGCGCTTTCTCTCTCTCTCTCTCTCTCTTTCTCTTTCTATATACATACAAAGTCATGTATATGTACATAATATTTTCTAAATTTCATTCATCACAAATCTGTATTTATTCCCAAGAGAGTCGCCAATTTGCTTGCATTTGTCCGATTTTTGTCGTTGTGTTATATACATACATAATATATATGTACAGTTAACAACTAAAATATTCATACCCCTTGTAAATTTGATGTTTTGGGGTTTTTCGTATCTCAAAAATATAAAAGGCGGGCTCGTTGAATTAGGACCTTTGTTGAATATTTTTAGATGTAAGCTTTTACTTGTCACATTCTAACAAAAAATGGGACTAATCTATTTATCACACACTTACAAAATTACGTAACTTGGTAAGGGGATGAATGATTTAGGTGTTATCTGTATGTATGTGCGCGTGCGTGAGTGCGTTTGTGTGTCTGCATGTGTAGGTATTTATATAACACTTATATCCTTAATATTAATTATTCTTATTAATATTATCATCATTTATATTATTATTATCATTTATATTATTATTATTATTTGTATTATTATTATTATTATCATTATTGATGATTTGGCATCACATGGGACTGGGAGCGGAATAGTAAACTTAATAACTGTGACCCTTGGGTGTCTCCACCACTAAACTCAAACTAGTCGTCGGCATGGAGGCATCGGTTCTATTTGTGAATTTTACTGGGTATACTGTTGTGAAAATATTTCAACATCATTTGAATTTCTGTATGGCATCACAAGCCTATGTCAGTAAGAAATTTAGATAGGCCTATTAGCATAATAATTATAGAACTTCTTTCTTTGTTGAATTCATGTGTTGACCTGTCTCTCAATCCTATATGTATGCAATAACGCATCCTCTGGTCCATTCATTCTTATCTCTTCCTCTTTTTGGCATGTTTCACCCCCACCCCACTCTCTCTCTCTCTCTCTCTCTCTCTCTCTCTCTCTCTCACACACACACACACGCACACACACACACACACGCACACACCTTTCTTTCACATTCTTTCTATATCCATCTCTCTGTTGCTGATATGTTAGATACGTTAGCACTAACAGCAGCTCTACAGCAGTCATTGGTGATGTTCAACCTGATTTCATGTACACATAATTATTTCACAAGAGACAAACAACTAATGATTAGAACATATACAGTGTATTTGTATATATAACATGTATGTCTTTCTATATCATTCGTGGTAAAGCATACAGGCAGTATTTATATAATATTGTTATAGCGAGAGCGAAATATTCTTATTCTTGTATCACACGAAAACAAAGCCATACAATATTATTATTATCTATATCAGGCTGACTAGCGAAATAACAGAATTCGATAATCAAGCAATATTGTATCGACAGAAGTTCCCGGATGACTGAGCAATAAGGAAAACAGCAATACGAAAACAGTACCTCAATACGATCAACATAAAACCACACAATTTATGACTTCAAAATCAGTTCAGAGTCTATTTGGTCCATTCACGATCTCCAACTACACATTATGTACCCCAAACACAAAATTATTCAACAAAAAAAATGCGTATTCATAACAGTATATTTATGTAAACACTCTAATTTACATTTTAACAAAGGCAGAATGAAAAGAGATACTTTACAGGTCCTGCCCTAGGTGGCAGCATTACTGTTTATTTTATTTAAAGATCAGGTTCATTGATTTTAAAAACTAACTTTATTGTCATTATTGCAAAGGTAACACTTTGATTTGACAAGGTTATCAAAATTCCATGCTCGGAAACATTCGAAGTAATGATTATTATGAATTACAAAACTCTTAAATACAGCCCCGACATAGCACCTGAAATGCTCTCCGATCGCTGCTGAGATGTGTGACGTCACATGTTGAACATGATTTGCACAAGCAGACGATGTCCCATGACATCTCACACATTTTCAGTGTCTGTTTCGTCGTCTTCTCTTCAGTTATTTCTCTTACTTCACTACCGTCAGACTAAATGTTTAATCTATTGCCTCACTCTAAACCCCGCGCATGGTATTATTTTGATGAAAAATGCAGCGATAAAAAATAAAGGAATCCGTCGCTTGTAAACAAAATAAGACGCCATTGTATTTTCAGCTGCATACACCGCGGTATGTTCGGCGTTTCAAGAGGGAACAAATGCGTCCATGCTTTCATTCCAGGGGGTTTTAAATTTGAAAGTGTGGTTTCTTTGATTGTTCATTAACCCCTATCCTGTGTATTTACAAACAAAAGAATTTAGTTATCAGAATCGGGGTCATATCCCTTTTTGAATGGTGTAAAATTCCATCACATTTATATACACTAAACTCATTATAATTTGAGAAATAATAGCATTGCAATAATTATGTTCATTCTTTATGGGATGTCGTCTGCTTGGGCAGGATTGGTTCATGTTGTGACGGCATTAAAACATCGTTATTTTTCTGGCGAATCTCTCGCATATCCCAGATACTATGGAGGTGGTTTTTTTGTATTTTTTATAAATCATCCGATTTGTAGTTGAGCTACAACTTGTACAATGGCCATCTATTAGCTTACCAGTTTCTAGTAATATGTTATTTGCCATATTTGTGATTTTCTTTGAACCCGCACTTTAATGAAAAGAAAATACCAATGCTCTAATTGGTATTTAGAGCAAAGACAAAGTCTAAAAGGAGACCAAATCATATTTTGTTTAGATCTCTTGCTGGTAACCTATACCCAAATAACAACTATTACTTTTGTTCAGAGATATTTCATGTTGAAACACTAAAATTGCACTACAAATAAATCTCAAAGCACCTGGAGAAAGAGTCACGAGTAGTCCACTCCATAAAATTCCGCAGACATGGAGTTACTCTGAGCTCAAATCCACACAAGATTTGATATAAAAGAATATTCACAAGTTTCAATAGTTAGTCCTGTGGATGGCTCACATATTTGGGGTAGGACTATACTCTGCTTGCTAATAATATACCAATAATTTTTGGGATGATTGGTCAAGTTGATTTACTTTTCATGAGAGGATTCTCATACCCACTGTAGATTTGGCTGGAGTTTCAGTTCCCTGACCCATCTGTCAAATATCTATTTGTAGTCGTAATATTGTTTTGAAAAAGCTGATCCTTTTCCTTTCTTGGCTTTCAGATGTACACTGGACGTCTTGGCCTCAGCCGATCGAAATTTATCTGCTTTGGCATTTCTGTACATGTTGCTAGTGGCAGCAACAGCATCATCCTGGAGAACAGAATACAAAGAAGAGTCATTAGAATATCATGATTGCAACAAAAAAATGTCAACTGTTAGACTCATCATCACGTGAGAATGAAGTCAACATTTATTCGCTTACGATCTAAAACGTTAGGAATTGAGAAATTTGTACAAAACTGACTTCATGTAGTACCGGGTATATTCTACAAGATGACTCAATGCAGTACCGGGTAAGATGTTCTATAAGATGACCCCTCCCAACTTCCTCAACAAGAACCAACTCTCTGCGAAAAAATCATCACACTTCAGCAAGGATGATTTGTTTTCTACATGTCAATATGTTTTTATTGAATCTGACTGATTTTTTGGAGTTGACCGCATCTCGTACAATACTGTATTAAAGATAAGAAACTTTTGTGTGCACGAAATTTCAGCAAACTTTGAACATGGTTAAGATTCACAATAGTTTCATGCTGCAAAATAATTGAATCATAACTGATACAGAGCACTGAATTTTTGAATTTTTGAAAGTTACTTTTAGTGAAAATAGCCCTCATTACAATCCATGAAAGTTTTATGTTACAAAAGTTTCTGGTTTCGTAGCTACATGAATTCTCAATTTCTCCAGCCAACTGCAAAACAATCTTTAGGAGCATGCTCAATGATTATGCTTACAAGCTGATTTGGGCACATTTTATGAGAGGTTAACTGCTATTCCTACTGCTAAAATCATACTTGATGATTATAATCAGTGCAAATTGGATGAAGTGCTACCGACATACGATACTATTTTAGATCTGTGTTACTGCAACCTTCCCGATGCTTTCACGTCAAAAGCTTGTCCTCAATTACGTAATTCTGATCATAATAACATTCTACTGTTACCGTCATATCGCCAGAAATTAAAGAGAAGTAAGCCCGTTGCTAAGGAACAGCGTGTATGGGGCCCAGACACAGTCGAGGAACGCGTGCATGCTTTGATTGCACTGACTGGGACGTTTTCATGGACTCGGCAGAGACTGTTGATGAGCTAGTATCAGTTACCTCACATTGTGTTAATTTCTGTGTTGACAATGTAATCCCCCTGAAAATGGTCAAGTCGTATCTAAATGGTAAACCGTGGATCAATAAGGAAATGAAGGATTTGTTGAAAGAGAAAAGAGAGGTTTTTCAATCAGGTGATAAGAAAGGTGTTAAAGTTTTTCAGAAAGTAATAGATAAGCAGATTGTTCACGCAAAAGCTGAATATAAAAGGAAATTGGAACAGAATTATCAAGAAAATTTTCAAGAAAATAACCCATGAGCTGCATGGCAAAAATGCAAACAATGGTTGGTTACAAGGATAAAGTAAACAAGTTTGGTAATGACAGAAATAAATACATAAATCATATTTTCGGTCACCATTATATACTAATATGAGGTTATGATCGGGCATTTTTGTTACCCAGAATTATCATGTTTCTACATGTTGCAATTGAGTGAAGCGAACATGCGTGGTAAAAAAAGTAATTACAATATAAAAAAATATATGGTGTGTTCGGGCACCTCGCTGTCAAATAGAATGATATTCAGGTATTTCGCTGCCTGAAATCATCCTGTTTCTAAAGTATAATAACAGTCACAATTTTGTATAGCGCTTAATACTACGTTTCTAAGTGCTTTATATTTGTGATAGTTGTGGGACCGAAGCGAGCTATAGGGAGAAAGACATTCTATTATATTAGAAATGCTATGTCCTCATGAAATTAGTCTAGCGGTTTTTGATATTTGGTTTTCACGAAATCGACGTTATTCCAAAGTATTTTGTTCTTCATATAGCTAAATTTCTCTCGTGGCACCCCGGTCAAAAAACGCTGCCATAGTGTATACATATATTGTAAAATAGTTGTATGGATGGGGTGAATCCAGTATGTCTAGAAGTCGCGGGTTTACCATGCAACGATGTAATGATGTAATGAATGAGAGTTCATGCTCAGATTAAATACCTTTAATGCCTCAGTCACACCTTTGCGATATTGCTCAAGTTGACAATTAAACTTCTACTTGAATTTAAAAGTTATTTCAAATTCATTTTCCACTTTCAAGGTAACACCATACAAACAGAACGATCGAACATGGATATATACATATAGAACATACGTTCTCTCTATCTCTCTCTTTCTCTCTCCCTACATACACAATATTGTCTAAATTTCATTCATCCCAATCTGTATTCCCAAGAGAGTCGCCAATTTGCTTGCATTTGTCCGATTTTTGTCGTTGCGTTATATCCATACATACATTATACAGTTAACAACTAAATTATTAATACCCCTTGTAAATTTTATATCTTGGGGTTTTTCGTATCTCAAGGCGGACTCGTTGAATTAGGACCTTTGTTTAATTTTTTTTAGATGTAAGCTTTTATATGTCACATTCTAAAAAAAGAAATGGGACAAATCAATATTTCACACACTTAAAAAATTACGAAACTTGGTAAGGGATGAATAATTTAGCTATCTGTATGCATGTGTGCGTGCGTGTGTGTTGTGTGTCTGTGTCTATGTTGGTATCTATATAACAATAATTATCATTAATAATATTATTTCATTATTACTATTATTATTATTATAATATTATTATTATTTTTTAAAATCATTATTAATAATTTGGCATCACATGGATCTGGGCCCTTGGGTGTCTCCACTACTAAACTCAAACTAGTCGTCGGCATGGAGGCATCAGTTCTATTTTTAGATTTTACTGGGTACTGTTGTGAAAATTATTTCAACATCATTTGAATTTCTGTATGGCATCACAAGCCTATGTCATTAAGAAAGTTAGATAGACCTGTTCATGAGCATAATAATTATAGAACTTCTTTCTTTGCTTAATTCATGTGCTGACTCGTCTCTCAATCCTATATTTATGCAAAAACGCTTACTCTGGTCCCTTCATTCTTGTCTCTTCCTCTTTTCGGCGTGTTCCACCCCCACTCTCTCTCTCTCACATACACACACACCCCTTTCTTTCACATTCTTTTATATCCATCTCTCTGTCCTTCTTCTTCTTCAGTAGCAGTACAGGCCACCGTGAGGTATATTGTCGTACTGTTGAGGTGCAGTGCAGATGTGTGTACAATATGTCTGATAACGGGTACAGTAAACTGAGTGCTGATATGTTAACATTAACATAAGCTCTACAGCAGTCATTGGTGATGTTCAACTTGAATTCATATACACATAATTATTTCACAAGAGACAAACAACTAATGATTATAGAACATATTTATTTATATAACATGTATGTCTATATATCATGTGTGGTAAAGCATACAGGTAGTATTATATCATATTGGCAATCCAGATATACTCCACATATCATTGACTAAATTTTCACTTGACAATGCAAAATGCAACAGGAATAATACAATGGTTATAACATTTCAAAATTAGTCATATTATTAAAATGTAATCTATACTAAGGAAATAAATTGGCAGTTCAGCAGTTTTATATCTTTATGTGTATTATTGGTTAAGAATTCACACTAATAGAACAGGAAAATCCACAAACCGAATTCTAGTGACAAAGCGTCCTATTTAAGAATGACACAACAATGAAAGACTGAATTAAAGGTTCCCTTTTCATGAAACTGAACCACAATTGAGGGAAACAACAAATGACAGAAATATTATCATAGAGAAGCTTATCCCAAAAATGTACATAATCTATGTAATTAATATAAAAATCTCTTTAAAATGAAATATGTCATGACAAAATATCGAAGCAACAATTATTAAAAAAATAATTTCAATAATTACAATAATCAGAATATATATATAGATCTCTTAGTGTCATACATAAACATGTATATATACATTCATATGTAATAAAATACCAACTCCCTTTATTTGTCTGTACACATCTGTCTGTGGTTTTATAAATACATAAGCATTACAATTTAATTAAAATAAAATGAACAATATCATTATCTGAACAACTGCTTGATTTTTTCATAAACCAAGCTGATCATATCTGGACAGTCATACTAAAAATTAACAATCAGTTTAAATGATTGAGAAAAAAAAGATTTGCAAACTGCAAAATATTTTCAAAATGCAAAACTTTTTACAGTAATTTTGCACTATTTTGGATTAAAACAAAATAATTATACAGTAGTCACAACTTATTTGTGTTGCATCACCCATGTTGCACATCACTCACAAAATTCTGATGTATTGTTCTTTCTTTCTTTTTTTTTACATGTGAGGTGCAGGAATGAACATATTGATCACATCTACAACAAAACATATATATGTTTGAATGTCCATACATGTACATGTACATCAGCAATGCATGTACATTTGAAGGCTTTGAAAATTAGTACAATAGTGACATTTTAATAAGAAAATATATCAGCATATGCAAGATCTTGAAGGGACATATCCTGTCCATGAAGGCAAATAATCACAACACATACAATATGCAGCAATGCATGAAATGAGGCACAAGGATGAAAGTAGTGTGGAAGAGTGTATGTGTGTGTGTGTGTGAGGATGTGTGTGTGTGTGTGAGAGAGAGAGGAGAAAGACAGAAAGACAGAGAGATAGAGGGGGAGGGTGTGAGAGAAGGGAGATTAATCTTCCTTCAAATATATGTACATCACGTTGTTTTGTTAGGTTTTTAAAAAATCATGAAGAATCATCCACTCTCCTACCTCAAAAATAAAATCATGATAACCTCAATACGATCAACATAAAACCAGACAATTTATGACTTCAAAATCAATTCTAGTCTTTTCGGTCCATTCACGATCTCCAACTACACAAATTTACCCCAAACACAAATTATTCCAATAAAAAAATGCATATTCATATCAGTATATTTATGTAAACACTCTAATTTACATTTTAACAAAGGCAGAAAGACAAGAGAGATACCTTACAGGTCCTACCCTAGGTGGCAGCATTACTGTTTAGTTTATTTAATGAAAAGAAAATACCAATGCTCTAATTGGTATTTAGAGCAAAGACAAGGCCTAAAAGGAGACCAAACCATATTTTTTAAAATTTCTCTTGCTGTTAACCTATACCCAAAATAACAACTATTACTTTTGTTCAGAGATATTGCAGGTTAAAACACAAAAACTGCACTACAAATAAATCTCAAAGCACCTGGAGAAACAGTCATGAGTATAGACCACTCCAAGTCACTCTGAGCTAAAATCCACAAAAGCTTTAATATAAAAGAATATATTTTCTTCACAAGTTTCAATAGTTAATCCTGTGAATGACTCACATTTTGGGGTAGGATGATACTCTGCTTTCTAATAATATAACAATAATTTTTGGGATGATTGGTCAAGTTGATTTACTTTTCATGAGAGGATACTCACACCCACTGTAAATTTGGCTGGAGTTTCAGTTTCCTGACCCATCTGTCAAATATCTATTTGTAGTCGTAATATTGTTTTGAAAAAGCTGATCCTTTTCCTTTCTTGGCTTTCAGATGTACACTGGACGTCTTGGCCTCAGCCGATCGAAATTTATCTGCTCTGGCATTTCTGTACATGTTGCTAGTGGCAGCAACAGCATCATCCTGGAGAACAGAATACAAAGAAGAGTCATTAGAATATCATGATTGCAACAAAAAAATGTCAACTGTTAGACTCATCATCACGTGAGAATGAAGTCAACATTTATTCGCTTACGATCTAAAAAGTTAGGAATTGAGAAATTTGTAAAAAGCTGACTTCATGTAGTACCGGGTAAAATATTCTACAAGATGACCCCTCCCAACTTCCACAACAAGAACCAACTCTTTGCGAATAATCCATCACACTTCAGCAAGGATGTGCTTCTTTTACATGTCACTACGTTTTTATTGAATCTGACTGATTTTAGGAGTTGACTGCATCTCATACAATACTGTATTAAAGACAAGAAACTTTTGTGTGCAAGAAATTTCAGCATATGCTTACAAGCTAATTTGGGCACTTTTTATGAGAGGTTAAATGCTATTCGTACATATAGTGCTAGCATATCATGTTTTACCATAGAATTAAATTCATTAATTAAAGATTGATCAAATTCCTTCACACTTCGCTTCAATCTTTCAAGATGATCGACCCCTGACACAATAGATCAAATATGAAAGCTCTTTAATGAATACTTAAAAGCAAGTCAATAATGAAATCTCATATATATGCTAAATAGCACCATGTAGTAGCTAGCAACCATCAGCTCACTAGACTGCTTTCACAAGTTTCACTGCTGATGCTTGTAAACAAGACCAGGGCCCATTGCACAAAACTTACCATTGATGGTAACTTTGCCATCAATGGTAACTACCATGGAAACCTTGATTTCTGTATCTTAAAAAAACACAGAGCTATGAATATGCGAAGGACTTTTGTTGTGCACAGTTGTCATTCATTTACATGTTATATGGAGAGAAAAGAGAGTTTACCGCATCATGATCATATTGGAATGAGCCTTAATTAACAAACAAAGAATAAGTATGGAAATGTTACTTACATCAGAGTCTTCACCATATACCCTATCCAGCTCTGCAGCTTGTTGGAGAAATTGGTGAGTACCCTCTGTATGAGCGCGATGCACGTGCATAGATGCACTACTACGCCTAGAAGATGATGCGTAAACATTGGATCGTTGCATCATCTTTGCCATGGCCCACCTATTGAGAAATTTGCATGGACCAACAATGTTTAATCAACAAGTGATTCAAATAAACTCAAAGAAAGGCATTAATACTGAGCTTTCTTTACTTCGTATCAGGATCACTTGAAATCACTTCAATTTTATATTAATGAACACCTGGAAGAAAATGTTGTTATGCCTGATGAATTGAAACTAAAAATGCGAACAATGTCACTGTATTGTAAGGATTTTCTTTTCTCTGAATATTTTTATTTCTTTTTGTTCATTGTATTCAATGCAAAATTGTAAGACATGATTAATCTACTGGCAATAATTGAAGAACACTTTTGCAATACATTTTAAAAACTGTCACTGGCTTATCAATAAAAAGATACAAACATAATAATAAAGAAATAAAAAGATAAAAAGATCAATAAATCAAATTTCACAAGATGTTATCACTGCACAACCAAGATCTGATGTGCAGGGCAGGGGGAGTAAAACTTTCACAAAAGAGTACCGGTATATTAATTTTTCTACAAGGGGGAATGCAAACTTGACGTAGATGTCTTCACAAATTCTCTCTCTCTCTCTCTCTCTCACCAGGGGCAGGGCACCACGGACAGGTACTCTACAACAGAGCCATCTTTAGTTCTTTCTCCATATCTTTAGTATTCTTCTTCATTATGTTTAATAATATGTCACCTGCAAAGACTGACACCACCAAAATTCTTAGGATAATAATAACAAATGCCTCATAAAAAAATCACTGCAGACTTTACCTTTGCATAGTACATGATCAGAAAGAGATACACATTGTAAATATATTTTTCCAAACAGAGTGAAAAAAAAGCTCATAGATAGGACAACTTACATGTGACCTCTGGCGTTTGACTTGTCTCCTTTCTCTCCCATCTTTGCTGCCTCTTGCACAGTAGCAAGACCAGTCACTGTTGGGTTCATCTCCTGTATACAATAAAATCGCTCAAGGTTAGAAACCTAGTAATAACTCTCTTTACAGGGAAGTCTACCCTGGTATTGAGGTAGTTTTACCCACAATAGTTTAGTGTCACCTTTTGGTGATATTTTCACATTATCTGTTGATCCCGAAAGCTATAAGTAACACATAATAAATGAATAGATTTTTTTTTTAAATTGTACTGTTTATAAATACTAATTCAATAGAAAAATAAGGATTTAAGTCTCTAAATTGGTAATGCGGGGGTGGAATTTAAAGTTATAATTTTCACGCGCATGTACGAATTGGCAGTTTTTCTCATACATTTTTTTTTTTATTCACTTGGTTAATATCATGTACATTTTGATTTCTTTTAAAGTTTAGAAGAGTGAAAGATCATAATAATTCATGCCAAAATGAGGAAGCAAAGTTGATTCATTGAAACCCTCGGAGAAGTCTGAACTATACTATGGGAGAAAAATGAGAGAAACAGATCTGCAAATACTTTATGAAAAACTCATTTAAGGGCAAGACGGTTTTTAAGTTTAAAAGTCGAGATCAAGCATATAATTAAGCTTAATAAAACTTTAAAGACTTAACTTTTTTTCAGATCAGATTTTCCTAAAACTTTGACTGATCATGTGTCTCCCATTTTTTCCCTTTTTCCCTTTCGTGTCACAAAAACCAACATGATGCTAGAATGAGATCTCCCTTCAACCTAATGTCCACTATGCTGTGAGACTTGTAACTTTCTTTCAGTTATATACTGTATGTAATGTCTTTGATCATCTGCTTCATGAGTTTCACACACACAATCAGGTACACCCTCATATCGCTTTTACAGAAAACCAAAGACAAAATATACAAAATATGTTCTCCAATCAAAGTTCTGAGATTGTGATGAAAAATACATGAAAATATAGAAACTGCTCACAGTTTCCATAGTTGACCTGTCGGACGTGGTGTCACGCGCTTGAGTGATGGTCCTTAGGAAGCGGCGTCCGTCGGTCTTAGTGTAACGGATTTCAACCTACAAGGGCGAAGAAGTTAGTAGGATTTTGTTGAATTAATGCATAAAAGAAGGAACTAAGTGCAAAGTTATCATTACCCATTTGTTGTCTTAAAATTGCTGTCTACAAAATTCAACTTATAAACAAGGCTAAGATTCACCAATATCTAAAACACATAGTAAGGTTTATGAAATTAAGAGTACAGTTATTATCACATACTTCTCTACATGCTATCAAATTAGTCTAAATCAAGTTCAAGTTCATTGATATAAAAAATGAGAGGAACAGATACATATATATATATTGGATAGAGTCCAAGTGATCAGAAGTGTTTTTTCTGCTGTATTTTTTTTAAATTGCATTTCATCTTTTCAAAATGATATAAATCTCTATTATTGTCTCTGAATACCCATAAAGATTGAAATCTGACTGAGCTAATTTATACACTATAGTAGTATTAAGATAATCCAGACCACAGCATAATGCCATATTAGTAAGTACACATGACAATTCTTTAGACACTCTTCACATCTGCCATCTATCTGTAATATACATGTCGCTGCAAATGTTGCTGCAATTTTACTGATATGCTACTAATAATGGGAGTTATGAACGAGTACCTAAAATTCTTGTTTTCTGCTAGTCACAGCTGTTTTGCAACTTTATACCCTGCAAGGACCTATGGGGAAAACAGTCCTATTACCGATATACGGCAGATTTGAATGATACCTGGCAATAGGCACTTGTGCAGTAACTTGTAGCATAAAGTTCAAGGCTGTTTGCCAAAATGAGCATTGCATGCTGGATAACTACATTGCAAGGCAGTACTCACCAATCAAAGTGAATATATACCCTGTTATTGCTGATTCATATGAGAGGGGGCAGAGGGGTACAGTACAGCAAAATTACAGTACTATGTTGCTGTATTTCCTCCCTGATATGAACAGTGGACAAGGAAAATGGCTTAAAGACCAATGCACATAAACCAATATTTGAGTATTGATAGATATGAGATGTGTTTTAGAGTGTATCTACCTGGAAAGGAAGCTTGTTCTGTTCTGTAGTATCCTGCCCTGGTTTGAGCTTAAAGCGGAATGTCAGGTCTGTTGACTGATGGACATTGCCCATGTTGAGTGTCAAACGGTTTCCATCCTGGACCACCTGATATATACCGAAAGATAAATATCACAATTAAAATGCATCTACACAAAAGAAAAAGAATAGTTTTGGGTACTTACGCTTTAGAATATCTTCAACTGCTGTACGTGAAAATACATCAGTGAATTGAAAGTGAATTGAGTAATGTCTGGTCCTGAAGGTTTGACATATTAAGTATAAGAATGAAGAATTTAAAACACTTAGAACTCTTGCAAATATAAACAAAATGTTAGAACAATATGCAAAAATTCCAGGGGGACAATTTTGCAATATGTCATTTTAAGATATGTTCAATCGCATTGCTTAATGTAGAAAAACATTTGCTTTCTACAAGAATGCAAACACTGCATGCCTTTTAATAGAATGATTGATTACTATTGCTGGATAAATTGAATTTCAAAGGGCATATTTTTCTTACATACATATATTAAAGGTATAGACGAGTTTTGGAAATGCCCCCCTCTCAAAAAATGAAATGGAAGCAGCTTATTACCAATCATGTGAAAGAATATGTTTTGACTATTACGTAATGATACAAACTTTGTCAGGAAACCGCCTACTAATTGATATATTTGGTAAATTATCATATCGATTCGACTGGATATATTGCGTAGTCCCATATACATCTTTCTGTGTACAGTGCTTGTAACTTTACCAAGACTGGGCCATATTTCTTATCATTTTGATGATTCCAGAACCTTGCTGTACACACTAATACTTATATGCTAGATGATCAACCTTTTCTGATCGATTCCACAACGTTTCTTTCACAATGCAATCGCAAGACCAACTGGTCTATACCTTTAAGATTCCTTGGTCTTTGGAATATAACAAATATATATTTTTTTAAATGATAATACTATTGCCCTTTGTTCCAAAGATTTCATTTACATATATTACCCCTACAGGACTTGAATTCAATTATTCATGGAATATGATCAAATCTTGAACATCTTTATAGATTATAATTCTTATCATCCCCACTAAAATATGAAGGTGGCCTACAGTCATTGGTTATAGCCAGAAACGAGAATGGATCAGCAATGCAGGCATAAACTTCTAGAATTTCTATGTGCATGCCATGGTATCACAATTTTCTTACACATCACTACATGTACAAATCTTGTATGCAGCACACAGAAAGAGAAAACAAGAAACTCCTGGGATATATCATTGTATTTTGGACTACTCTGGGCATGACCATTGGTGAGCATTCAGGATGATTTCAGAAAACAATTCATGGTGATGAATATCCCACCAGGGCACATCTTTTAAAGTATTTGTGTGGTAAAAATATAATTTCTGTAATCTACATAACATCTATCACTACCTAGTCTGTATTATGCACATACTCTAATTTGACACTTTACCACAATTCCTAAATCCTTGAGCACAACCTAGCTCTGTCAGCCTCTGGTTGTGTCAAATACATGCAGCTGAAATACAGAGCCTATGCATAGTCTTACATTGCAGACACTGTAACCCACAATGACCGATGAGGGTGTCTGCCTTCAAACTAGTAAATACCCAAGGTGTGTCCCCCCACCTCTCCCACGAGAATCCAATGTCTTTAAAACTTACCCCTTCAGTCATAGACTCGTCAAACTGGAGAATGGGATGGAGGACGAGGGTGAGCTCGACATCGTTGGCGACCACAGGATCCTGTCCTAGCTGACGAATCTGTCTGGTGAGTTCATGGGGGTCTAGGAGGTTGAGATTGCCCCCGGTGATGGAGACAGTGTTGCTGATGTGCTCCATCTGAAGACTCTGGTTGGTCTGGATCCCAATGATTGAGATGGTCGTCTGCTGTTCCTTAGCAATGTTGCCAATCTGAAGAATGAATTTCCATAGTGAATGTAATAATAAATGTAAGGTGTAATAAATGGGTACTTGGTAGGATTTTGTTTTTAGTGAATGCTTTCAACACCTTTATAAGGCAGTGGGGTTAAATGCAGGGTATTAAAAGCACTTTGTAGATGCCTTGTAGCATCCCTGGGATAGAAATGAGGCAAGTAATGAAAATGAACCACTTCATTAAAATTAACGAAAGCGGACAAATTGATAATCCTGTAAATCTAAGAAAGGCCCCTCTTACCTGTCTATAGAAAGCTACAGCTTCTGAACCGTCTCCCCTGTTGCCATATCCAAAGGATCCTACTCCAACATTAGGCTGACCATCGGTGCACAAGACAATCTCTGAACCAGGTTCCTTTGCCAGTAGACCTACACAGACACACAGAGCTGGACCAAGGGCTGTGGAACCAGCAGTCCTCAGATCCGATACCTGGGTCTTCAGGTCTCTGTATGAAGACATAGCAGGGTTCATTTCATTGAAAGCAAGCACATGAATAGGTGTACAAGATGGCCAGAATAGAGAGTGCTGTCACTGGGGTTTAGAATCAGGGAAAAGTATAGGCTTTTGCACTTAAGTGACCCTGATGATTCATATCTTATTGTATAACTACATGTCAAACCTGATAGGATTGGAGTGTTTCAGATGCTACACAAATTTTATTGATCAGGGCTTTTTCTTATAAAGAAATGCAAATGACCCAAATAGATTGTAACCCTTACCAAAGTGAACAGCTAGTTTAGCCTGCACATAGCTGTTACTTAGCTCTTACCATCTGGAACAGCTAAAGGTTAGCTGTTACATACTAGAACAGCTATTCTGAAACAGCTAGTAGCTAAGCTGTTACATTCTAGAACAGCTAGTAGCTTAGCTGTTACATTCTGGAACAGCTAGAAGCTAAGCTGTTACATTCTAGAACAGCTAGTAGCTTAGCTGTTACATTCTGGAACAGCTAGTAGCTTAGCTGTTACATTCTGGAACAGATAGTAGCTAAGCTGTTACATTCTGGAACAGCTAGAAGCTACTCTGTACATTAAGCAGGGGCAAGGAAAAATTGCTATTTTTTAAAATCTGCACTCCCCTTGAGCGCAAGGAGGGGCCCATCTTCTTCTTTTTTTTACAAAAAAAGGTGTTTTTATCTGTTTTTTTCTAGGGAGGCCAGCCCCTGGATCCGCCACTGGGTGGGTGGGGGGATTTAGGGGTCTGGTGGATTCTTCCATTCATTTTCTACATGTGCCTAGCTTAAATTCATTTATAATCAAGACTTTTTTGTGGGGGAGGCTTAGCTCCCTAAACCCTCCACTGGAATTGCTACTGCCTTGAAAAGCTGCCAGAAAATAAGAAAGATAAGCGGTCATAGACTGCATTGAGGTAGAGAGACTTACCCCACAGCTGTACTGACAGGACGGATATTGAAATGGGATGCCAAGTCTTTTCCTTGTTGGATGAGAGCGTTCATGTCGGTCATAGGTTCAGACACACTCCTCGTGGTCTGGCTGCCGTCTCCGCGGGCCACCACCTGACTCTCAAAGGTTACCAGTCCAATCCTCTTCTCGATTTCTTCATCCAGCTCATAGAAATCAAGTTGTCTGTAAGTAAAGATAAACATAGGTATCAATAACTGATGCAGACCTACCAAACTCTTACGCCTCTCTTGCCTCTTCTTATGCTCATTAGCCATGAGTATGTTATCTAACACAAGACATTGCAAGGCTCCACACAAACGTTTCTGGAAGGGGTCCAGACTGAACTTTTTAGAGTGTGTAAGTATGAGCCCTATGTAAAGATTTCTATTAAAAAAAATTGGTCCGAACTGAGATTTGGGCACCCATGTGTCCCAGGCGCATGTTGGTGTTGTGCCCAGTATATTGGTTTCTTATACTGGTATAAACTGCCTGTAATAATATCCTACCTGGTGATAGCTTGCTTCATACACTCTAGACGGGTGACAGAAGAATTTCTTTGACCACGCTGAGCCATCCAAGCAGCTATTGGAAACAAGAAATCAAACATAGAATCAATTATCCAAGCTGACACGATCTCACACGATCTCACATTGTTCTGTCCACTCTATAGGACACTGATCCACAAGCTTTTGTTGTGCTGTACATGTATAGGCTATCTTTGAGTTCTGCTAATGCTGTTAAATGAATTACAGCAGAATAAAATATATGAAACTGACACTCTAGAAATAACTGAAACCCATTAATTATTTCCAAAGAAAATGTACTATAAAATGAGTACATATGGAAAAGTGGTGTCTTTTGGCGAGTCTCGAACGCATGCTCGCGCGCATGTAATATAACCAATGGGCACAGGCTTCAAAAACCCTTTTCTTTTGTCAAATATAGTGGTGTAACTTTGCAATGCTGCAAAATACAAGGCTGGCGCGAACGGTATTCTAATCTATTGTCTATACTTTTTTCTTGTATTTTCCAGAATATGAGAAAATAATTTTAAGTATTTGCGTCGGACTAGGCCTCGAAAGAAAGATTTTCCAGTGAATTTTGACACCAACCCTTCCATAGCAATGCACGTACTTGCACTTGTAACATAGTCGATAACCCCGTGTTTGAGACTCTGTATCCCAGCTACGGATTACCCTACGCATACAGCGTTTTCACTTTCCACTGTGGAATTTTCCCCTCTCTGTCATATATCAAAATCAAGCTGATTGGTCTAGAAAATTCGTCGGACTCCTTGAAAAAGTAAGAAGTTTAATCTATTCCATCTTATCACATTTGGCGACACTCCGAGCTCATTAGCATAGAGAGTTATGAGGTGATATCACACCATGACTAGGACTGAGCCCGCACCATTATCTGCACAGGGGGTTTCATTGCCATTGCTTCATTTGTTTATGTCAGTGATGATTACATTGGCTGTATTGTTGAACAGTGATGTTCACATTTAAATAACAATTAAAGAAGAGATGAGATTATTAAACGCTGTTTTATGGAGAAAATTCCCAACTCTACCCAATGCATCTTCAGTGCACACATTATTACAACTATGTGTTATCCCTCTGTACATTTAGCTTAATCTACCTATATTCGCTAATGGACTGGTCCGCACACTCGCCTTTGCGTGGCTGTGTGTGCAGTTGGCGCGTAGGGTCATGAATTATTCATGAGATGTACCTGTGCGCGCTGAGCAAAGAAAGACGCGCACAGATCCACTTTAGTGGAGTTTCGGTCTGAAACTTTTCCATATGTTAAGCAAAGAAAGGCATGGAAATCAAATTAGTAATCCTGATCATGTACGTAAGCACTAACTTATGTGCATATGCCATCCGGGTATATTCAGCTAGCCTTCAACACTTTGTTCAATATTTTTGAAAATGTTCCAATTATTTCCTGCCAATTTCCCTCATGATATTCAAGATGAGGATAAAGAAAAGTCAGAGTGCTCAATAAACATTAAAACATGACGAAAGAATTTTTCAAAAGAATGATAGATTACCTTGAAGCTCCGGAAGCTGCGTTCTCTCTGCCATGGATCCACTCATGTCAACGCAGTAAAGCACCAGACCTGGATTAGATGAGGGCTTGACTACGTCATCCTTCTTTTCTCCTTCTGCGGCTTTCTCTGGTGCGGCTGCCAACAAGTAATCAACACTGGTCTCCTTGGGAACCTATACACAACACAAAATAGTAAAGCGGATTATCTTATATTAGCACATGTTAAATTCCTTACATGCAAATCATTTTGTAAACCTTTCTTAATTCCAACACTAACTGAAATGCACCCAAGACAGTTCCTTTTGATAACTGATAATATGTGAATGGCGCAAAGGAAGTGCATTGTGCAAGTAGGGATATTAAAGGGTTAAGTGAACCAAATTCAATGTTGCTATTGCATTATAAGATTTGTGCCAATCGAAGAAGGACTGTTCTTCTTGAAAGTTCAAACAAGAATATATACCACAAGGCCTATCTTACCAAATGTTTTTGTACAGTGTGTAAACAAGCAGAATGTAATATGGATATGACATATATGTTCATAAGATTTGGCACTGCGAGTTTGATTTCAGCTTGTTGTTGACTGAAGATAATGAAGGGGAGAAAGTACATGTATTTGACTAATTTATTGACTGAATCAACATATGGCTGGATTATGCATGAACACTGAACAGACAGATTTATGCATTGACCAATGTCTATTTCCAATTTTGGAGATTAGGTATGTTACTAGAGCCCTATCAACAGGGATTTGCACATTTTTGTGAGACTGGGATCTTTCAACCTAGAGAATAGTAATCCGATCACTGAAAAAATCACTACTGGGTACTTTAGTGTAGGCCTACGTACTAATCCCATGTTTTGCTTTAAATTTGCTTTTGAGCTTTGAATATTACTTCTACAAGGAGATATTACCGTTTTAATATACTCTCAGTAAACAGTAAAACGACTTGTTGAGTAGACTAGTTGATGCACACGTACGCGCTCACAAAGAATAGGGTGCCCAGTTTCATGTTATCCCTTGCATTATCCCTTATTTCTTCATACTCTCTTAACTTTTAACCATAAGAATGCCAGGAAGATTTTTTAGAGCTTTATTTTATACATTCATGTCAAAGTTGAGAGGGCACTTTATAGCAATGTCTTTATATCCCATAAAACGCTTTAAAACCAGAAATAAATATATATTGATGACAGAGAAAAGAGAAGTAAGGCGTGTGACGAGTCTCTTACCTCTTCATCCACAATGTCCAATCCTTCATTCTGCTGGCCACAAAACTCACTGAGAACAGAAATATAAAATAGATGCAACTATAATTGATAGCAAGGAGTCGATATAGTTCATAACAAACCCAATGTACCATAAAACCAAAAAGTATGTTGATTGTTTAATACCAACAAAAATAAAAATAATAATATTTGTTGAAAAGCATGTTATGAAATCAACACACACATCAGTGGGATGTACATGCATTTAGAATTAGGATGATTCCATGAGAGGTTGCATAATAAAATTGTTATCTATTTTCATTTTGTCTATTAGACAGTCATAGAATTCGAAACAGGTAATTAAATCCCCCTATGATAAGCCACAGAAATAGGAGGTATCATTTATTTGTAAGTATACATGTCTGCTATATGTACTGAAAATGTACCAAAGATATTTTCAGAAGTAATTCAGTATAACCTTTTTCAGCAAAAATTTTAATACTAGTATCTTATAAGAAAATAAGATATACATGTGATAACTTTCCTAGATTACCGCGTCCCCCTGACTTTTAGATTGGGTGACTGCACAGTTAATATATATCACAACAATTCTTTCATTAAAATCCTCTATAAAGCATATTAAAACTAAAGGCTCGTTCAGGTATGAAGCAATAAACCACAGTTTTTTTTTTCTTGAATATCCTGTAACTACGCGCAAAAAAGGCCCTTCGTGTATTCACAGATACAGAAATTCAAATTCAATTCAAATTTATTTCCACTCAAACAATGAAAAATAAAATATAACAAAAATAAATATTTCGATCAATATTTTCAAACATAAAACTTGATTTTAAAAAAGGGTTACATGTTTTAAAAAAGAATATATGGTTAACAATACACAATAAATAAAATGTGCACATGAGTGGGGGTTGAATTAAAGGGGATTATCCAGTACTTTGAACCCTTGTAAACAGAAAAAAAATGTCAAGTGTATTACACTTTACGTTATCATATAAAGACTGTTGTGGTTTACTGCTTCATATCTGAATAAAGCTTAATGAGCTCATCACCAAAAAGTGACATCTTACTAGACACGTACTCACCAGGTCCAATTTCGCTGATCCTCATTCTCCACAGAATCTAGCCTGGACACGTGGGACAAAAGAATGTTGCATTTGGAGCAGCGTACCGGGTCACCTGTCATGATGACCGGGTCATTCGCCAGGGACCCCAGAGAGAGCAGAATGACGTTTGCATCAGCTCTGCGATAGGATTTTGGTGCAGCTACCTTTGATGCTCCCTTCCTTGTACGGTGTGAAGGTGGCATCTGTTGAGGGGCCTGCATGCTCTGCATCATTGGAGGTCCTGTTAAATATTTGATAAACATGAGAGAAAAAAAATGCAAGGTCACTATAGTTATGAGAATATAGAGTTAATTTAGTCTCTTGTCTATGTTTAAGTTATCAGGCCTCAAATTACCCATAGGACACATAGTATTGTACCTACATGCCTTGTTTATTGGCTCAATGCTCCTCTTTGGAATATATCAAATTCAATACCACTTAAATAGCAATGCTGTTTACCAACCCTTTACAGGCCAAAAGGCCTGCCTTAAAACTGATGATAGTTGCTCCCTATGATCTCATATATGTACTGATTGGAAAGCAAACAGGTTTTGAATCTTGAATTTCTATGTCGTGAATATCATTTGCTGAATATTAAACTTGGCCACTCTTCAATGACTAGGAAACTAAGGATTTGCTTTATTGATAAAAATAACCACTGAAATAAAACATGAGAAATGAAAGATAGGCAAACGAGCAATAACACCATACCATTAAATAAACAAATTAGTAAATTAGTGAATTAGTGAACAATTAGTGAAAATAATGCAATGAAAATACTGCTTATGGAATTAAGTATACATCATTATCCCTTTGGAAGTACAATTTACTTAAAGCCTCGGTAACAAATGCCATTACGAACTGCTACGAACGCCATACGAACGATTTTCAGACAATGGAAATTCGGGAAGACAATGGAAAAACGGAGATTCGTACAAAATTATCGTTCGTACGAACCTTTGTGACCGTAGCATAACATATACAAATTGTTTACACAGAAATAATTTCTTTTGAAAATCTATCAAATTTCTTTCTCTTACCTGAGTTTGTTTGTTTCTTAGATTTTTTGAAAAATCCAAAAGATTTTTTGTGTGCACCTATAGAAAAGTAAACAAAATACATGTATATATATATGTGTTGCAAAGCTCATACATATCAAAATCAAATTGTATATCAATTGAATCGCATATCAAAATTGAAAGAAAGAAAATCACAGGCATTGACTGTTATATCAGAACTTCAACTCCTTTGGGAGCAACCCACAAGACAAGAAAAACAATAAAGGAGAATATTGAATGAATCTACGGTAATTGGAATCACTGTATTTTAAAGTCCACACAGACTGCTCTTCAATGTGTCATCCATTACAATGTTTTCTATCACACTGGGTAATACTACTAATAATTGGATTTATATAGCGCCTTTTCCAGAGAATGCAAGGTGCTGTCCCTTAGTCAATCAACAAATTAAGAAGAATTGGAGAGGTATGTTTTCAGATATTTTTTGAAGAAGTCACGTGAAGCACCATGTCTTAGAAATGCAGGGAGTTTATTCCGTAGGCATTGGGCAACGGATTGAAAGGATTTGAAGACAGCTAGGGTTATACACATGAATAAAACAGAACACATTTTAAGATATGACATATGGTCCAAATGAAGTTCCATATCAGAAAGGCACAGTGCAAACTACAAGATCCAATGAATCACAATGCTATATATCTTGGAGGAAAATGCAATATGCAAAATCATACTGATTGAGGTCCCTTATGGTCATATAAATAGTCAAATTAAAATTGCATGGTATGAAGGTCTTGTGTGAGAAAAGATCAAATGAGCTTAAAATTGGGGACAGCCTTACAATGATACGACTGTCATGATCTTTTAATCAAGATCTTACATATTTTGAATATTCATGTCTTATTAATATGTCAGTATATATTCAGGGCTTATATAGCGCTTAATACAGTCTCTAAGTGGGATCATCGGATTCAGGTTTACACCCTCTATAGAGCATTCCAGCCAGCCGCCATTTTAGAGACGCTCAAATTGCTGAGCAATTACTTTCACATCCTACCGGGTACTCAGTCAACACCTGGGTGGAGAGAAGCATTGTAGATAAAATACCATGCTTAAGGACATATGTTATGATGTAGTAATTTAAGAATAAAATTTGAATGTAGTGAGAGCAGCATGCAGTAGGCTTGTGATTACCAGGTGAATTCCTTGGAAGCAATCACTTTACTTACGTTGAGCTTGAAGAGGAGGAGCACCGGGCACAGAGCTAGAACCCTGCGGTTTAGGAGGAGGATTCAGCTTATCTGCTGGGATGCCGCTGACAACGATCTGCTTTACGTAGGAATCCTCGATGGTTGGATCATAGGTGTCCACAAAGATGTCTTGCACAAAGCGAACAGTGATGGAGGACTTTCCTACCCCACCTCCTCCTACCACAACAAACTATAGCGAAAAAAAGGAAATATATACATCAAAATATTATCAACCAAATTTATTAAGGCACCATGAGTAATCACCTATGAGAACGATACAGTCAAAAATATAATCAATCAAGCAAAGAATGTAGAATGATAAATAAATTAAATGTACATGTATAACTATCACCATTCATCTTCAAGTACAATAAAGTAGACCAAAAAAAAAAACCCCAAAAACATGTAACATAAAATTCCATGCACATGCACTCAATATGGCAACATGATCAGTAGCCATATTCTGAAAGCTACTGCATTAACGTTAGTGAAAGGTATGCTAATTTTGATAACTAAAATATATTGTGCTGAATGAACAATTTTTATTGCTGGTTAACATACGTACTAAAGATATAAAAGACATAATAGATATTATTGTTTTCAAAATACTACCCTTGAACTTCAACTCCTGACAAAGTTTATATCTCTCCACCATCATTACCTAGGTCTATATGCCAAATATTGATAATTATACTTGAACATGGCACATGAAGGAGAAGCAGAGTTGTCTAGCTACCTTGTATCTGCTGCCATATCGGGGTGTCTCTCTGACAAGGGCCTTTAAGCATTCCTGGACGTTGTGTCCAGTTTTAGCTGAAGTCTCATAGAACACCATGTTATACTTCCTCGCTGCTTCTTTGCCCTTCTCAGCACTCACCTTCCTCTCGCTCTCAAGATCGTTCTTATTCCCAATTAGTACCTAGGAAGAAACAATTCCTTGTTGCTTAAAATAATGAAACTGAACATTTTAATTACCATGATTTTTCTTGTGACACATGCTGGTCAGATACAATAACATGCATTTTGGGAAGTAAAAGGGTCTTTCGTGCTGAATTTAAAATGAATAAAACTGAGTTCTTACCATCTTACATTGAGACTTTGGAAATCAAGATAGAGATTTGAAAAATAGAACAGTCTGTTTTTAGAAGATCTATATGAAGGCCTGCATATACAGTGTATGTACATGCACATAGAAAAAGGATAGATTACTGGTAATAAACAATGACAGTCAATTTTTTTACATAATAGCAAACTTTGTGAAAAAAATAAATTAAGAGGGAAAGAAATCAACATTTAATTTGGTCTACATTTATATACAAATGTATGTCACCTTCTGACAGACATCTGAAAGCAACATACCACTAGCTGTGATCAAATACAAAATAAATAGCATCATGAAAATATACGCTAAGCTCTTTGGATTAATTACAACAAGTTTGCAAATATTTCAAAATAACTTTACCGGGTAAACATTGGGTCCAATTCTATAACTAAATATGTTGTTAAAAATGCAACCATAGTGATCTGATAAATATGGAGGTGACATTTGCTCCACGCTTTAGTATGTTGTGAAAGATATAGGTCCATTTTCTACAAATTCAGTTAAACCTCCCCCTGATCTAAAATCATGGTTAACAAATGAAAATTTAAACCTCAGACTAGGTCCATTTTCTACAAATTCAGTTAAACCTCCCCCCGATCTAAAATCATGGTTAACAAAGGAAAATTTAAACCTCAGACGAACTTCCTGATTTCGAATAAAAGCTTAACCCTATGTTAACTGGGGGTCAATTTGACCCCCCTCCTGTAGTAATTTAGCGACGACTCCGGAACCGCGGCAGATATAAATTTTTCCTTTCATGACTTTTTTCTTTTGAGTCTTACGCATCTTTTAAAACAAAAGAAGTCATGTGACCTTTTGTCTTTGCATGTCAGCCCGAAAATCACTAATTTTTGTGATTTGTGTACAAAACATATGGAAATATCATTTTTCCTAAAAAGAGATAAAACATTGGTTATTTGGTCTTGTTCAAAGTTTAGGTGTTTGTTTTGGGGTCAAAATAGATGAACTGTAGTTAGAAATGAAATAAAACAACAAAAACAATAAAATACATAAGTTAAAAAAACAATGAAATACATAAGAAATTATCAAAACAAGAGATAACATAAGGAATTACCTGGCTCTTCCAATTGTTTTTGTCGTATTATTATTCCAAATGATCTAACGAATACATGTAGTGAAAAAGAATGCTTAAATATGAATAATATATGATTTATGGGTAAAAATGTGAATGTTATGACCTTATTTGCATAAATTAGCATAAATATGCAAATGAGTGAATTTTTCAAAAAATTGAAATTACCATAGTATTTTATACACTTCACTTGACATGCGTGCAAATTTTCGCGGCGATCGGCTGTGAAACGGCCGAGATCTTAGGGGGTCAAATTGACCCCTCAGTAAAAACCTGGTCTGAAATAGCCCAGTTAGAATAGGGTTAAGACGAGCATCAGGTTTGAATTTTAGTGGAATATGGGCCATAGCGTTGTAAATGGTATGTTTAAGGTTAGGTTAGGGGTAGATTTGGTGTTTCATCCAGCGTTGAAGTTAGGAATTTGGATCGAGTCTTATGCTAAAGAAAGCATTCTTGGTTCAATAAATAATCATTTCTTAATCCTTACTGCTGGGATATGGTCTTCTCCTTTAATCCTGAGTCCAAATTGATAAATCTTGATAGCCTCCTCAAACGAAGCCAAATCTGTGATGGAATACACAATAGCCAACCCCTGGCAGGTCCTCATGTACTAAACAAAAAGATATTAAAAAAAAAAACATTAATAACAATAGTCAAGATGCTTTTCAATATTTTTACATTTATGTCTAAAAAGAAGAGAAGATATAGGCCTACATTGTATATGTATTTTTATAAAATGCAACTGCTTACATTTTAATGAGAGAATTTACAAATTTCTAGATAGGTCTTGTATGCTAATTGATACAATCATACATGTACACCCACTATCATAGTACAGTACAAGGGGACTTAAAGTACCCTTAAAAAGATTTATCTCAACAAATTCTAAAAAGCATACTGGTAAACTTTTGTCTATGTGCTGAACAATTTCATTCTGAAGGTTGGGATATATTAACTTAGAAAGAGTTCTATGACAGATGCAAAACTATTCACCTGTGTGACACATAAGCTATCACAAAGGTTAAAAGTTTTGGATGTATCCTCAAACTCTTCTATCATGATATCTTGTGAAATTGTGAACTGTAATTCATTTCCTTCTTATGGATTTTAGGCAGGATTTCCCTTTTCATTGGACTTCACTGGAATCAGAACACAATATTTGTATTTACATAGTGCCTGAAGAGGATATATGCTTGTTTACATATATAGCCAAATATATGCACAATGATTTTATCTCTGTGATTAAAATCTTGTACCCACAGTGTGACGCATACAGTTCAACAGGATGTGGCTTTTAAAAACAAGTAAAGCACATGTATTACAAATTTTAAAAAGTGTCACTGCAATTGGTTTGCACAGAATTTATGCATTCTTTGTATAGAATATCTACATGTACATCAACAGGAAGATAGCATAATATACAGCTTACATACTGAAAGAAGGATACATCCCGAAACAAGAATAAGAGAAATAATGGAATAATAATATGATAAGGTAGCAAAGGAAAATATTGACAGAGAATTTTTTTTTTTTTTTTAAATAGAGAAAAAAGTAAAAAATAATAAATTGGAATACATAAGCAAATAAGAACAGGAAATAAGAATATCATGAACAAAATTAACTAAATGAAAGGAGTATATTCATAAAATGAAGAATACAAAAGGAAAGAAAAATAACAATGAAAGAATATTACATCAGTTAAGGTAGAATTAGAAAAGGGAAAAGAAAAAATTCTGACATTAGTTTAAGGATGAAAAAAAAAAGAAAAACAGAAAGAAAAAGAGAATCTGACAGAAATTAGAAGTAGAAGTAGAAGAAAAAATGAGAAAGAAGAAAACAATAGATGAATAAAATTAACCAATAAAATCTGAAGAAGCTGAGTAAAAAGACAGACATGATGGAAAACAAAAGTTTAGACAAAAAAGTAGAGGTAGAAGAATTTATCATCATACCTGATCCCGAAGAGCTGAGTACTCCTCCTGACCAGCAGTATCCAACAAATCAATGATGCACGGCTGTGAAGCAAAAATATCAATTACAAAAATGATGTGATCTTCATACATTATACTATGGTAAAAGTGATCTTGACTTTTTGTCCTCAGTATTCTGTTCTTGTGTGTATTTTCCAGTAAAGCTAGCTAGAACCACAGATTTATTTATCATTAAGATTCTGCACCTTACAATCCTCTTAAGCTAATTCATTAATGTATTACAATAAAAAGTAGCCTACATATTGAACTGCATGCGTGTGCTATAGTGGAGATTTAAAGGATATTATTGGTACCCTGTAAGCAGGCAGCACTTCAAAGATAAAACGACTACTTCACTTAAATGCTTGCAGCATATTACATTAGAAATGAGCTCTATGACACATTTGAATATTATTTACCTACCGGTATGTGAAAGTTTCACTTGAAGCATCCAAGTCAAGAAATCTGGACTTAGACACCGAAAAAGTCACACATATGTATTTGGATGGTGTCATAGAACTCATGTCTTCTTATCTAAATCATCCTGATGAAATTAAACAGTTGTGCTTATTACACGGTATGAATTATTCTACAGAAAGTATATTTTTTATGATTCTAAACATCAAATTTCTAGTAAAATGATCATTATCCAGATTTGCACTATTCAAATACATGTATACAGAAGACCTCTATAATATCCTATTTATTATACTGGGAGTACTATACAACTATATCACACATTTGAAAAACAAACAGACCGGCCTACACCTCTTATTGTTAGAATTCTGTTTTGTCCTTGATCTTTGAAAACCTCATTGATATTAATTTCTATTTTTAAGAAAGCAACAAAAAGCTTCCCACTGCCCATACACATTTACAATGCAGTGAGAAATCAATTTAACGTCACCGCATACCACACAAAATGTTGATGAAGTCAATAGTAACAGCAAAAGTAATTTCAGGTTTATCACTGTAGTATCTAAAATTTATGTGAATTTTACTTATTTGGGTTGCTGCATTTAATGTCTATTCAAATACCATGTATACCTGTGCATATACATGTATATATATATAATTTAACTGCATAATGGTTATCAAAGTATTTTATGGTTAAGGTCAGATTGCAAAAAGAAACCAAATTAGATTGGTCAAGCAGCCTTTTCACACACGGTAAAATTCTTTAAAGCTGATTAGTTTAAAGAGCTTTAAACTAATCAGCTTTAGATACAACATCATTCACACACAGAAAATTTTGGTGCGTTCGAGATTCACTGCTCTGTCACTGCTTGTAAATGCGCAATGGCCCTACTGAGCGTTTAAAGAGTAGTGCTCGCCCAGTTCAGGACGTATGTCCGTTCACACACAAAATGTCTTGCTCTTTGGACTTCGTATCTGCATGCAGCCTGCTTTGACCGGCGTATAGATCGCGACTTTGTATCTGTCTGAACATCGTATAAACGACGTTCACACAGGGAAAATTTACTTTAAAGCTGTTTAGTTAAACAGCTTTAAACAGTCAGTCCATGCAGATCACTTCCATTTAAATAAAAATAAAATAAATAAAAATAAAATTAATTAAAAATAATATATCAATATCAATGATAGCTACAATTATAATGCACAGGCATCCATCCCATGGGATGCTCAATTTGACTACAAACTACAAAGAACTATTATATTACAAAGAAGAGATCAATAATGATTAAAAATCACTTTTTTTTATAAAAAACATTTCAAAATCCTATGCCTAAAACCCACCTCTCCATCTTCAGAGCTGTCTGCTTTGATCTCCACTTTGAGGTTGTCAAGACCAGTAGATACTTCTGCATCATCCAAGACCTCTTGCTCCTCCTCCTCCTCTCGTTTGACAAACACATACTTGCTACCAAAGTCCATGGTGACTGGATTACTACAGGTGAAAAACAGTAAAATGGATAATGGTGAATATATATATATATATATATATATATATATATATATATATTATATATGAATATGCAAATTATAGGATTTGGAATATGCTTATTCCATGAGATGATCGAGTTGACAGTAATAAACCACAAATGATCGAATCAAAGGTAACAAATCGTCTTGATATTTTATTGTATTAATTTAATTCTAAGTCGATCGTTGAAAGGAATAATGTAAGCTAATTGCCCGACCCAACAATATACATGCATATAAATTACAAACGTATATATATATTTTTTTAACAAATAGCCTCATTTCCTTTCTAAAATCAGACACTCTATAAGTTATAAGCAGGAAACCAAATACTACTGCATTTGTATTTATGTTTAATTATTATGCCTTAAATGATTTGTGCATTTTTTCTTTTTAATTTTCTGTTAGAAACAGAATATATAATATATATGTATCCAAAATAGCATATACATTATCAACTTAAATAGAAAGAAATGATCGCTTCTTTTTTTCAGCATTTGCATAGGTTAAACATACATTTTGCTGCTGATCTCTGTTTAACTTTCTGTTTTATAGTGTATAATTCAAAATTTCAAACAAATACACATCTTGTTTCCGATCGATAACTTTAGTAATGTTTGACGGATTTTCATGAAATTTGACATGAAGGTACATGGTATCAAAACACAGCCTAAGTTCGATTTCGGAGTATGTAGGTCAAAGGTCATAGCTCAAAATTAAATAAAAAGAGAAGAAAAGGTAAATGACTTACTAGATTAAAATTCCTTCTCCTTAATTAGATCCCCCCCCCCCTAAAACTGGCAAAATTCAGTCAGCGTACGGGATTTAAAATGCCTCATAGCGGGCAACTCCCGCGGTGCACTCACGGCTCTCAGGCCGTGCAATTTATGCAGTGCAGTAACTGCACTCGCACAGCACTACTGCAGTACCGTACAGCGCCAGCTAAACATTGCATCCTTCAATGTTTCATTTGACCCGTGCAATTTTCTTGTATTTCTTATTTTAATGTGATGTGAATGTGATTAAGAACATGTTATTACAAGTGTCCAAGCCTCCAAGGAATGATTGAGGTGAAAGGGATATAAAACAAATATACAATGACTAATTCTCGAAAACTAATCGCACTTGTACTCAAGTCTCAAGATCAAGAACATCAATTCGATATCGATCGCAGAAATATCGGTGATCGGTGGAAAAGTGGATTCCGGAATGTACTATACAACGCCAAATAGTGAATGTTCTCACTCTCTCAAATTTAATAGTGAAATTATCCCGTTTTCGAGCTCTGTACAATCGCAATGCAAAAGACTATACATGAGGGATAATCAAGTGGGCTGTATATAATACAGACCACCTTATGTTTTCGTTAGAATTGCCTTTATTTATTATTTATTTATTCTTTATTTATTTTTCTTATTTCCAAGCACTTTTTTGTGAACAAGATAATTTGAAAATGGCTCAATCATATGTCTTGAAATTTGGCATACATTTGTATAGGCATATGGACAAAGCAAAATAACGTTTTCAACCTTGACCTTGACTGATGACGTCATCTACGCGCCATTTTGTGAAATTTTCTGAAAATCTACTCATGATCATATCTTCATAACGAAAAGTCGTTTCTCATTCATATTTATCATGATCAAGGTCAATATCCGTCCAGTCAATTTCAGGTCAAAAAACGCGCGCGTATGCGTACGTCCGTGCGTCAGCGTGCGCGCAAAATCTAAAAATGCTCCAAATCGTCTCAAATCCATTTTGGATACGTTTTTAGACCATTTTAAGCATTTCACAAAAAAACGCGCACACGCGCCCGTTTTTGCGCGTACTGACATTTTGCAACATAGAATCGCCGAATTTTCTTTGTCATCATATTTGGCACATTTTTCCAAGCACTTTGATACCTTGTTCACCGTTTTCTGACCAGTAATAACGCAATGAGCGTCCGTTCAAGAAACATGTCTGTGCGCGCGAGCTCTGGTAATACATAGCATATATGGGAAAAACATGCCTATACAAAATTCATTGTAACTCTTCAGAATGGATTGGAACTCCCAATTTTTTTTCATATTTGGATAGATTATGAGTCGGAGATATGATTTCATGTCTCATTTGACCCTCAATTAACTCATGACGTCATCATAATGGCCTCCGAACTCAAAATTTCAATTTGCATATTATGACGTCAGCATATTTTTGGAAAATTGATTGTATCTCTGTAAATATTGATCGATTTTCTTCCAAATTTTGATATGTTTTAGCTGAGACAATTCTCTACAAAAAAGAACCCCACAATTTTTCATTTAGACAAAAGCATCATGGCGTATTTTTGCGAGTAAAGGAGGCATGTCAATTTTTCACATTTTGCGTGTATTCTCTACAGGACATGACTTTTTTCAAAACTGGATTCTACATTCCCGTCTTTTGCGAGCAATATCTCCGTCGTTTTAGTTTCGTTTTCGCTGAGCTTTGAGTATGTTGTAGCTGAGACAATAAGCTATCACATATGTACCCTTTATTTTTTAATCAGATGCCGGGATCATGCTCATATTTCACTTGCAAAGTGGGATTTGAGAATTCCATTTTCCGTTCACGTGTAATGTCTATGTGGATTATTTTGGTATAGTGGTCATAGCACTTGCCTCCCATTCCGGCGACCCACGTTCGATTCCTGGTGGGTCAATTTTTTTATATTTTTTTTTGCCGTCGTTTTAAATTTGATTTTATGATCTTCTTCGACTATTATAACATATTATCATATACAATCACAAACAATGTAATAAAATGCCCAATTTTGCGTGTTATATCTATGGGAGAAGAATGTCAATAGTTTTAGTACAACCCTATGGGAAATCTGAGTCCTTGTCGTGTATTAATTTTTGTATTCAGAGTTGGATAGAGTATGAGTCGGAGATATGATTTCTTATAAAAAAACAAAATCTAGAAAATGCATATTTCATTTTGATATTTAGATTTGAGGGTCAAAGATCAAATATACTGTACATGGTTTCTCTAAAACCATGCATTGTATAGACTTGAAATTTGGCACACTAATAGACCTGAATAAGAGGATTATTTCAAAGAATAAGGTCAAATCATGCCAATTTTATCTTAACTACATAGTATGTCACTAAACATGTGTGGCATGCACTTGGAACAGCCCACCTATACTTGTTATTAACAAGTATTACATGTCTAGTTATAATAGATATTGTGCATGTAAAGTGTGTATGACTCATACTCATAGCAACTGTATTGCACCACAATCTGAAATTGATGCATGGATCCCAATTCCCAACCCTGGGATATTGACTCTGTGCCACAGTGGGAGTGTTTTGTTCTGCAGTCACGTTTGAAGAAAGACAATTAAAATGGTCTAATCAAATATCAAAATCAAAATTTATGGATTGCATGAAGTGATTGGAACATGCAAAGGTCAGGGTCTGTGATCCTCAGTCCTTAATTTATTAGATCCCAGTTTTAGGATCATTTTACAAAAACCCTTGATTGCATGCTATTTATACAGTCAAACCTGCTTTATAGTGACCAACTTTACGGAAAGACCACCGTGGCTAGCGAGCTAGCTGTCAATAAACAAATTTTTCTTTTCTTTTCCTTGAGCAGAGTTTCTAATTGAAATCTGTATGTGCATAAATAAACATGCTCAGTGCTCATAAAGACGTCCTGCTTATCTTGTCTCCCTTGACTCTTGAGTGCATGTTTCACCGTATACAAATTATTTAAAAAATGCACAGAGATAAAAATCCAATTTTGTAGCTCTTTGATCAATATATCCATCTTAATTAACACCATCACATCAGTAAACGTACTCAACCTCAGATTCAAACAAAGGTTACCTTTAATTAATCGAGGTAAAACTCTTTAGGCCTACAATACCATACATGTAGTAATAGTATGATGCTAGAAAAGAGATCTAAATAGTGTAACTCATTACAATTACATGTAGTTTGCAGCAAGTTTATGGAACCCTCTATTTACATCTACATACTCATGCAAACTGAAGAAAAATAAAACAATTAGCTATCGTACAATGACACATTTATCAGACACATTTGGCCTTTGAGCACATGATCACATACGGCATCAACAGGCCATCACATATGTCATAATATGACATATGTGATGGCCTGTTGATGCCGTATGTGACTCATATGACACTGCATGCATTAAACAAAAATCAACCTCTGTATCAGGCAGCAAGAACACAAATAAAACATAAATCATGATAACTTTTTTCTTCCCACTTAACAAATTTGGGTGAAGGAAACTCTAAATTCCAATCAAACTGATTTATTTGTCAACTCCGCTAGTATAATTAAGATTAAGAAGTAAGATCTATCAAAATCATTTCATATGTCGCGGGTAGATGGTCTTATCATCAGACATGTCTCAATTATATACAACTCCAGGGAGCTCCTACGCCGTCGGAGCTCCCTGGATCTGGAGTTAAATTAACTAATAAATTTTAAATGGTTAAATTATAGATGTGCCAGGCTACTAAAGTACTAGCCTAGTTGAATTGAGATACAATCCATGTAGGCCTCAGGCAAAATATGATAAACATCTTACCTTTCTACCAAGCGACAATAACCCGAAAATGATGACACAAACTTACAGACAAGAAGAAATGATAAGTGATAATGATAATGAATAGTCGCTCAATATATAGTGGATCAGGATCATGGCCCTTTGGCCTTGTAACTTAACTGTCTGTAGCTTAGCTGTACGAGCACGTCGCACGTACGCGCCCCTAAACACGTATAACGTACGTCATACACAAAAAAACCCTTTTAACGCTATAAATAGTACATTTCGCAAGGACAGTCCTCTCGTATGATTGGTCAAAATTTATGTCATTGCATGGATATGTCGAAATTTGATGATCAGTCTATCTTCACAAGCTGTGTTAAACAATTGTGTACGTTGAGGTCCTGAAAAAAACCTTGGTAGATAAAAGAGCATTGCCATATTTCAACTTCTGTTTTGATTAGAATCAGCTACATATCTTTATCAGGAACGACTGCGTCAGTCTAAAACGAAAATGAAACCAATGAAAATTGTGGGCCTTCGAAGAGTAGACTATGTTTGTTTTTAACCATAGAGATATATACTACTATTAAGGCTTATATCTCTTATGTTTTTAACAAACATCCCACGGACGTGGCCAGTTCTTCGTCATCAGCACAGATCACACCCAGCTGTGATTTCTATGACCATTAATGGCCAATGTCTCAAGAAAAAGAAAAAGCAAAAGCAAAAGCAAAAGGAAAAAAATATGAGTGTGAAAATAGATGTATGCAACACAACAGACATTTTATACACCTTTGTACAATAGCTACGAGAGTCCATGCATATGCTAGCTTGTGTACGCATCCCTCCTCCCACCAATAACAAATGTACAAAAGTATACGACAATGTAAATATAAAAACTAGTCTTGTACAGGCCTAATCATACTACCTACATATACCACTGGCGTACTGGTGGGGGGCTTGGGGACGCTAGCCCCCAATAAAATTAAACCATGACTTATTTTCAATTCCATACAAGTGATTTATAAATGTTCGTGATATCACATGATTTTCAACAAAATGCGCGTTTCTCCATTTCTGTTGCAAACTGACACATTCCCAAATAGCCAGGAAGAGCGCATATGTTTTTTATAGTCACTAATGATGGTCACTAACAGTAACACTAGTAGATAACCGTATATCCACTGACCAGTTTAGCGAAAAGTCTGGATACCCGTATGGCCTAGAGAATAGAGAAGATAGCGGCATCTAGGCGGCGGTACGCGGGGGAATGCGCAGTCGCCTGCGCCCAGGGTTTGTTTTGGATGTGGCGAGGAGGGTCATTTCCGAAGGGAATGTTCCACAGGCGCGGATCCAGGGGGGGGCGAGCGGGCCTCGCCCCTCCCGCAAAGAAAAGAGAGAGAGAGAGAGAGAGAGAGAAGGAAAGAAGGGAAAGAGGAGAAGGGAAAGAAAGAAGAGGAAGAAGAAAAGAAAGGGAAGAGGAGATCGGGGGCCGGGGTCGAAAGGACCTTGCCTCCCAGGCTGTTGCCCCCATCAACAAAATAAGAAAAAAGGAAAAGAGGAGATAAAGGGAAGGAAAAAAAGAAGAAGAAGAAAAGAAAAGAAGAGGGATATCAGTTGCAATTTTCCCGCCAACAAGTTGTGGATCGGGGGCCAAAGGGCCTTGCCTCCCAGGCTGTTGCCTCCCCATCAACAAAATAAGAAAAAAGGAAAAGAGGAGATAAAGGGAAGGAAAAAAGAGGAAGAAAGAAAAGAAGAGGGATATCAGTTGCAATTTTCCCGCCAACAAGTTGTGGATCGGGGCCAAAGGCCCTTGCCTCTCCCCGCCCCGCCAAAAAAAAAAAGAGAGGGAAAGGGAAAGAGGAGAGCTAAAGGGAACAAAAAGAGGAAGAAGAAAAGAAAGGGTGAAAAGAAGGGAGATCAGTTGCGATTAATCCCGCCAACAACATGTGGATCGGGGCCGAAAGGCCCTTGCCTCCCCTAGCAAACCTAAAGAGAGAGAAGGAAGGGAAGGGAAAGGGAAGGGGAGGAAAAGTAAGGAAAGAAAGAGAAAGAAGATAGGTAGGGAGATCAGTTGCGATTTTTCCCGCCAACAAGGTGTAGATGGGGGCACTGGCGTACTGATGGGGGGGGGGAGCCAATTAGTGTCCTGCCAGTGTCACAATAAAATTCAAACGTGTTTCATTTTTAATTCGATACCGGTGATTTACAAATGTTGCTGAAATGACATAATTTTCGGAGATTTTTCCTCACTTTTTAGTAAATTATACTTTTTTATGCGTTTGTTGGAAAATTACAAATTCCTAAATTTACAGTCAGGCAAGAAATATGCTTATTTAGAGGCCTACATGTCAGGGCCCGCAGACCGACGGGGCTCGGGGCCTCGAGCTCCGCCCCACTTTTTGGAAAAAGTATACTAAAGAGAAATAGAAAGAAAGAGAGAAAGAAAAATAGTGACCTGCCAGTGTCACAAAATAATAAGTATCAAAATATGCTCATCTGACCGTAATTAAACGCCTAAAACCCCTGAGCTTTCCAAAAAATACAAATTGCATTTGTAAACACAAAGTAATTCTTAATTTAAGTGATACTATTGTACTGCTAAATATTTTTTTTGTCATGTTTCATTTGGGTCATGTGCTTGTAGCTAGATTTTAACAATACCTTGGTTTTTGTACGCAAATTATATTATTCTACAAGTGTATGCTATGCAGTTTGCAATCTTTATAGAGTTCGATTTTAATGCTATAACCATGTATTTAATCACATGTTTTATATCTTGTATTATAAAACAGAGAAGGAGAGAAGTAGAGAAAAAAGATATTTAGAGAGATATTCAACTCATCTGGTAACTTAACCAAACACATTATAACTCTGGATATAACTGTGTATTACACTGTTACTTGATTTAAAAGGACGTTATCATGCACTGCTTTTTATGGTCTCCATTGTGTTATAGTAGATGCCAGGAAAACATCACTTACGGGGGTTCAAAATAGCCACACAAAAAATCGCCTCGCCGCTATGCGGCTCGTGGACGATGCTCCGCATCGTCATTGGGTCAACTGTTTAAACTGTTACTCGATTTAAAAGACGTTATCATGCACTGCTTTTATGGTCTCCATTGTGTAAGTAGATGCCAGGAAAACATCACTTACGGGGGTTCAAAAAAGCGACCAAAAAAAAAAAAAATCGCCTCGCCGCTACGCGGTCGTGGACGATGCTCCGCATCGTCATTGGGTCAACTGTTTAAACTGTTACTCGATTTAAAAAGACGTTATCATGTACTGCTTTTTATGGTCTCCATTGTGTTATTAGATGCCAGGAAAACATCACTTACGGGGGTTCAAAATAGAAGAAAAAGAAAATCGCCTCGCCGCTTTGCGGCTCGTGGACGATGCTCTGCATCGTCATTTGGTCAACCCCTTGGCAAAAAGCTAGATCCGCCCCTGGTAAGAGTGGGGTGATGCGGATTTTTTTTGTCTGCCAGTCTGCTACGCGGCTCGTGGACGATGCTCTGCATCGTCATTGGGTTAACTGTTTAAACTGTTACTTGATTAAACAGACGTTATCATGCACTGCTTTTTATGGTCTCCATTGTGTTATTAGATGCCAGGAAAACATCACTTACGGGGGTTCAAAATAGAAGAAAAAGAAAATCGCCTCGCCGCTTCGCGGCTCGTGGACGATGCTCTGCAACCCTGGTCAACCCCCTTGGCAAAAGCTAGATCCGCCCCTGGTAAGAGTGGGGTGATGCGGATTTTTTGTCTGCCAGCCCCAAAAAAAAATTTTTTGCTCATTACGCCACTGACTAGGGAATATAATGAACGCAGGCATTTTATGTCTTTGTATTCAGTTCCATATTGTTTTCTCATCAAATAAATGAATCGTTTCCTAGCTGGTACAGGGGATAGCATAGACCTTCTTGGTGGACTCGTTTAATCCCAGCTTCAATCCATTGGAACTGGAGATGCAGAGACCGGCCTAAGTTCTATTAAGCTAAAATATTCTTAAATTAATGTATTCAATAGTATCATCACTGGCGTACTGGTGGGGGGCTTGGGGCGCTAGCCCCCAATAAAATTAAACCATGACTTATTTTCAATTCCATACAAGTGATGTATAAATGTTCGTGATATCACATGATTTTCAACAAAATGCGCGTTTCTCCATTTCTGTTGCAAACTGACACATTCCCAAATAGCCAGGAAGGAGCCTCAGTGGCCACTAACGTAGGGCCTACACTAACACTAGTAGAATCCAGCCTATAGAGAAGAGCTTAGAGAAGATCGCGGCAGCTCTATAGGCGGTCGCGGAGGAATGCGCAGTCGCCTGCCAGGGTTTGCTTTGGATGTGGCGAGGTGAGGGTCATTTCCGGAGGAATGTTCCACAGGCACGGATCCAGGGGCGAGCGGGCCTTGCCCTCCCCGCAAAGAAAAAGAAAGAAGAGAGAGAGAGAAGGAAAAGAAGGGAAAGGAAAAGAAGGGAAAGGAAAAGAAGGGAAAGGAAAAGAAGGGAAAGGAAAAGAAGGGAAAGGAAAAGAAGGGAAAGGAAAATATCGAAGGGAAAGGAAAAGAAGGGAAAGGGAAAGAGGAGAGAAAGGGAAAGAAAGAAGAAGAGGAAAAAGAAAAGAAAATGGGGGGGGGAGAAGGAGATCGGGGGGGGGCGAAAGGGCCTTGCCTCCCCGGCGGTTCCCTCCACCCCATCAAACAAATAAGAGAGAAGGAAGGAAAGGGAAAGAAAAAAGGAAAAGAGGAGATAAAGGGAACGGAAAAAAGAGGAACTTGGAAGAAAAGAAAAGGGGGATACGATCAGCTGCGATTAATCCCGCCAACAACATGTGGATCGGGGGGGGGGGCCGAAAGGCCCTTGCCTCCCACTTTTTTGGAAAAAAGTATACTAAAGAGAAATAGAAAGAAAGAGAGAAAGAAAGAAAGAAAGAATAGTGACCTGCCAGTGTCACAAAATAATGAGGTATCAAAATATGCTCATCTGACCGAGATTAAATGCCTAAAACCCCTGAGCTTCCGGGGGCTCTGTCCTGGATTCCACCTAGGGCCCTAAGGCGGGACCCTGGATGCTCATCTAACGGGAGAGCAGGCCTTGCCCCCGCAAAGAAAAGAAGAAAAAGAGAGAGAGAGAAGGAAAGAAGGGAAAGGAAAAGAAGGGAAAGGGAAAGAGGAGAGAAAGGGAAAGAAAGAAGAGAGGAAAAGAGAGAGAGAGAGAGAGAGAGAGAGAGAGAGAGAGAGAAAAGAAGGGAAAGGAAATGAAGGGAAAGGAAAAGAAGGGAAAGGAAAGAGAGGAGAGAAAGGAAAAGAAAGAAAAAGAAGAAAAGAGAGAGAGAAGGAAAAGAAGGGAAAGGAAAAGAAGGGAAAGGGAAAGAGGAGAGAAAGGGAAAGAAAGAAGAAGAGGAAAATGAAAAGAAAATGGGGGGGGGGGAGAAGGAAGTCGGGGAGGGGCCGAAAGGGCCTTGCCTCCCAGGCTGTTCCCCCATCAAACAAATAAGAGAGAAGGAAGGAAAGGGAAAGAAAAAAGGAAAAGAGGAGATAAAGGGAACGGAAAAAAAGAGGAAGAAGAAAAGAAAAGAAGGGGGATATCAGCTGCGATTAATCCCGCCAACAACAATGTGGATCGGGGGGGGGGCCGAAAGGCCCTTGCCTCCCACTTTTTTGGAAAAAAGTATACTAAAGAGAAATAGAAAGAAAGAGAGAAAGAAAGAAAGAAAGAATAGTGACCTGCCAGTGTCACAAAATAATGAGGTATCAAAATATGCTCATCTGACCGAGATTAAATGCCTAAAACCCCTGAGCTTCCGGGGGCTCTGTCCGCTGGATTCCACCTAGGGCCCTAAGGCGGGACCCTGGATGCTCATCTAACGGTAATTTAATGCCTAAAACCCCCGAGCTTCTGGAGGCTTCGCAACTGGACCCCACGCCAATTATTGTCCTGCCAGTGTCACAAATAAGGTATCAAAATATGCTCATCTGACCGTAATTAAATGCCTAAAACCCCTGAACTTCCGGTGGCTCTGCCCCCTCGACCCCACGCCAATTAGTGTCCTGCCAGTGTCACAAATAAGGTGTCAAAATAAGCTCATCTGACCGTACTTAAACGCCTTAAAACCCTGAGCTTCCGGGGCCACGCCCCCTGGACCCCACGCCAATTAGTGTCCTGCCAGTATCACAAATAAGGTATCAAAATAAGTTCATCTGACCATACTTAAACGCCTAAAACCCCTAAGCTTCCGGGGGCTCTGCCCCCTGGACCCTACCAATGGCCCTAAGGCGGGCCCCTGGATACTCATTTGACCTTAATTTATTGCCTAAAACCCCTGAGCTTCCGGGGACTCTGCCCCCTCGACCTCACCAGGGGCCCTAAGGCGGGCTTATCTGACCTTTATAAAATGCCTAAAACCCCTGAGCTTCTGGGGGCTCCGCCCCCTGGACCCCACGCCAATTAGTGTCCTGCCAGTGTCACAAATAAGGTATCAAAATATGCTCATCTGACCTTAATTAAACGCTTAAAACCCCTGAGCTTCCAGGGACTCTGCCCCCTGGACCCAACCAATGGCCCTAAGTCAGGCCCCTAGATACTTATCTGACAGTAATTTATTGCCTAAAACCCCTGAGCTTCAGGGGGCTACGCCCCCTGGACCTAAGTCAGGCCCCTAGATACTTATCTGACAGTTATTTATTGCCTAAAACCCTGAGCTTCAGGGGCTCGCCCCTGGACCCCACGCCAATTAGTGACCTGCCAGTGTCACAAATAGGGTATCAAAATATGCTCATCTGACCGTAATTAAAGCCTAAAACCCTGAGCTTCGGGGCTCCGCCCCTCGACCCCACCAGGGGCCTAAGGCAGGCCCCTGAATGCTCAATGACCATTATAAAATGCTTCAAATCCCTGAGTTTCAGGGGATCAGCCCCCTGGACCTCACGCCAATTAGTGACCTGCCAGTGTCATGAATAAGGTATCAAAATATGCTCATCTGACCGTAATTAAATGCCCATACCCCCTGAGCTTCCGGGGACTCTGCACCTTGACCCCTGCCGGGGCTTTGGCTCTAGACCCCACGCCAATTTACACTACGCTATACTTTAGCCTCCCCCCACCCACTTTGAAAAACATTCAGCGGGACCTGCATGTAAGAGTGGGGTGATGCAGATTTTTTTGTCTGCCAGCCCCCCCCCAAAAAAAAACTTTTTTGCTCATTACGCCACCGAGTATCATTATACATGTGCTAACCATGTAAACAGTGGGAGTAACTGAGTATGAAGGGGGGTAGAGTAGTATGAGGAGCTACAGGGTAGAAAGAAAGAAGGGAGGGAGGGAGAGAGAGAGAGAGAGAGAGAGAGAGAGAGAGAGAGAGAGAGAGAGGGGTCGCCAATAGGTTTACAGATGCTTCTTTTCTGGAGACCTTTTAATAGTGATAAGTTATGTCATTATAACCAGTTGTTAATGTATGAACTACAATACTTGAAATTAAGTCTTTGTACATTATTTGTTGCTATGCTGGGCAATTAAGCCCTGAAAGATTTCAAGTAGTCAATTAGGCCAAATAACAAAATGAAGTGTTTCTCGTCCCTGCCCGCCTCCTTTTTTTTTACTATTTGCTATTCAGAAAACAAAAGCCACAAAAAGCCCCCAAAAAAAAAAACAGCCAAACAAAAAGCCCAAAATAAAACAACCAAAAAGCCTGTGATACACATTTTGTTTAAATAGCTTCTAAAGTGATACAAATCATTTGTTTTGTCACACATTGCATTAGTATACTCACATTATACATAGCACAATATCTATGAATAAATAGGATTGGCCAGCTATAATTAGCATGGCAGCCATATTGGAAAATTATAGCAAAAAAAAAAAAAAAATCGCAAAATAGTCAATAGTAATGCCCTGCCTCCTCCTTTTTTTTTTTAAAGTCCGGACGAGAAACACATTATTTTTGTTAACATTTGTTTAAAAAAGTAATAATAATATGTCTTGCTTACCCAGGGTAGCCTCATCAGTATTAATACTGTTCTTTCTGAGGGTCCTGCAATCATATTAGCCGAGGTACCATGAAAGGCGCTCAAGCATTCAAGGAATTTCTTCCTGTGCATTAAATTTTGAATATGTTTGTTAACCCATTGTCCAATAATCATTTTAATTGATTTTGTCTTATTTTTCTTATTGATTTGGTGTAACAGTGGATGAAGTAAACTGCATTATATTACAGTCAATGTTTTATACACCAGTGAGTTCTTTGTAAACGTCTGAATCAGAAGGCTAAAGCTAGCCCAATTAGGAGACCAACAATTTTGAGTCTATCGGGCCTTCTGAAGTTATCTGAGAGCCCACGAGACCCCGCCTTCTGATGACTTTGTGAGGGTTCATGTGACCGACATTGTCAGTCCGTGGGCTGTCTGTCTACTTTAAACCCGCCTTAGAGAACAGAAACCATTAAATACATTAAAACTACGGAATACACATAAGAAAGCATTTGAGTACTTTATTATTTTGTGAAACTATCCTTTATTAATATCAAAAAGTATTCACAGAACAAACTCTATCCAATCACATCATTTCATCATACACAAATATTGACATACATGTATTATATAACTAGTGCAGTATAGTTGAAAATCAAAAAGGTACTTGTTCATGTTTGAAAAATAAGCTAGATATAAACCTGAAATATCGTAATATCCTTTTGTTTTTCAACCACTATGCATGCTGTTATTTCATACAAAAGAAAAATACAATCAAATGACATAGTTTTATACATTACACTGTTACAACTGCTATATAAGAGAAATACATAGGTAATCAACTTCTTGTTTGCTGAGAGCCAGAAGGGCATCTCTACTGTGTAGAAGGCAAGACATGACTTTACATTCTTCTGGCTCTAATCACATCTCCATGAAGAAAAACAAAATCTACAATCAGAAAGGTAATATATATTGACATGTATGTATTCTCTTTGCTTGCAATACTTACATGTAGTATTGTAGTTTCACCTTGCCATAGGAGACTTGGATGAATAATTATTCAAAGAAATTTGGTGTCATAGCAAAAATTGATTCTAAAGCAACACTTCACTTGTAAACAAAAAATTAAATTAGGCGTCCTCTCTGCATTCCCCTAGTTAGGCTACAAAGCTTATAGACAAAGAAGTTACACATGTATGAACTTGTAAATATTTGAGAGCCCACATACAAATCCAGCCTATTTCATACACTCATAACTCACACAAATTTTAGTTCTGAACTCGCATCTTCATATTTTTAATAATCAGCACTTGGAGAAAAATAAGATTACATTCATATACACAATACAAAATTACAAAAGCAAATACAGTTGTGATACAAAATATATACATGTAAATTCAATAATATAAAGAAGATTGATCTATTTCCATTAGGTGAAAAACCTCATCCCTTCATCTCCTTCATTCATCTTATATTTTAATTGAGAATGATGAGAACAAACTGTCTATATAGCACTTTCCTGTTTTTCTTTAAATAGCAAATACCAGATACATTGTACATGTATGGAAAGCAGTTTGTCATCTCTTTAAATTTAATAATTTCTCTACAGAAAGAGGTGATTTAAGAGAAGGCCAATAGAGGGAAGAATCCCTTTGTTTTCAAGTCAAATCATTTATAAAGAAAATGAAAATGTTATTACTTTGCTGTAAATTAAAATTCCATACATTCTACATGATGATGTGGATGTTAGAGAGAGAGAGAGAGAGAGAGAGAGAGAGAGAGAGAGAGAGAGAGTGAGAGAGAGAGAGAGAAAAAAATATCCATACAGTCAAGTCGTAACATATTTTCTTAAAAGATTCACATCTCTGTTGAAGGGAATAGTCTTAGAGTAAGACTACAAAAAAAGTTGAGTGATTTGATACTAGTCTGCACAAAGTTAGTCATTGGCCTCCATTGTTTCATTCACACTGCATACACACTAGTATCATTTGAAAATTCCTACTAAGTTCACTTCGGGATTCTTTCTTGTGAGTTATGGCCTTAGAAACATAATTGATTTAAGCACACGAGTCCGGGCATCAGCTTTGAAGACCTGTAAAGTTAGGATGTATTTATCAATCCTACATGCATGATTTTAAAAATGCAGATTCTGTCCAGGAACACACTTCTTCGGGTGGGGCCATGGTATATTTACATCCTCATAAGTGCAAATACCAGAATATGATATATTTTTTTAATGTATGTTATTTGTATAGAAAACAATTGTAATCAGTCAACAAATACAACAAATAATAGTGGCTTCATGTAAAGTGGTAACATCAGACTTAACACTCCTGGCACTTCACAATTATTACCCCAGATTTAGCACGGTTGTCGGTATGGAGCTTTAAGGAATTAATTTCTAAGAGGTACCCATTTACCTCACCCGGGTACAGTGTGGCAAATGTACATTAATGTTTGGCCACAGAATATTAGAGCTGTAACAGGGATTCAAACCCTTTACCCTGTGGTTCACAGTCCAGTGACTTAGCCACTAGACCACAATGTATCTACAGTGTACAATCATTGCATTTAGTTTGCACATCTTAATACTGTATTCTCACTTCTTGTCAACATACACATAAGTGAAATGAAAAATGCATTCCTTTTCTTTGTCAAATTATCAATAGTACCCTGCTTTTAAAATAAGAGAAAATGCTATCAAGCAAAACTCGACACCAACTTGGAATATATGCATGCAGCTCAAACTCTGGCTCTTTAAAACTTAGCACGAGATTCTCTTTGGCACAAAAAAATGTTGAGACACACAAACATGCAACAAATTGGATTGTTTATAGAGCAAATAGCAAAGGGCTCCTGTTATTTCTGTCATAAAACAAGGATGTTGTTGCGGCGGCACTTCCTCTTTTCATTTTAGTGACATGCTCAGTTCCTGGTAGAAATGGAGTTGATCTCAATGTCAATGGATTTCACAGCATTGAGGTTTATATTCCCATATCCTCAGGATGAGCAATTCAGGCAGAACACCCTGTCACATCTCTCATCATAACTGCAATAAGAATGAGATAGAGAGATATACAGGCAACTGAGGGTAAATTTTTGAATGTACAATCTGCCTAATATTTGTTGAATGACAACACATCAATAAACATTCTAGGAGGAAGCAAGAGAACCATGAAATAAAGAAGAGAATACACAAGCAATTCTAAAAAATAGAAATATGGCTATGTTCGGAAAAAAGGCAGAGTTTTATTTCTTCAGATACAATGTAAAGAAACAATGATCACTTTAAAATGAAGTTTTCAATAGTTTCAAGCGTGGTGGATTTGGGTACCTGGTATTCAAATTCTAACTACTTTATTTTCACTTTGAAAGATCATCAAACAGTACTTTATATGGTTTACCTGAATTTTTCCATTATAATCCACCATAACACAATTGATCTGTATCAGGACAATTACCCCCCACCACCCCTAAAAATTACCCCCTGGGACAATTACCCCCCGCCCCCGAAGAACAACCAACCACAACCACCCCGAGGACAATTACCCCCACCCCTAAAAATTACACCCTAGGACAATTACCCCCTGTACATTAAAGGGGAAGTCTACCCTGATAATAAGTTGGTTTCCATACAAGCATATTTTTCGGGGGGGGGGAGGTGATTGTCATAGGATGGAAATTGTCAAAGGGGGTAATTGTCCTTGGGGGTAATTGTCATTGGGGGGTAATTGTCATAGGGTGGAGGAGGGGGGATAATTGTCATAGGGGTAATTGTCCTACAGGGGTAATTTTCGGGGGCTTATTATCCTCGGGGTGGTTGTCCTTGGGGGGTAACTGTCCTGCTGTTAATTGGCCTGGGGGTGATTGCCCAGGGGCTAATTGTCCTAGAACCCAATTGATCAATCCTTTACAAACTAAAAAATATTATACAAATACTCCCATGAGAGGCTTTGGTTAAAACTATAGGGGCCCAAGGTGACCATATAGTTTTAATTTAATCCAGAGACTCAAATAAAGGCAGTATACATTTGTTTTATATACTTCATTCATATATTCATTGTTCATTGATTGGTTAAAAGAATTTGCCATAAAAATCAAAGAATTTACACTGGCATCCATTTTGCTGTTTGCTGTTGTTTTGATTTTCGTTTGTGAGAAATGCCCGATATCACCTCTGCACTATCGATCGATCGATGGATTGTCTGCGCGAAGGATCAAATCACACGGCCGACATTGCCCAGCCGTAAAAGTCTTTTCAGTTGAGGTACTATTTACGGCTTGGGAAAATAGTGTTTATTTTTTATCATGTGACACAATTTTAACCAATCACTGAACAAGAATATATGAATGATGTATATAAAGTTATAAACTGATATAAATATTCAGTTTTAAAAAATTCCTGTATCCTCTGTAACTACAGTTATAATAAATTATTATATTTCCATTATTATCAATCCCATTAAACTATTGTTATTTTATGTTACACAGGTACAGTATGTGCTGAGCAATCCTTTTAGTTTTATTATTACACGTACATGTAGTTTAATACAACCTTGGACCTTGACTTTAATAGCCTAATAGCCAGGAAGAATTATGTACCCATAACAAGACATTACAAAATAGTCTTTATTTAATCTTTTTTTCTTTATTTTCTTTCAATCACTTATCTTATTATCTTTATTACATTTCAGACTGTAGTGGTTACTACTGTGGGGGAGGGGGGGGGGGGGTTTTAACAATTATTTAAAACATATATTTCACCAATGCATTTGCTTGAAGAAAAAAAAAAGGATTAAAGACCACTTAATTTCTAAAAATTCCCCTTCGAAGATAAGAAAGGTTACCAGTTATCATAAACCCAACATATTTGAAGAAATGAACAAAGACCAACGCTGCTGGAAATCTTGAAATCTGATAGAAGCAAAGAAGTATCGTTTCGGGGGAAACTGGTTAAACTGTTTATCATGTAGTTATTGGGTCTCTTTAACTAGCAGATATAAAGGAAATAAATATTTTAAATAATAATTTAACAAAATCACCCAACCCCACCCCACCACTACAAAAAAAATTGTAGTGAATTTGCACAAACAATGCAATATGTTGTGCTGTGCATGTGGTCAGGACTACTAGCTTAATTTGCTCATATATTTCTCGCCTTGTTATTCAGCAATATAATGCCAGGCGTCTTCTAAACTTCTATCCCAACCTTTCAACATGATTTGTATAGTCTGTAATATTCATTATAAGATCTTTTCTGTCATTACTAGAACTTAAAGACAGCCTGTAACCATTCCAAATTTCCAATAATTTTCATGGCTAGAACTCAAATCGGTCTTGAATGGTTCCAATCATTCAAATATTAAATGAAAACTAGTGATGAACCCAAAGAATTTCTGACACCCAAGATTAGAGACAGAGAGAGAGGGAGAGGGAGATGGAGAGAGGGGGAGAGAGGGAGATAGGGGGAAGTGGAGTGGGGGGTGGGGGAAGTGATAAAGGGTGCCAGGTAAAAATGTCAGAGGAAAAAATGTCAGAGGTAAAAATGTCCGAGGAAAAAATGTCAGAGGAAAAAATGTCAGAGGTAAAAATTTCAGATGTAAAACTGTCAGAGGAAAAAATGTCCGAGGTAAAAATGTCAGAGGAAAAAATGTCCGAGGTAAAAATGTCCGAGGTAAAAATGTTAGAGGTAAAAATGTCAGAGGTAAAAATGTCAGAGGTATAAATTAATGTTAGAGGTAAAAATGTGAAAACTAAAGCATGTGACAAGTTTGTTATGGTTACACCCGGGTTATATATTAGGCTTATCGAAAAAGAACAACGAGGGATATTCTGCAGTCGTTATTTCACCGCTGCTTTATTTTCCACTTTCCCAGTTTAAATTTATTTACCTTTCGGCCCCGTGACTTTTTGCCCGATTATTGCCGAAGGAAGACGGAGGGGATTCTTTTTCTGGGGCACGGTGACCCGGCTACTCTCCCCCTTCCTCTTATATATATGCTTTGCTATATCCTTCCGTACAGTGGTCAATGCCTAGGCAGAGCAAAAATATATTGCATAAGGCAGACTAATGGGACATGGTTGCTACTCCGAGTTTCGCGCCTTGCAAGCGATCATTAGGCAGCAGATAGCATTCTTAAAAGTACATGATTACCCTACAACCTTGGTACAAATACGCTTAAAATAAGACTTAACTAATAAAATACAATTAGAATTACTCATGAGTAATTCTTATTGTATTGTATTAGTCTTATTGTATTAGTCTTATTGTATTGTATTGTATTACCTCTGACATTTTTACCTCTGACATTTTTACCTCTGACATGTTTACATCTGACATTTTTACCACTGACATTTCTACACCGAGCCGTGATAAAGTACTGGCATAATGATGTGACTTACTTGATTGTTGTGCAACTTGTGCAGAACCCACTCTCACAGTTGACACATATTTGTCTGCATCCATAGCATAGATTCTTTTCACAGTAGGCACAAACAAAGTGGACCGGCATGCCAGGATTCTGACAAACTCCACACATCACCTTTGAACAATCTAGAAGAAAATTGAAAATATTTCAAAATAACACACTGATTGTTCATTGTCAAAGAGAAACCTTGAAATTGAAAAGTTGCTAAACAGAAGTATGAATAATTTTGAAATGTACATCTGTTTATGAGACTTAGACCCCGTTCTCATTCACTTCGTTGGAGCGGTCTAACTAAGACCCGTTCCTCAGGAGCGGTTCTTAGGTGAGTGAGAACGGTCAAAGTGGTCCAGAAAGTGGACTTCTGGACCACTTTGACCACTTTGAACGGAAGTGAGCTAGTGACGTTCCACGCGAAACATGTAGTACGGTACATACGCTTAGTATTCTGCGTGCGAAAAAATTTACCCGCTGACCTGAGCTGCCATAGCAACAAGACCACTTTAACTCGTGGAGCGGTTTGAGCCATAAAAAACTGCTCGGAGTGTGAACGCTCGCAAACCGTTCCTCTGGAGCGGTCTAACTAAGACCACTTTCAAAGTGAGTGAGAACGGGGTCTTAGAAGATTCTAAGACAAATCTGGCTACACCCTAGTGTCCCCATGACTAGTTACCCCTCTCAGATAACTACATGTATCCCCAGGACAAAACTTAGGATTACTACCCGGGCAACAAATACATGTACAAGGATAACAAGCTCAAGAACTTCCCATCAAGGACAATAAAGCCAATAGCAAATTACCCAAGAAAAGGAAATGATTAGATCCTGATAACAACCCGATGACTTCCTCTACAGAATAGTTCTTGGGGGTGGTAGCTATCCAAGTGTTGACATTTATAAATTAAAATAGCTTGAAAATCCAAGTTTCAGCAAGTTATTTCCCCCCTCTAAACTACTAAAGGTAGCTATATTACACCAATTTGTTTCTTCTCAAATATGGGCAAACCATACATCAAATTAAAGCTCCTGATGAGAGAAATCCAATGGTGAAGAGATAATGTTTCATTACTGAGTTATGGCTTGTCAATATCCCCTATGTCTTCTGCCGCACCTTCTGGAAAATAACTGCGACTTTACTATCTTATCTTTCATCAGGGTTTCCAAATTTAAAAAATACACTTACCGGTATTATACATCAAATCAAAGCTTTTTCTATAAGGAATACAGTGGCGAAAAATATATTGTAATAGAAAGTTCCTAGTAGAAGCTGTATCACTTAGAATTTCACCTAACGGGAGGGAAAAGTGAGCACCCATCAAGATTTCCAGAGTGAAATTTCATTATGTTACTTATCACACATCAAGGAAATTGGAAGCCTTTGGAAAATGCAATTATTTCTTAATACCTTTCATGGAACTTATTTAATGACTAATGTTCTTCCTCCTCAATCACCAGATCACCAGCTTCCAGCTTCAAATGTTTCCCTGGTGTACATTCAGAGTTTTAATGGACTTTAGTGCAGCAATCACAACTGTCTTTAGTTCAGAGTCCTTGAATTTCACCTGCATCACATGGCAGAGCCAATCAACCAAATCTGAGGTCTTTTTATGATTTGCTGAATGTAACTTCTTGACATCCATGTATTCTTCTACTATTTGACTTGGTCTTAAAAGACTTAAATACTCTTCCACTTACTGGAAATCTACAAGTAAATTAAATGGTAAAGGAGATATTTGTTTTTCAGTCTCCATTTACCATTCATTTAATTTGGTCACAACAGTTCTTTTATCAATGACATTGTTTTATTTTTCAAGGTACAGTGTAGTTGGCACTTGGCAAGGAGCCGGGTGGGGTAAGTGGGTATTCCACTATTTCTTTTACAATTGCAGCTCAGCTCATAATCAGTAAAGATCATGCTGATGCCTGGGTTAAACTTATAAACTGCATACCGTTTTAAAAGTATCAGTTTCGACTCGAAGAAAGAAAAAGAAATTAACATTACATTCAAAATTACTTTCCTAAATTAGATTCTACTCCCCATCACAATTGCATTTAGGATATAACAAAATCAGTGACTCTTTTTTTCGAAGGTGGGTGAAAAAAACCTTTTAAAAAAGAAAATTCTAACTGCTGATGAGGTTTTGAGTGGTCCTCTCGCATGTGAAACATTTAAAGATGCCCTGTGCAAAATTTTGTTACTACGTCATATGACAAGGTTAGAGTGAAAAATTCACCCGGAAGTCAACCATGATTTACAGTCACTTTTTTTCAAGATGGCGACTTCCATTGGATGCTCAATGTGAATTGACGCTCTGGAAAAAATATCATCAAATGCAGGTTTCGTGATCATTTCAGAGAGTAAATTGTCGATTTCACTAATTTCAATATAATAGAATATATTATGAAAAACAAATTTACCGGGTAGTGAAAATCTTGTGAAATGTAGCCACAGTGCCACGGTGAAAAGTGCAATTTTAACAGGTCGGCAGAATAGGAAATGTCTTAAACGCGAACCCGTTGATATAGCTACTAAAGGTAATATGAAAAGTGTATTTGCATTCTGAAGTTTCTAAGCTTTCATTTGACATTTTGTCATTTACATTCTTTTTTCCTCTGTATGGGACATTGGAAGAGCCTACATGTACATGATCTGAAATATATTTCAATGAAAATGTGAACAATGGGGTGTTTTACAATCCATTTTTTTTCTTGTTTTGTGATACATGTACATATACAGTAATGACAGTATATAGGAGTTTAATGGCATAAGTATCTCCCTGATTTTCACTTATAAATATAAGGGGGTTTATGATCCCATATCTTTCATCTCATCCAGGGAACACCAAAGAACTCTCATGCTGATGCTGTGGAATACAGGCCTAATCATCCATGAAACACATACCTTGCACTTGCAGGTTTGCTTTCTTGAGGGGAGAATTACTGTAAACTAGCTGTCCAGATGAGCTAAATCTAAACTGATCGTTGTGGCAAGATGGAGGGCTTGGAGTAGCTGTATCAGTCTTCGACTCGTTATTATTCTGCACCACGTAGTCCTCCGCCATCTGCACCTCCTGACCTTGATGATCTTGAGCAGCCATGGTTCTCTGGCCATCTTTCAGAAGCTGTAATGTACGATCTGTTGGAAGTTGAAAGAAAGAATAAGGCTTCAATTTGATCCACAGTTATAAAAACAAAACACAAAAGTCATTCTCGGAAAACATTCTCAGAATACACCAGACATGGGGTACTTACATGTATAATATAAGTATAGTGAAGAAATGTAACCATTTACTCTATTGTTATCACTTACAAACAGTAAGATTAAAAAAAAAAGGTTTACAGAAAGAGAAAGAGATAGAGAGAGAGAGAGAGAGAGAGCTGGAACGGGAATAGGAAGCCAGGGGGCTGTTTCTCGAAGCCGTCATAAGTCAATTTCTTGGACATTGAAACAAGTGTTATAGAATTAACAAGCGTTTCTATGGGATGTCCACGAACTTAGACTTACGACAGTTTCGAGAAATGGCCCCAGCAGACTGCCGAGACCACAGCATTTTTCTAGAATCTTGGATAAAGGTAAAGGTAAGTTAAATACATACATGATCATGTACTCGGTACTTACATACAGACAGTTACAAACACATAAAACTGCACAAAAGTAGACAAGTCTAGACTCTACATGTGTACATGTACTACTACTAGTACTAGGCCTAGACTTTTTTATTTTACATTTTTTGCTTTGTTCTTGTTGTTACTGCCATGCCACAGCCCTATTCTGCTTTACAAAGTACAATTAAGTTGTAGCTTTAACTGAACAAGTCACATTCTTTAAGTACAATAGGGTACTAGATGTAGGCCTAGCTCCTAGAATATACTTAAATTAGGTCTAGACTTACCTGGTAGTGATATGACAACATTAAAATAGAAATACTAGATCTATCATCTAGTATAATTAATAGTGATGCATATATCAAAATCATTAAACTACAAAGGATAACATACTGTATGGTGTCTAGATCTATCTCAGAACAGACTGACTTCCTGTCCGTTCTGATCATGAGTAGTAGTAAACTAGTAATTTGTAATCTAGGCCTAGGCCTAGATCTAGGGCAAAATATGTATTTTCATAATTGTGAAAAGAAGTCAAAATTTAACTTTAAAAAAAAAAATTTAAGTGAGAGAATTAATACAAATGTGAACAAAAAACATTTAAAGCTTTAATTATGGTGATCTTACATCACGGACGGGCAAAGGAAGTGGTGTAACTGTAAACAAGAAAAAGGTATACATCTATTTTTTATCAATTGTCATTAATCATGAAATCTGTTGATCCTCACCATAAACCACTTTCATATTGGCTTCCTTGTTTACTCCCATATTCACTACTCGTTGAGTCACAAATGTTTTCAGTTGAAATGGACAAAATTCACCAGAGAAAGGATTCGGTCGTTTCGGCATGTTGACAGCAATCACTAACGACGATAAATTATGATTTATATTAAACTAATTAAACCAACGTCGTATCGATATGAAAATAAAAGCTAATAAGGCCAGATTCGAAGATAAGAAATACGAATACGATCCTAAAGACAAAATATTGATGATCACAATGTCAATGCACACGTTTCTCTATTGTTTACCTCCGCACGGCGCGAAAACACTCAAGACTGTTCTCCTTTATTAGTACTTCCGCACTTTTGGTCAGAGAGCCCCCAGCCTGACCAATAAGCTAAGCCGTACAACAACTCTTTATACTACTAGTATGTGTGCTATGGATGTGTGTGTGTGAGTGTGTGACATAATAATTATGCGTTCGCTGGTACATGGTACAGGTATTATGTTTGTCGAGTAGATAAAACTGTGTTACCAGTCTAAATCAGCTGTGCTTTTAAAAATGGCGGTGATATTGGAACACATTTTGTCAAACAAATTGTCAATACAAGAAGTGTTGGAGTGGTCAGTCGAGGGGAAGGTTCAAGTGAGTGTAGCTAAAACTGATGAATTATTTTATTAGTATTTCAGAGTTATAAATTGCCCAAATGGTGTAGATTAAAATGTATTTCAAAACTGATGTAGTCCCATTAGTCTACATCTGTGTACCCTAGTCTATAGTTAAATGGTATTTGGTAGGGAGGGGGGCTCGGTGTAAAAATGTCAGAGGAAAAAATGTCAGAGGTAAAAATGTCAGAGGAAAAAATGTCAGAGGAAAAAATGTCAGAGGTAAAAATGTCAGAGGTAAAAATGTCAGAGGTAAAAATGTCAGAGGTAAAAATGTCAGAGGTAAAAATGTCAGAGGAAAAAATGTCAGAGGTAAAAATGTCAGAGGTAAAAATGTCAGAGGTAAAAATGTCAGAGGTAAAAATGTCAGAGGTAAAAATGTCAGAGGTAAAAATGTCAGAGGAAAAAATGTCAGAGGAAAAAATGTCAGAGGTAAAAATGTCAGAGGTAAAAATGTCAGAGGAAAAAATGTCAGAGGTACAAGCAAAAAAAATGAGTGCCGTCATAACATCTCAGCACTTTTTTCACACAGAATGTCGAGACGTATAAGTTACTGCATGGGCTAGTATATATTCCTTTCTTCCATATCATAATCTAAATTTTATAAATGGCTGTGTGTTGTATTTCGTACATGTCCTGAGGACAATACAATGTGGAAAATAGATTTTGTATCTCTGTATAGTTTAGATTCCAATTTCTGATCACCGCACCCGCAGGTGTAGTTTTCGGCCATGCGGGGGATTACTTGCTCTGGCCGCACGCGCTATAGATCACAGCGCGCGCTCCCTATTGACTTTGTACATGCGGCCGAAAACTGCCTCGCTAGACCGAAAACTACCGCCGAAAAAGTGAACAAGAAAATGAATATTGCCATGGAAATCATGATTTTTCTTCTGGGATTCTTTTTTTGTTTAAATAATAATAGTATTGGCTTCATGATTTGAACTAAAAATGATAATAAATAGGAAGTAAAGAGTCTAAAAATAGGATTTTTACAATAACATACAAAAAAACAACAACTCCCTCCTTACTCTAGATCTAGTAATATATTCATTCATGTAGGTTGAGATCCAACATGCGGAACTTATGAAATTTTAAACTCTGCATGTTAAAGCCCAAGTCCACTCAAAAAATAACTTACTTTCAATAGAACAAAAGCAGAAAAATCAGACAAGCCAATCAAAAATAGTTTGAGCAAAATTGGATAACTGATAAGAAAGTTATAAATTTGTAATGACGTGAAAAACTTTGAAAATCACTAGACAAATTGGCAACTCATGAGTCTGTGACGTCATGTCCTCACTATCCACTAATTATTTCCTTTATATTGATAATATAAATTTCCTATTTTCTCCCTAAGAATCTTATTTCTTCACACCAGCATCCAAGTTAGATTGATAGTAATATGTTTTTGTGTGGATGCACTAATATAGAGTTTTTTTTCCAGTTAAATCATGAAAAATGTGAATTTTGATAAACTATTTATATAAAAATCAATAATTATGAATATGCAATATTCAGAAAATAGTATCAATTCTTCAAAGTTCATGAAAAAATTTGTGAAATGTCATGCACGCAATATGATACAAATCATATAACCTGGGCAAAGGCATGGGGAAATCAAGTTTTAGGGGATAAAAAGGTAAATTAATGGGATTAAACTATATGAACTATATGATAAATAGTGAGGAAATGACGTCACAAATTGATAACCAAATTGGCAATTTGTGTAGTGATTTCCATTGTTCCATAGTTTTCATACTTTTTCAAAAATTCATAACTTTCTTATCAATTATCCGATTTTGCTCCAACTTGTTTTGATTGGTTTGTCTGATTTTTCTGCTTCTATTGGAAGTAAGTTATTTTTGGAGTGGACTTGGGCTTTAATGGTGAACAAAATCTATCAACATTGAAGTTTCAAAGTTAGATTACTTACAAAGTTAGGTTACCTATTTATCAAATACTCTGTTTAGTAGAGCTAGGCTACTGTATAAATGCTTTTATTTTCTTAAATTTGTTGAAGTTATAATGTATGTTCTTCCTTGTCTTTACATATTTAGAACTCTGGATTTGCAGACTTGTTAAGGGATACCAAACTGCAAAGAGAATTTTTACCATTCTTCATCAATAGCTTGCGAGATCAGACAGCCCACTTAGTATGCAGGGGATCATCTTCTGTTTCTTCCCCAGCGCGGACACCAAGCAGCTTACAAAAACTGAAAAGAGCGAATCAGACACGCCCTCAGCGCAGTGGAGGTTCAAAGGTCAATCGTACACAGCTGTTTGCTGCTGATAACAGCAAGTCCAGCTGGTCAGACAAAGACTTTGCCCCTGTTTCAAGACTAACAGCAGTGGAGCAGTCGCCGCACACTCCATCATCATCCAAGACAGATGGAAGACACGGAAGGAATGTGTCTTGGAGTGGTGGTGGTGATACTGGCCCCAGGAGGAAGACTCCCGGATCAGGATCTAGGAAGGATGAATCCATAACGCTTGCTCAGTTCTTGGTGACTCCCGAAAGCCAGTCAAGAGGAAAGGGCAGAAAAAGTCCTTTCGGAGACTCCAACTGCGATAGCTCATCCTCACATAAAAGCTCATCCAGTAGACGTCGCTCAGGAGGTAAAGGAAAGCAGATGGGACAGAATGAGAGTGGTGGCTCAAAAGGACAGCATAAATTGAAATACATTGACAAATCTCCTGTGTTAGACTTTGAAAGTGCCCTAGAATTCCCACCAATGGGTGCCACTGTACTAAGAACTATTACCCCAAGGAGGATAACTCCAACTGCAGTATCTTCTAGTAGTGGAGGCAGCCGAAGAGTCACCACACTCGTGTCTCCAGCCCCTTCTTGCCAGGGTCGAAATCAGCAGACCAATGCCTTCAATCCCCCTGTAAACCAGACTGCAGCAACCAAGAGAGACACTCATGAGTTGAAAAAATCTTTGGAAAACGAGAGAGAGTTGCTTAAGCAAGAAAAAATGAAACAGAAAAATCAGCCAGAATGTAGTCCATTCTCTCAAAATGCATTAGGACAGTCGCCAAGAGGAATGTCTGTACTGCAGTCTCCAAAGGGTATGACTCTAGCTCACACCCCAACTAAGCTTCTGCGCAGTAATTCAGTTTCAAGCATAACTGAGGCAATACTACCTGATGTGGAAAAAGTAACAGGGCATGACAAACTGGATCTCATAGCAGAGCTCTATGCATCATTTCTACAAGGTATGAAAGTAGAATTCATAAAGGTTGCAATGAGGTATATACACCTCAGAGAAGGAATGCAGTTGAATGATGAACTCATTCTGCTTCATAGCACAAGAGATTTAAAACACAGTGTCCTTTTACCTAGTAGACATTTTTTAATTTTAATTGTCACTATATTAAGTTAGTCTGGACTAGTGTTCCTGAAAAAAAATTTCACTGAATAAAAACATGAAACACAAGCCTGGTTTTAAGTTCCTGGGTGAAGAATGAATATTGAGCCAACATGTGCAATATATGTTTGTTTTTTTGCATACAGAGAGCCTTGTGCCCAATTTGTCTGTCGAGTTGTACTTCCTGATTCAGCTTTTGACTGCTAAAGGTAGCAAGCTTGATGAGGACGAGGGAATACGTTCATTGGAAGACGACATTGAAGACGTCAATTATCTCTCAACAATCCACAACTGTGTTTACTTTGCTGCATCAGTGCTCAGCAGGCTGGTTGTGTAAGTAACATTTCGCTTTAAGATTCTACAATTCTGTGCCATGTCTTTCTAAAAAGTTGTGATTGATCTGAATCTATCACAAGTCGTCCAAGTGCATTTAAGTGCACAGTTGCACTTGATATCAAGTTGCAACCGATTTAATTCAATCAACTGTTTAAGAGACAGGGTTCTTTAAAGTTATACAAAATGGCTAATTGCTCAATTTTGTTCCCTTTAATAAGAAAATGTAATTGTGAAGAGTTGGAAAAGGGGTTATGATGAATTTGGACAAGAACCAGTATATTCAGCATGGTGTTGGTCATAGGCGATTTCCTTATAGATTTGTTTCTAAATCAGTGCCATGAGAGATTTAAATACATTGTATTTGTACATACTTGATGAAATTAGAAATTTGAAATATATGAGAGGAAGGAGGGACAACATTGGGAATTTGATACTATTTTAAGGTGTTTACTCTCAACGGTAAGCTTTTGACACTATAAAGTCATATATGTTTATAAGAGTTCTCACATAGCTTTGATTCATAAAGGTTTTAACATTTGACTCTTTTTTATATCTTTGTGTAGAGTGTTGTCTCTGCTGGATAAGAGCACCTTACGCCTCCTGGCAGACAACCAAGTGGTCTCTCAGTTCAATCCTGAGTTGAAGACCAGACTTGAACAGGTCACCAATCATTGCCCAATGGAGTCTGGTCTTCAGGCAGCCATTACATCTCCCATGCAGGTTGTTCCATTCTTGGCAGATACTGACAACAGGCAGAACTTTCAAGTGACACTTCATTCCACAGTTTCAAGAAACAGAGGTACATGTAGAACTATGTTTTCCATTCTTTCAATTCACGTCATTTACCGGTAAATAGTATCTATCTAGTAGAAGTGACTTTTTTACAAGTAACAAGTTTATTGATGGTTTATTATTTATAATCAATTTTGTTTTAATAATAAGAGGCAGCCTTTCTTGCTCTCAAATGGGGGTATTTATTTACGTTGAGTCTAAAAAAGTTTCATTTAAATCATAAATCCATTACTATTATTGTTATTGTGGGTTTTCTTTTTCTTTTACTATATATGAATTTTATTGATATCGTGGCATAATATGTAGTAATGGTAAATGAGATAATGTAGTATGATATTAATAATGATAATCTGTCTGTCTCTCTGTCTCTTTCTCTTTCTCTCCCTCTCACCACTGCCTGTTTTCCTTTTGATCTTCCTGTCTGTGTCTGACTATGTCACCCACCCTGTCTCTATCTCTCCCTACACAGAGATGGTTTCTATAGTTTGATACGAGACTGGGAAGATAATCACAGTAAACCTGGCTGGAAGATGCAGGAGAAACTAACCCACAGGATCAGGTAAACTACAGCCAAGTCTTACCTTGTGATTAGTGCACTTCTGTAAAAAATTAAAGAATAAACAAAAAATAAAAGACATTTTCCAGCTAACCAAATATTCCTTTATTTTCTGTATTGTTCATCACGTTTCATAGTGACAGTGTAATCAAGAGGAGAATAATGAAATTATAGCAGTAGATGTAAAAGGCAATTGCAATGAAAATATATTAACAGTAATACTGGAGAAACACAGATGTATGACAATATAAAAATTATAGATTAGAAATCGTTTTTGGTCATTCCAAATGAAAATCACTTCAAGTGTTTATTAATGTGGCATTTGGATAGTGGTATCAGATAGCAATTTGCTTTTCATCTTGTACTCGTCAGAGTAAACCACAAGAATGCACAGAAAACTGAAATCGGACAAAATAAACGGAAATTAAATGATGAAGCATGTGAAAATGATTTGCTGCCTGAACAAACAGGAAACTAGGCGTATATGGCGCGCCGTTTGACCAATAATTCAGATAAACACTGTTTATCGCCGATAAACAGTGTTTATCGTCGAAAAACACTGTTTATCGTCGAAAAACACTGTTTATCGGCGATAAACACTGTTTATCGAGAGAAACTATGTTTATCGACTGAAAAACACAGTTTCTCGATAAACAGTGTTTATCGCCGAAAAACACTGTTTATCGAGAGAAACTGTGTTTATCAGTCGAAAAACATAGTTTCTCTCGATAAACAGTGTTTATCGAGAGAAACTGTGTTTTTCAGTCGATAAACATAGTTTCTCTCGATGAACAGTGTTTATCGCTCGATAAACACTGTTTTTCGGCGATAAACAGTGTTTTTCGGCGATAAACACTGTTTATCTGATTTATTGGGCAAATGGCGCACTCTATTCCAGATCAGAGCCGTATGCACTACTCTGCACGTTAGTCAGGTGGCTTAGTGAAATTACCGTTACTTGCCTGATAAAAGCACCATTTTTGGTACAGGGCTTCCTTAGGACCTACTAAACTATATTAGACTAGGAGCCCCGGCAAAATTTCAATTTAAGGGTGGGGGGGGCGTCTTTTGGAGCCCCAAATAATTTCATAACATTGATTTGTTGTTGTACAAATGCCATTTTTGGTAAAGGGCTTCCTTAGGAACTACTGAACGATATTAGGGTAGAAGCCCCGGCAAGAATATCATATAAGGGTGTGGGGCGGGCGTCGCCTCGTAGCCCCAAATAATTTATAAGGTAATATAACATTGATTTGTTGTTATACAAATGCCATTTTTGGTACAGGGCTTCCTTAGGACCTACTGAACGATATTAGGGTAGGAGCCCCCGGAAAAATATCATATAAGGGTGTGGGGCGGGGGCATCGCCTCGTAGTCCACAAATAATTTATAAGGTAATATACCATTGAGTTTTTGTTGTACAAACGCCATGGGGTCTCCAATCACACATTATATGAATAGTTATGCCGGGGCTCCTACCCTACCATCATTCAACTACATCCTTAGCTAAACACCCAACATGTAGTACCTGGTTACCTCTTCGGAAAAACATACCCATCTCCTTACGCCATGCATCTAGATATCAACAATTCAAGTGCAAACCAATCGTTTCGAAATAGCCCCTACCTTACTTTGTCGATCTTCTCAATAAAGCCAAACCCAATTAATCGAAATAGATGAATTAATTTTTTAATTTTTATTTGTATTATACTCCTTTCATAAATGTTGAAGTTTCCTGATTGTTACTCTCCATAAGATAATAACACACCAATATAACAAAACACTGTTCCCTTTCCCTTCAATAGCCCCTTTATATCTGAAGTGAGAAGAATTTTAAAGTACCATAATTGTAGTTCTTTATATCATTTTCTAAGCAATAATACAAATACTTGCAATATCAAACGTCAACAATGTTATGAAAAGAATATTTTCATTTCTATTTTTATATTCGTATATTGTCTTAATGACTCTTTAAAAGTACATGTATGCAATTTATATTTTTGATGTACATGTACTTTTATAACTTCCTCTTTACTTCTTTTCTTAATGTTTCTCCTCTCCGTTTTTCAGACTTCATGTTATCTTCTGTTTTTTGTTTTTTTGCTGCCCAAGCAATATTACCATATTAACTATATATATTTCAAAATTGACAAATCAATTGTAACTGTATTTTATATTTGAAATATGTAAAGTGTCTTTAATTGAACACATGACCGATTCAGCCATTGGGCTGCGACACATGTTTTTTTTTAATAAACCTTGAATTGAATTGAATTGAAATGAAGCCCTGTACCAAAAATGGCGTTTGTACAACAAAAACTCAATGTTATATTACCTTATAAATTATTTGTGGGCTACAAGGCGCGCCCCACACCCTTATATGATATTCTTGCCGGGGACTCCTACCCTAATATCGTTCAGTAGGTCCTAAGGAAGCCCTGTACCAAAAATGATATTTGTATAACAAATCAATGTTATGAAATTATTTGGGGGCTCCAAAAAGACGCCCGCCCCCACAGCCTTAAATTGACATTTTTGCCGGGGCTCCTAGCCTAATATCGTTTAGTAGGTCCTAAGGAAGCCCTGTACCAAAAATGGTGCTTTTATCAGGCAAGTAACGGTAATTTCACTAAGCCACCTGACTAACGTGCAAAGTAGTGCATATGCTCTGATCTGGAATACGAGTGCGCGCCGTTTGACCAATAATTCAGATAAACACTGTTTATCGCCGATAAACACTGTTTATCGTCGAAAAAGTGTTTATCGACCGATAAACACTGTTTATCAAGATAAACACTGTTTATCGAGAGAAACTATGTTTATCGACTGAAAAACACAGTTTCTCTCGATAAACAGTGTTTATCGCCGAAAACACTGTTTATCGCCGATAAACACTGTTTATCGAGAGAAACTGTGTTTTTCAGTCGATAAACATAGTTTCTCTCGATAAACAGTGTTTATCGCTTGATAAACAGTGTTTATCGGTCGATAAACACTGTTTTTCGACGATAAACAGTGTTTATCGGCGATAAACAGTGTTTATCTGAATTATTGGTCAAACGGCGCCATAGGCGTATTACCAGTCATTTAATGAAATTGGTCTGTAGCAAGGCTAGTAAGAATAATATGAGCATATATCACCAACAAATTTCTGTCAGTAAGCTAAACATACGTTATCAGACTATCAGGCTTCTAGCATGCATAGGTCAGCCAAGTTTCTTGCTCTTTCAAGATGAACAATATAGTTCAATGCATTCTTTATTCTTTTGTTTTACAGGGATTTAATGAAGCACATGGATGTGACAAACTACACCCACTTCTCAAGACTGTTCCAGTCACAACTGATCAAGGTAAGTTATCCCTCAAGATAGTGTGAAGTGAACTGAACAAAAAGTCCTAGGACGATCCTTCAAACTAGTGCCTTAATTAATGTACGTAAATAGGCAAAATGTTTCTATTTGTGACCCTGTACAAAAGATACTTGTAATTTTGACTAGATTAAATTTTGTCATATGTAAAGGTAAAAGCATCTGAGTCAGTTGGGATATTATAACGTTTCATTCAGATTTTTTAAAGGATATAATCGAAATATGTGTTTTTTTCTTTCCCTTATGCTAAAATCACTGTTTTGCAACATCATCAATTAAACATGTTGATTGTCCATCCATAGGTTATTGTAAACAAATTATGGTGTTTAACTGATTCATTATTGGACAGGAATGGAAGAAAAGCCTCTAGATGTAAGAAGATGTCCAATCAATGTCCTTCACATTCATGTAGAGGTAGATACTTGGTCATATAGACAGATAGTTTAAATAATACTTATAATAAATGAATGAATTACTCTGTTAGATGTGCCAAGGTGATAGTTCAGTGGTTGATAGTGGAGATTCTCAGGAATTCAGCTTCATCCAGCAGCTGAGACGGACGAATCCAGGAAAGTTTAAAAGGTGAGTTACTGTAAAACTAGATAATTGTGCATACCAGTTAATTAAATGGGGTTCATATGACAATAGTTTAATGCGAAAAAAATTGAATCGTAATAGATACCAACCCTAAATGTTTGCAATTTGCACAAGTTTCTTGCTGTGAAAATGGTGGTTCTTAAACGATCTTCTGGTTTTACATCATCCTACTGTAAAGCATGAGATTGGAGCTTCAATGTATATTTACCAATTAAATCTCATTGTAATATTGAAGAGAAGAAGACTTATTTGATATACAGTGAAGGTATTTTAAGTTGATTAGAATTCCCTCTTTCTTATTAACATGTAAGAGTAAAGCAGTATGGTGTTGCCTGTAACTTTATTAGAATGAATTTAACAATATTAATTTGTGTCTGTCACAGCTTTCTTTCAAATCTGATGAAAACTGACTTGTCTCTGTTGTCTTGTACCATACATGTACATGTATGTCTGTCTCCCTCTTTCTCTCTCTCTCTCTCTCTCTCTCTCTCTTTCTTGTCTTTTTGTTTGTCTCTCTATTTATTTGTTACTAAAATGTGTATCCCTCCCTCTAGTCTTCATCTCTCTGTTTCATTTTGTCTTTTTCTGTCACTTAATCCTTTTATTTCATTTCTCCCACTTAACTCTTTGCCACTTTCTGTCCCCATTCATTCTCTATGTCGCCGTACTCATCTTGGTAATTTTACTTGTTTATATCAGATTGGAGGAGCGTTTTTCAACTCCAGCTTCATCCGGTGGTCCATGCCCTCCTCCTTCATTCCATGGATGTCAGGAATTCTTCAGAGATTTCATCCTAGCTACAAACAGGTATGCACAGTCTCAATATTTTTTATGTTTTTTAATGCAATTATATACAGGATAAGACAAAGCATCATTACAGCCACCAAAAAAATATTAGTAACTTACCATTTGGGAATAACTTACCATTGGAAATTTTGAAATCACCATTGTCACGTACTTTTAAATTAATACTAAAAGCTAATGTTTTCATTTCACTCGATGTTGTAGATTTTGAGCAACTGGAGCTCTTGCAGCACGACAAGGCCAATATTACAAGCTTAGCAAACTGTAAATACATTAGTAGTATTGTTAAAGGAAAAGTACCATGGTTTTGTTGTGTCTCTTTGTTAAATTACTCTTATATAAAATATTGAACAGGCTTAACTGTGTGATAATGATTCTGATTTTATTGAATGTTGATGAAAGCAAACTAATTATGTATATTCCTTTTCCTCCTCAAGTTACATATTCAACCAGCACTTGATGGACAGCTTTGCTACCAAACTCATTGAGGTATGTACATTATGCCAATTATAAAATCTGTAAATTTTACTTGATGATATATGTACTAAGCAATACCATTATCACCCATCTATGAAGTATGATGTAATGCGTTATTATTAAATGCTAGCTAATTCAATGCATGGTTTTTAGGCTAAGCTCACAGGAAGAAATGTTGGAAATATGTAATTTTTTTATTTTAAAAGTATTATTATTTGGATAAAGCACAGAGTGTCATAATGTAGCATTTTTCATAAAAATACAGATATTGCATTTTTTTTCTCTTTCTAGTCAATTTTAGTTTAGCATGCTATTTGTTTGTGGTGTTTTATATGATATATTGAACATTGCAACTCAAGTGTTGAGTGACTAATAAGTATATGGGTAAGATCATGTAAATGTAATGACAATATGATAAATGAATTTATAACATGCACATATCCAAAGACTTTCAGTCAAGGTGCGACAACAATGAATATGCAAATTTTATTTAAAAGTTCGACAGATAATTACCGAAACTCAAGTATTACATAAACGGATACAAGTATATTTCAATTGTGTTTTTAACTGTTGTAAGATAATACCTTTGAGAATATGAAATTAATATGTTTTGATTTGATTATTTGATATGTGATCTTTTTTCCCAAATAGCTTAACGATTTACAGTTGCCAATCACTGATCAGGTTGATATGACTTCTGTCGTTGATGCGGTAAGTGATAGAGTTCTTCCTGATCTTTGAAATGATTCTAATGTGATGTTTAGAGATGTTGTGGTCTAGGGCATAAGTTACCGGACTGTAGATCACAAGTACAGGATTCGTGGGCCTGCACTAATGTCCTTTGGTAAGATGTTAAAGGTATTACAAAGTTTTGGTATGGGGTCATGAAATTGGTTCAAATGAACATATTGGAAGCATATGCGATTTTACAATATTCAATGATCGTTATTGCGGTTGAAATCGAGTCTAAAGTGATGAAATTGTAAATAATTAACTCTTTATGTTGTATAGCGCCCTCTCAAGACTGATAATACTTCAGCTTTAAAACAATGTTTCTTGACTACAATCGACCGATTTGCTATTCCCGTTAGGAAATTATATATCAGAACTGCATATTCTGAGATTTTCATGGTCGCAGCTACCATGGAATGGCCTTAGGCGCTATTTGAAATATTTGAAATTTACCGGGAGCACCGGTAAATTTTGATTATTCAAATTGCTCGAAAACAGAAGTGTTTTAGGAGCTAAATTTGTTAGTGCTTATAATACATCCACAGGGGCATCCAAATACATACAAAAATTAAAGAATTACTATCCATCAATTTCAAAATTTCCCAAAACTTTGCATTACCTTTAACCTATGTGTACCGGTATGTACAATTTACTTCAAAACAATGAGGTAGTAGTTTAGTATTTTGATCCATGGCAGATAAAGAGTTAAAGAAAAAGTACAGAGCTTACTTACAATAATAATCTATGTGAATTAGAAATCAATATACTCCCATATATTACCTATCATTTTGTATGATTTGATTGACTTTTTTGTTTGTAATGTAATTTCTTTTTGCAATGCATGTAAAAAAGAAAAATCTCGATATATTGACAATAAAACATTGAATTGAATTGAAGTGAAGTGAATTGAATTGAATTGAATTGAGTAAGTGGAGTTGAATAGAAGTGAACTGAATTGAAATGAATAGAAATGAAATGAGTAGATGTGATTTGTTTTCTGTAGGAGGTAAGGGAAAGCTTCAGTTCTTGTCTCTTAGCCCTAAGGGTCTTGTCCAAGTTCCTGGGGTTTCTCGTCTTTCTACCTTACCAGGGTGACAATAATCTTCCTGATATCATGAAGGATAATGTCATCATGATGAGGAGTAGGGTAAGTTAAAAAATGTTTTATGCTCCTTATGACTTCCAAGTATTTTTTATATTGATTGATTTAGATCATGCCTTTTACATTATTTATACATTGTTTGCCATTTCATTATCTTTAAGTTTCTTTATTTTTAATATCTTTCGCCTTCCCCTCCCTTTTCACACACACACTCACACTCTCTCTCTCTCTATTTCTTTGTTCCTATCTGTGTGCTTCTCACTCTCTCTGTTCAGCCCCCTCCCCCTCCCTGATTTATGTTGTATTTCTGTCACATGTCTATTGCACCGTGTGCATTTTTGTTTCTTCTTCTTCATTCTTAACAAATGGTTTTGGCCAAACTATTGTATTTTACACATTTTCCATTTTGTAAATTAATTTTGTAATGTTTGGGAATGGAGCTGAACCGAGGGTAATTTAATGTCTGCTAACTTTTGATTGTCACTTTGAACAGGCATCTCTACCAGTGGACATTCTTGGGTGTTTGTCGACATCAGAAACCAACCAGCGTCTGATTCTGACCTTGCCCTGGGTTGTGGAGTATCTGAGTATGATTGATGGGCTGGCCTCTCTGATACCAGTTTATCATCAAACACTCAGTTTATTGGGTGATATTCACAAGTAAGTCTTTACATTCTGATCAATAAATTCACATCTTTTGTGAAGTCTTGTTTTTTGTATCTTCTCTTTGTTGTACCAGGGGAAGTCTATAAGATGTTTTCCTGGAATGTACTGATTAGTCTTAAAGACACTATTGTGGGCTCTCATGGGGAAATTGACTCTATTTGGGTACTTACCTGATAACAGGTGTCATCAATCACCAAGAGCAGACTTCACTATTATGACGGACAGGTCTTTTATAACATTAAACCCCCCACCATCTACAAAAGAATTCCCCTAAGGAAGCATTTTCGCTGCATGCGACATTTTAAGCACATTAATTGGTTATGCCACCCAGTCTAGTGTAAGTGAATTAGGATGCATTGCACCAAGAAACTGCTGAGAGTACTTTTTTTTTTTAAAGCGAAGTGAAGCACTTCTTTAAAACTTAAGATGTTTGATGCCTTGTGAGTGAATTTATTAGCTAACACCATGTATTCTTGAAAGGAACATTTTTATGTGATTTTCCAGGAGGGTGTCTGTGCAATGGTCTGAGAATCCTAGCAACCATAATTTACTTCTTATCTTGCTTCTCTTGGGATGGCTATTTGAGGTAAGTCTAATCTTTGGGTTTAGAATGAATGAAAAATATAAGAAAACTTTGCTGAATAGTGTTCCTCTTACATTGATGTTAAACACAATGTTCATCACATAGAAATGATGACGACGTGGCACTAAAATTCAAATTCTTTCCGGCATGTTTCATTGATTTTGATATATAATCTGGAAAAAAAGAAGAAGTGAAAGTAAATTGATGCATATATAATCCAGACAATGTAAAATTGAGATTGTACATGTTGATAACATGAATTTGTGTACTGCAGTCATTTTCTATCTCTTCAAACATTTCTTGATTTTCCATGTTGATTGTCATCACATTTGTTTTCAACTCATTTATAGAACCCAGCTCTACCAAGCAATCTACATCTGACGAGTGGTGTGAGCGTTGAGAGGGGTAGCCATAGTAATAAACCAGGATCTGACCAATCTTTAGACCCCCTTCCTCTGGTGGATAGGCATGTTCTCTATACATGCTGCCCCTTCCTAGGTGAGAAACTGTGATTGACAGGTTGTATGTTACACAGGAAATACTTTGATGAAATTTACACACACAGGTGTGTAACATACAAGCTCAGTGATATGTACAATACTGGAATGAAGAAATCTACAAGAGTAATCTACAAAGTAATTTCTTTGTCAAATTTTTAAACAAGAAGGAATGTGTAATTTACAATCAGTACGTGAGCTTGTATTTTGATAAGCAAAATAATGGTGAAGCTTATAACAGGTGATTTCAAATATTTTTTTTTTCTTCTTTTTTAATGTCTCAGCCACTAAATATGTTACTGTATGCATTTCAAGAAAGTAAATTGTTTCCTACATGTATGCTTGTACATGCTTGTATGCTCATATGTGTACATGCATAGTATATATCAAAGCAGTGACTAATTATTGGGTCTAAACCCATTAAAAACTGAATGTTAATTGACAGTAGGCAAGTCAGATATACATAGTTTTTATGTATACATGTGAACTTTTTTTTAAAAATTGTTGATGTTTACCAAAAAGAAAGTGAAGGAGGGTTGTTTGACATAGCAACAACTACTGTATGGATTTGACCCCTAGAGATGCTTTTCTCCATGTACATAGGTAAATTAAATAGTTTGTCACTAATCATTCGTTAACAAACATCTATGAAGTAGAATTGTATAGTAAACTCATCTTTTACCTCATACTTGCAGGTGATTTAAGAGGAATGTTATCTGAGGCTAGTATGGGGGTGAACAATAGGAATGCTCCAGTCAAAAAAATTACTCCTGTAGCAGTGGACACGCCCCAGACTGCCATGATCACTCAACACCAAATACAGGTACCACTACATGGTTTTTTGGTCTTGTAAGGATTTTTTTCGCGGGCTTTCGTTCATGGGCTTTCGTTCGTGGGCTTTCGTTTTGTTTTGTTTTGTTTTTGTTTTTTGCTGTTGGTTTTCTTTCTTTTTTTAGGAATTGAAGGTAAAATTGTGATATAATGGTCATATGTAGAAAATAAAATATAAATGGGCAAGGGGGCGACAAATATCCTTCTGTCTTTATTCAAAAGAACTAGTAAATAGTATAGTAATACACATTAATTGAAAGCATTGATCTGTTTTATTTGAATTTTTCCCCATGACCACTATGCTATAAATATCCTTGTGACTGATGGTCAACAGATTTCTCCTCAAATTTTTGTTGCCTAGGTGGAACTTGAGAAGAATTTCTTCCACATCCACTCCGCTTCCCTCAAGAAGAGCGTGGAGTTTGTGAGTGGCAGGGTCGCCTCCAACTGCATCAAGTTCATCGATGGCTCACTGGTCTCTGCAGCCAGGCTCCAGATTCCAAAGCTACTCACAGACATGCTGGTCTCATCCAGCAGCAGCAAGAAAGAGGCTGGGGCTCTCACAGCCAAGGCTAAGGGAGTTGGAGAGAAGCTGAGCCTGGAGACGGCAGAGCTTGCCAGGAAAGAAGCCAAAGAGTAAGTGCCTTCACCTTCATTGTCATCACTGAGAAAAACAAATTATGAAGTAAGAGAAATTAGAGTAAAACCATCTTCCAAGGCTTGAGCTTTCAAATACTCACTCAAAATCAACATATTGCAGGTTTTAGAGTTTTATCAACCAAACAGGATCAAGTTTTATTGATGATTTTGGATGGTGAACTATTGATATTATGCTAAAGGACAATCTAACCTTTTAATAAGTTCATTTGTTTGAAAGCAGAAAAGTAAGATAAAGAGAGTGCCGATCGTGAGTCATACATTTTGAAAAATTGATATTTTGATAATTTGTTTGTTGGAACAAATGAGAGAGTTGTCTCCCACTATACCAGTGACATTTGGCCAATTTGAAATTCCCTTATGTATAGTGATTAGAACTTTTAAAAATTCATAACTTTCTTATTGTTTGTCCGATTTCGTTCAAAACGTTACCTGTCTGCTTCCCTAATTTTTCTACTTTCTGTCAGAGCAATTTGTTATAAAGGTTGGATTTTACTTCAAACAAATAAATAAAGAGGTATATTATAGCAGCATGAAACCCCTAACATACACAGGAAAATATCTGTTATTAATCAACTATTTCTACTAGGTTTATCAAGAAGAAGTGTAGGTCAGCTCTTGATGTGTTATTACCATGTGAAACATCCGAGGCAGTCCTGGACACAGCTTGTGCTATCACCACAAGACTTGCCTTAGAACGAACAGAGAAATGGATCACTACACAAATACCTAGTAAGCATCGAGTTTACTTTGATTTCAGCCGTTGTTTATATCTGTTTATTACATCTATCCACATAACGTTGAAATTTAATGAAATGGCAATGCTTTTTAGATCCTTCATGTTATTGCATCAATTTGGTTTAGATGTAAATATTGTAAAGCTTGGTATTTATATTTATCAAACAATCTGAGATAATTGGGTGTCAGTTATCTTATCTGTATTCACTTCTTCTATGATGTTTTATGATTTCATGAAATGTATTGATCATTCATTTCATCAGACTTTATGATGGTATAAAAACAACAACAACAACAGCAACCGTTCTTCTGATCATTGTCTGGCTGGATAAATCCTTAGTTTAAGCAGCATCATAAATAATAAATGAAGCTACCAGGCACAGAATATCATAAAGCCAAATTTCTTAGGAGCCTCTCTCATGAATAATTCATGTACCAGGGCTCTGTCTATGATTGATTCAAAATGATTGCATCCTGATAGCAATCGCAACTCTGTACTAAAGAGATAGGAGTTTGTAAGTTTGCATTTGATTGGAGGACTTGTGTTCGATCCAGATAAAAATGCAACTCTTCATGAGGCAGGGCCCAGAACTTCTAAAGCAGGGCTTCCCAAAGCGCAGAGCGCCGGGGAGGCTTTTTTTTTAAACCCAAAAAGGGCCGGGGCAGAATCCACCTCGCCCCTATCTTTTTGTACCAAATGTATATGATTTCGACCAAAGGGTACCATGGGTACTGTAAAAAATCGTCGCGCTGCCAAAATGAACATTTCCCCATAAATTATGTACTGTACACAATGCAAAATTGGCACTTTGCTGATATGTGAATAGTTGATTAGTAATCATTCAAAAGCCATTTAAGACATAGATATGAAATTTCAGGGACTTACCAGTATTCTTTATGAGATACTCTATCAATATGCCAAGTTTAATAATTTTTCGTCATTCCATGGCCGAGATTCCAAGGGGCACCCCCCCCCCCTCCCCCCTTGGCTGAGATCTCTTGTTGTGATTGAGTTTTGGAAATAAAATTATTTGAATTAAATTGAATTTAGCACCAAAATAACCCAGCCTTGCTAGGGTTAAACTATTACAATTCCCCTCAGATCAGATATAGACCTTAACACAAGCTTCATTTTCTTCAGTATACAAGTGCCATTACTGTAATTTTAAGAATAGATTGTCTGAACATTTGCATCAATGCCTTCATCTTGTAATCACTGCATTTGTGCCAATGTCTAAGCAGCTTATTGCTGGAAAACAGGGCTACTTTTCCCACTGATATATCTTACATGTATGTATACCAGAACTCCCACTTTTGACTGCCTTAACTCTTGAAATTAAGGTACATTTAAAGACACAAATGTATGATATCACAAACCTATATTTATGGAAACAATTGATTAAGTAAACTCAATTTGCCCATATTTTTGGACCTATTAGCTTTCATGGAAATCACTTCTGGACCGTCAAGGAAAAAGTTTGAGAACCGCTGTTCTAAAGTATCTCTCCCAGCAGACTCGACTGTCTGCAACTGTAATGTTTTCATTTGAACAATATCTTCCAGGTGCCTTACAACAGGAGGTGACGATGCAGCTACCCAAGTGCCTTAGAGCTCAGAGCACTCAGCAGATGAAAAAAGAATCAACCAATAGGAAGATACCTGACAAACCAGCCATGCATGACAGACAAGGGGTGTGTCCTTCAACCGTCATTCAAGAACTCAAGGTAGGGAATGAGGGCCCTGCAATTCTAATTAGTCCAGTAATTTCAAGGTGCCATTTACAACTGGGTGGTGAGTGGCAAATGCCTTAACAAAGGACATTAGTGCCGGGCTGGGAGTAAAACCCTCAACCATTGTATTTAGAGTCAAGTGAATGGACCACTATACCATGACACCTCCACTGCTACATGAGTAGGGAGATTTACACAGATTTGAGAAGTTTGTAGAACATTAAGGGGATGGAATTGTCATTCTTCAGATGCTGAATAATTGTTTATGGAAATTATGAAAGATCACTCCAATCTTCACGTGGTTAACATGGAAATGTAATGTAAACTTTTCAGGGAAATGGCATGTGGACTAGTATGTGCAATGAATCACAATATTTTACTTGTATGACTAAATTTTATTGGATTTTGGCTTAAAAAACCTAAATACATTTAATGTGTTTGGTTTTGGTCTGTAAACTGTAGGATTCCATGGGACAGTTTGAATGGTCTGACAAGTGGTCTGCAGTAAAGACAATACATTCCTGGCAGTGCTTCTTGTTTGGATCAAGAAATGACCTTTGACCTTTGTCCTAATTGCTCTCTTTAATACAGGACTGTCTTCATAGAGTTTCAATTGGAGACACTGATGGATACACAGCAGAGGGCATCTGTTCATCTATCAATAACGTTCAAATGATGATCAACAACAGACAGGTAATATAATAAATATCTTTCTAACTGTAATAACAGGATATCTTCATTATATTTCCTTAAGAAAGTGTGTATTGCGTAAGTGAAAGTGTGTATTACATGTGTGTGTAGGCACCCTGAAATAGAGATATATTCTTTCACCGTTTAGTTAAACCATCTATGTCTTCATAAGAGCTGAAGGCAGCTGGATTCTCAACTGAGGACTATATTAATTTGTCTTCAATCTTTCTATGGAGATAAACATTGTGTGGATTTGTACCATCTGATTGCACCATGGTCTTGTGCATTTCATTTATGATACCTTGCTTGATGACTACCCTAACAAATACATATGTGTTGTTGACCATCCTTGTACAGGACCTAACACCATTGGCATACCAGTCCATCCACCAACTCACTGTAGAGCTGTGTGTAGGCCTGGCTATGAGACAACCAATTCTGCTTCAGACCTCTGTCTGTAGCTCACCTACAATCTCCAAAGGGAAAAGGTCTATCATTCTACCACTGGACAGAAATACACACGGCAAGAACCGTAGCAGCAGCTTACACGATACAGAGAATGGCAAATACCAAGACAAGAACTTGATATGTTCAACACAGGGAGTAGTTGAAGATGGAGGGAAGCAGTGCAATAATCAAGAGAGTGGTGTACACTCACATCTTGGGAGATATGGACAAGAAGTTCAGTGCAATACAAAGGGAGGACAGGGTACAGAGGAAGGAGCATTCATCAGTCCTGTTCATAAACATGCATCGAATAGTGACCAAGTTGGAGGTGAAAGAGATGTACATAATGCAGAACAGACAGAAGAAGATGGGACTTTACACCGGTCTAATACGGATACACTCTTAGAGAGATTGAAGAATTTGTGGAGAAATGTTTTTTCTTTGAGTATTCCACCAGGAGCTCTGTTGAGTGCAAGGACAGCATGGATGATATCACGCAGTGATAACCCACAGGTAGGCTTTGTTAATATATTATATGTAAAAATTTGATATATTATTTGTTTGTGCTTTGTAGAATTGGGAGGGAGGGGATAATTGGCCAAGGGGTAATCTGTCTGTGGGTAGTAGTCAATGTTGGTGGTCCAGGAGTTATTTTTATTTTATTTGTTTACTTTTGTGTGTGTGTGGGGGGGGAGACCTTTCTTTTCACCTCTATAATCAAGAATCAAATTAATCTTTTACAAAGCTATTCAATATGATATTATGTGACTTGAGTTTCTGATGCTTTTTTATTTTTTACAGCAGATTGTTGATGTATTTCATTATATTGATTTCCATTTTTAAAATATTAAAAAGTGTCTTCTGTCAAAAACAAGGATAAATGCCTGATTTTTAATCTAATAAGATAATATAAGTGTTTTGGGTGTTATATGTATCCAACACAATTTTTTTTTTTTTTTAATTTTCTGTAGGTTTCCTGGCAGTGTCTCATCCATATAGTGAAGTCCCTTCTTGCATGCAATCTGGTCAGCGCTGGGGCCATCCAGTCAGCTTTGAGCAAGATGATGATGTCATCATACATTCCACCAATCACAGAGGATATCGCTAGAAGTCTTTTACCTCTGGTCACAGATAATGAAATAGGTGAGAGAAGTAGAACATGATTTAGTTTGAGAAGATTTTCTTAAACAAGTACATTGCAATGTCACTACACCAAAAAATTCAATTTGTCTTGAAATGTTTTAGAAAATTAGTATGATGACAAAAAAGAATGCTAAGAAAACTGAGAAAGAATTTTGATTCCAATTTTCTCCAAACATTGTTGATATGAGCATCAAAGATATTATATTTGATTATCCGAACTAATCATTAGTGCCTTTGTTTATTCTAAAATGTTTGGAAAAGAAATGAAATCTCATAGAGGGTGTTTAAGATTTGCTTTTCATTGTAACACCTGGCAATTATGCAAATTGAAAATATGATGTTTCATTTGTAATCTATTTTCTGGTTATGATGTTGGACTGACTTTTTTGTGATATCTATTGGCAAATACCTGAAATTAAATATGTCTGTTTGTGTTTTGTCAACAGGTGCAGATCAGAATGCATTGGACTTGCTGCATGCAGTTTGCTCTGAAGCAAGGGAGAGCGAAGATGCCTATAGCTGATGAATGTCAGGAACTGTATGCTCCATGTGCTAAATCCTGTCTTGGGATTAAATTCGGTTCTCTTCATTCACGGATTTGTATTTTTTCATAGACTTATCACTTCTGGTTTCAGACAATCTATCTTCATCATTTACCAGGGATAGTATATGACTGAGATTTCTGTCACAACGTTCAGTATACTTTCATCAAATCATTTTCATGTTATTTATTTTGTCCATTAATTTATGTGGTTGTAGGACACATGCTCTACCAACAATTGCTCTATTGTCAATTTCCTAAACTAATGTAAATTAAAAAAAAAAAACTAAACTAAACTAAACTTCAAACCTAGACCAAACACTATACCT
>CP137669.1:17469553-17619810 GCA_037976565.1 Mesocentrotus franciscanus | reverse complement strand
TACCCCTGACCCTGACCTTAACCTAAAACCCAATCACATTTTCGACCCTAACTCCAAACCAATATCTTTGACAAATAATGCACAGAAAAAATGGCGGATCACTATCAGATCTGATCAGATTAGGATTTTGAAAGTAAATGATATTCATTCCCTCCTTATATCTAGAAAATTTGAACCATTAAGAAAATGATACTTGAACATGATTCATTTTTCATGCTGGGAAGATTTAAAATAATATATTTTTACATGTGTCTTATCTCCAAACTTATGAACACTCTGTAAATGTTAATGTGATAGTCTGTTGGTCCACATGTAGGGCCTTTATATAATTGTATATCTTTCCCAAACTACCTAAATTCCAGCTTGTAAATGAAACAATGTCAACTACTTCTTCAAGAGAGAGAGATATAATCCACAGATTGTCTACTGTTGGTAAGCTATTATAAGTGCCCATGACATTCTGCACTGTTATGTGTCTGGAATTTTATTTGGGTACATATTAAATATATGACCAATATCAATGTAAATGGAATTTCTTTGCTATTCATATTCAAAGTATTGTTGATGTGATGATGATAATATAATGAATAAATAAGTACTAAATTTCCCATCTTATGTACTTTGTGCCTCAAAAATTAAGTTACTGGGATTATATTAAAGTTGTTCCCATGATAATCATAGTAAAAGCCCAGAATGACTTACTTCCAAAACATAGGTCAGGGTCTATAATTATCAACAAAAAAGACAATAGCACTCCTGCTAGATTATACCAAATTGGAAGAACATAATGATTTTCCTTTAAACAAAGTATTCTCCACTGAAGTCATGATTATTATATATTTTGACATTTAGACATTTGAAAATGTTTTTATTGTGAATTACATAAATATAATCACTTAATGTGTGCTAAATCAACAAATGGGGGTTACTTATCCAAAAGTCAGCAAATTCATTGAATGAACCATTGTTTATACCGAGGGATTATCTAAATCACTTAATCAAAGTTGTCATGAAGTAATGTGGGAGAAGTGCCTTGAATAAAAACAAAATATATTGTAGTAATATGAAATAGAAATATTTAGCATAATGTATACCAAATATTGTTATGCTTGGTAAACATAAGAATGACATTGGGGATTTGTTAGTGTCACCCAGTTATCACATATTCTTTACAAATATGAATGTATGTTTACTGTATCTGCTTCTTTATGAGAGGACAGAAGCATTTAAAGGCCTTGTTCATCATTATGTACTATAAAATAGAGGAAAAGAATGAGTGAATTTTATAGTTTCAATTTAAGATTATAAAGTTTATATATGAATGCATTGTATTTTCATTGATAAATAACAGTACTCAAGCAATAGAAAATAAAACTTCCATGAAGACATTAAAATCAGTTTGCATGTAATTTATTTGCATTTATGCAATTGAAGGAGTTGTCAAATGAGATTTAAAATGTAACTTTAAATAATATTTCAAAAAAAATGAAGAGGAAGGAGATGTTAGGGAACAATGCTTATTACGTTTGGTAGCTGATTTACACATGTATTGACTGCTTTGATGTACACATGCACATGGTATGAGTAATACTGATACCCTGGAATAAGCACATGCCTCTTTGCTGTTATAGGGCAAATGCAATTTTCATTGCAGGTAAGAAACAGAACAGTAAAATTTGCTCACATTTGAAATCTATCAAATGCAACCAGTCTACAGTTTTTTCTTCTTCTGGAAAGCACAACAATCTAGCTAGTACACATGGAGATGTAGCACATTGCAGTCCTTAGGACATTGCTGCTCTTCACAATGCTACATTAGATTTTTCTTTGATGAAAGCTTAGGAAATGTCTGAAACTTTGATTTATATGAACAGGTCAATATCTTACAAACGTTTACGAAGCACAATGCACATATATAAAGGCACTGGGTACATATATATGGCAGCCTGATAGTTATTTTCAAAAGGTGAATTGCGTAAATGTCATTTATATCACAAATAATATTTGTACTGCTAACTCTGCCGTTAGAAAAAGAAATGCCTAAATTAAAGAATAGAAAATACATATGCTTTGCAAAAATATGTGAAAACTAAATACCAGAACATGGTATTACTTTAATATGTCTTTTTTTTGTTTAGGAGGGGGTATTGAAGTGCAACACTTGGTAGATCTGTATTTCTTCTCACTCCTTGAAATAAAAATGACAATCTATATCAACTTCATTTTTCATCTGTTATCAAGATGGGGCACTACATTTATGTAGATTTAAGGCAGTTCATCATGTCAAAACCAATTGCTAAAAGAAGAAAAAAACGGCTCAAAGATATACATAAACTCTCATAAAATATACATGATAAATAAAAATTTAGAATGATACATATTGACAAATAATAAACATTGCAGCTTAATCTGAAAGTAGACAAAAAGGAAAATAACATAAAAGGGTGAAATCCTATACAGTTTGATATTCATTCAGCACACGCTCTATAATGGCTGCAATGCTATCTCTGGAAGATACGAGGTATTGTCACTTCTATTCAAAAGTATGGTATTCTGATTGTCTCTTTATCAGGTGAGATGTATTGTGGTGCATATTTATCTCATTCTAATTAGTTTTAAAATGCGAAGTGACGGCATGAGATTGCTGGTTAACACCGGTAGACTTTCAACTCCAAGGAATTTCACAGAAATCTTTACTAAATATGCATCAAATTGGCAATCCCTGGTAACATGTCAGATACATGCAACAAAATACAAATATATCATGCAAATTAAGAGAAAAGGATAACATGCACAAAATATGTTGACTAACTCTCTGCTTCTCTATGTTCTCTTGGCATGCACGTTATCATATGTTACAATTATACTGTTCGCATTTATATATCTAGGAAATATCTCCTCCCTAAAATGGCAATCACTAAGAAATATATACAAGACCCATTTTTTTTCTTCAAATGTTAATAAACGTTAAATTAATTCATATGAGGAATTCATTTCTCCTTTTCTTTATTGCAATTGTTATTTACAAACTAAATCAAAGCTAGCACCTGAAAATAATTCACATTTCACATTAGGTCTATGACTTGTACAAAATAAGCATATTGTAAAGTCATTTCAAAATGATTTCCTTTTTCTTTACATATAAATTCAAGTCAAGCAAATGTAAGGAAGCCAACATCTGACTCAACTTTATGAATTGATTCACATTTGTTATCAAATATCTAGTAAACACATAATGGAATCATAAAAATTAATAATTGACAACTTGAAAATTGGGTAAGCCAAGCGTTCTCTATATATTTTGCCTAAAGTTGGATAATTCAGACAATTTGACACTTAATGCAGATATACATGTAGGCCTTTCACTTGCAAGATTATTTTGGAGCGCTTTTTTCAACAATGATGAAAACTGATGATTAAAGCATGTTGATTTCTGTTTTATCTTTAATCATGCATATTCAGGCAGGTTCCAAGCAATACAACATGTTTCAAAATTGTCCAAATATTTCTGCTTCTTAACAAGGAAGGGAATTTCAACCACGTGGATGTGAATGGGAATTGGATATCATGACCCGTGAGATAAATAGCAAATAGATAAGAGTTTTAAATTTGAATAACATCTGGCAAGAACAGCTATCATTATCATGTTGCATATTCCTCATTAATCACAAAGCATGAGGATTGACTGCCAACTTCTTGATCCAACTTTGGTATGTATATATAGAGAACAATAAATGTTGTGTCACTTCACACAAAAGACATTATGCCTCTAAAAAGCTTGCAAATCTCCATACTGGTAGAGTGTCACATGTTCATTCTCTATCATATTCACTGCTGCCATTATTCTATCTCAACAATGCATACTATGTGCATAACACATCACTTTCATTACCTTCAGTAAGTGATTTCTATAACAGTGCTTTTGATATCTGGAAAGTTGGAATAGCTCTTGGATCATTCTATAGTTTGCAGACTCTATTTTCACTTCTCTCCTATGCTTTCGTTTTTCTTCATGACAGCAATTTTTGACAATCTGAGCTACTTTGTGCATTTAAGTAGCTCTGCTCAAACAACTCTGGCTCACATATGTATGGTTTAGAATCCACAGTTTCTGTATTTGTTCTCTTGCTTCCTGTCTCTGTTTGTCAATCAATCCTGGCAATCACAACAAACTATATAAAGATATTCCAAGTTGTTCAACATTGTGGCTTTGAACAAGAAAGAAGTTCAAAGCTCTTAATGCATTTTTCACTCCTAGAACTTATTTCTGCACTGAAATTCAGAAGTGTATCACATCCCCTCGTGAGGAAAGTGTTCCATCACAAGTTTAATACTTGGATGAGGATATCATGAGTTATGGTACTCCATGAACTGGTTCAGATGAATGTCACAGGTCCTATTCATCATGATCTAGATACTGTTTATACTACTAATGCTGAATGTAAATCGAATGTAACTCCATCTTTAAAGATTGGGGTTGTCTGGGGCCTAGCTGACGTGTCTCTTTTTCAAAGCGAAAGAAGTCTCTTTAAGTCTCCAGATGAATCTCTCCTCAACACGTTTCTCTGGCTCTGGAGTTTCTAGGTTGAGTGAGGCATGACCAAATTGTTTTATCATCATGGTAAGTCGAGCTTTAGAGACTTAAAATCTTTCTTGTAAAAATACACATCTTAATCAAGCTGTAGATGGTGGTGCTGCTGGTTGCATTCATGGTTGACTGGGGCACAGCAGACACATCTCTTTGTCATGACAAAGTAGCCTCAGCATCTTTAGATTTATCTCATAGATAGCTGCTGCTGTTGCTGCTGTTGCTGCTGACTCCATCTCTGAAGATTAGGGTTAACTGGAGCCTAGCAGACATGTCTCATTGTCATGGTCATGGGTTTCAGATAAATCTCATAGATAATACTCCTCATCCTCGTCATGTTCCTGATACTGCTGTTGCTGCTGTTGCTGTTGCTGTTGCTGTTGCTGTTGCTGCTGCTGCTGCTGTGCGTGCCTCTGTCTCTGAAGATTAGCGTTGACTGGAGCACGACCAACGTGTCTTGTCGTCATAGCTAGGGGAGTCTCAGAGTCAGAGGCAGTAGCGAAGTTAAACTCTGTGGCATACTGCCGTCGCATCTGATTAACTGGTGAGAGCTGCTCAGGAAGCTTGATCTCATTACGAGGGTCCACCATGCCATGGATTTCTGTCCAAACCAAAGGTAAAAAGGCATTTCTTTAAGTAAAGAGTGATACAAGTATTTCATGTGCAACATCAAGAAGGGCTATGCTTAACATTTGATTTAATACATGGTCAAAAACTGAGATTTCAGACCTTTTGCACACGGACCTTCTTTTTTGAAAATTACAAGTCATAAAAACGAATCCAATGACCAGGGTAATGATATTATGTAAGACACACAGAGCAATGTAGATGGATTAGGCACTGTATAAATCGAGGATATCATTAAACAGAAAACATTTACATCTCACCTTCCAGTCTTTTCTCCATCTTACGTAGATTCTGAAGGATGCCAGCAATCTCCTTGTTGTTTGTCTTGAGGAGAGGAAACTCACTGTCTCTCAAAACCTTGGACAACTCATCCTCACTGGCTCCTGGATGCTGCAGTTTCCTAAAAAAACACATAAAACATAGACCAACCATATCATTCATTATGATGTCATATTAATGTTGATCAAGGCTTATGCACAAAGTCTCAAAAGGAATCTTAGTACGTTTTCAGAAGGTTGTAAAACACATGGTCTGATGACAATTGCTCATCTGTATATTTTGTACAGTTACCAAATTTCTAACTTCAACCCTGGACTATGCATTCTAATCCTAATCCTAAACCTAAACCTAAACCTAACCTTAAACCCAATTATAACGCTTACTTAAACCCTTTGTTTCTGATAAAATAAAGCCTGGAGAAATTGTTGTTGGAGCAAATGTTGGATTACCTTATACAGATATCCAAGGCCTACATAAGTACTTGTTAGAATGCCAAATCATACTAGTATGTGAGATGCCCTCAATTTCTAAGAAAACATTGAATTTATTCTCTAATTAAGGCATACCGGTATATAGAATACATGTATCCTCTTATTTATTGAATGAATCATCATCATATCATACATCATCATAAGCATTAAAATAATAAGCATTATAATCATGTTGTCTTTCAGAATTATCATATAATTTTTTTTTCACTATATGTAATTCATTACAGTGACATTGATCAAAGCATTCACTTCAAGTACTCATAGTTGATATCTTCAATAGATAAAAAATTCTATTTCTTGACTTTCCTGCTAACGAACATGTTGCTAACATTCACTACAAAACATGACTTGCTAATGAAAAACACATTCTATGACAATTGACTGTTAACAGGCAAAGACTCAAAGATTAAGAGGAAGAAGTGTAATCTGAAACAACCTTGGTTATGAGGTCATAGTCCTCAATATCAAACCACTGGACGTCTGTTAAAACTTTAAATCTCTGATGGTTAACATTAAGCTGAGCTTCTGAAAATCTTCATGACTTAGCCATTTTTATTCAGCTGACACGGATGCCAAGCAAGGATGCTATTCCTCAAAGCTGTTCAGAAAATGGGTCAGGATATCCTCTCAAGTTCTGCTTGCCCCCCCTCCCCACCTCCTCCCAAACCAGAATTTCTACCTGTCAAATTCTGCTCACCCCTCCATCCCCTGAAATCTCAATATCTGATTCTAATGTTTTAAAGATCAGATCCTGGGAATCTACCCTGACATTTTCATCCTGATGACAGCAGATGCATACAAAAATGAGAATATTACAAAAAGGAAGGCTCATTCACATATGTCACAGTAAAACAAAACAATTTATTATTTTTTTTATAATGATGACATGAGGTAAATATTGTTCACATTTATATATCTTATAACACACGTGTAGTGAGTTCATGAATACGTACGACCTTTGTTGCATGCAGATACTTTTTTCATCCCAACTTTCCATGCATTTACATGTAAACAAAAAAAACCTGCCATGGTTTCCCATGTCATATGTCAATGCGCCATAATTTGGCTATGTTGTCCCGAAAGGATTAAAACACAAATCATCAGCTGACTATCAAAGATTTTTAATAAAAAAACACCTGTTGCCTGTGGTTCACATTTCTATATCTTGTAACACACGTGTAGTGAGTTCATGAATACGTAGGACATTTGCTGCATGCAGATACTTTTTTCATCCCCACTTACATTATTTACACGTTTTAAAAGAAACCCTGCTTGATTCCTGTGTCATTTGTCAATGATCCATCATTTGGATATGTTGTCATGAAAGGATTAGAACACAAATCATCAGCTGACTATCACAGATTTATCCAATAAAAAAAAACCCTGTTGCCTGTTATCATTAAAGTGAAAGATCACCATCATCATTATAGCATCCGTTTTTTCCATGCTGTGTGGTTGGATGTTTCATTTCCCTTATGGCCCTTCTCCAAGCCTTCAAATGCTGCTCTTCAGCATATGCCTCAGGGTGAAGCCAGATGTTCTCATATCTCTTTCTAGTGTCTCCTTCCAGGTTTTGCAAGGTCAAAGTAAAAGATATGACATGAATTCTTACTTGAGCTTGTAGGCAATCTTGTCACCAGAATCCTTCATCTTGATGGACAAGTGGTGGATGGAAGACAGGACAAGGCTATCAAAGGACTGCAAGATTAAAAGAGAGACAAATCAATGTAATTTAGTATTCCAACCACTGGCAGTGCAAAGTAAGCAACAGACAGCAATGTAACGAAAGCAGTTACACATAGTCACATGCATACAGTATTTCAAATGAAAATGTGAAGAAAATTAAGGGTTGAAGAACATGGAAGTGTACACCTTGATTATGAATACTTGGATAGAACTTGAAAGCATCATCTAGCATCCATATGACAATTTTACAGAAGAGTACATTTAACTTCATTATTTTTTTCTAACTGTGTTACATCTGGTCGCATATATATATATATATATATACCGTAAGTTGATTTACCTTTGAAATAATCATTCTAAATCTATACTCAAGATGTACAAATGGAACATACACGTTTTTCTTTATAATAAGTTAATATAAAATTAATATTTTACCCACATCTACTTTTCAAAAATTAGATGCATTCTCTTTGGTGTTAAATAGTTACATGAAGCAGGAGATAAGGATTAGTTCTATTAAACTTGCCAGAAATCCACATGACAGGTTGTAATCAATGAAAAATGCAGAACAGCTTTACATACATATGAAACATGCAACAAAGCACCAAAATTCTCAACCAACCTTTATTGTACATGGAGACAGAAACTGATACCATAAATTTACGTGTAAGAACTTGATTTGGTTCTGTACTTTTTTTCTTCTTCTATCTGCATGCATTGTTTGATACAAAATGACATCATCAATCATCATCATTGCTGTCGTCATCACCATCAGCATTCAACATGATAGTCATAGGAGGATTTCATTAAAAATCCATAAACTACACTAGTTTACACATTTGCAATTTTGCATAGGATTTAAATTACATTTCAGATCATTCAAATGACAAACATACGCAATAAGTATATTTTAGAAGAAAAAAATCAATACACTGGAAAGAACACCACTTTAGTTACAATCAAATACAAATCTTCCAAAAATATTCTTTCTTTTTTTCTATCAAGCTGTAGTTGAAACCCAAAGTCTAACCAGCTGCAAAGAAATTTGTGTATGATTGTAACTCTTTCCTACAGAAAAACATACAAACTAAACACATACATTTAGTTAACTTGCACGGTACACAAACTGCATAGCACATGAAAATGCACAGATGTGAAAAGGAAATACAATGTATGAAACAAAAACAACTTAATGAAAATGACATGCACTATTTGGAATTAACAGATCACAGAAACTTTTTAAAGTCTAAACAATTTTAAACATTCTATATTTATGTTTATGATAAATGCAAAGATCCAAGAAGTGAAAGATTCACTTGTGATGATCAAACAATTTTACTGAACAAATCTTGCTTTTCAAGCTTAAAATGAAAATCAGATTGCTTTGGAAAAGCATATCTCCAAAAACCACATGTATATTATTAACATTTTAAGCACCTCCAATTTTAAATGATTTGTACATATACCTTTACACTCTAAATGTAAAATGCAACACAAAATGACTGATACATTGGCATGCACAACAAAAATCATAACTTGTTCATGACAGAGCTAGACAATATTTACATGTAGACATGAATTTCTCTGTTCATCAGAGCACTTGGAAGTTCCCTTCTAATGGTCACTTTTTTACAACTTTCCATAGCTATATCTCTAACATATTTTTCTCTGTGCAACTATTAAAACTAATACACGTTTCACTTGTCTGCACTCTTTTATTTTTAAAACATTTTATTTCTAATTCCAATGATACAATCTTTGATGATGTGAGACAAGGTGAAATATATCTATAAGAAATGGAAAGATACATGTAAGATGACTGGTTTTAGCTCTATGAGAAAATGATGATGATGGTGATTAGATATTTTTTAAATGTTTTGGAGGAGAATTAAAGAAAGATTGCATTTTCTAATCTTGTCTACATCTACTTTGGTTTAATATAAAGAGTGAGTATTATTTGGTGGAAGATCTAGTATGAATTCAGTTTCTGATCTTTGTCTACACAGGTTGCAGTCAAGTAGCAACACATTCAAAGATAATGAATAGATTCATTTTTAAAAACTATCACATAGCTATGAATGAAACATGAATCTACAGCCCAAATGTGATGATTTAAAGCAAATAAGCAACATGGTCTGTTTCTAAAGCAAGTTCTAATATGGTGTGTTTCAGCTAGTTTGTAAAAGCTTTAAAAGAAAACCTTGAATCCCCCCTTTCAAAATCAAGCAACCAATTTAAAGAAAATATGAATCCAGCATTGATCTGATAAATCAAAAGTGTGAACTTGTACAATTCTTGTCATATAGAGATCGAATCAACATGTATACTACCCCTCCCCTAAATGAAATGCCTCCATTACACCATGTGTGGTTTCTGTCTTTGAATGATCATTTTAATAACATAAAATTAGAAACACATCAAGGTATCACAGACTATAGAGTAAACCTGCAGGGTGATTTCAATATTCTGACTCGTTTCTGGTCTACTGACCACTGCAAAAGGCTAAGCTTTAAAAATAAAGATTTTTTTGACAATTTTTCTGGGCAAGCTTCCAGGTCCTATAAAGAGGGAGAAGAATAATCTCAAATGAAAATCTGACCTCTGATTAAGATCATAATTCATAGGAATCCATGCTTAATTCGATTTGAAAGTAGCTTGCCAGACATACCGATGCACACTGAGCTCAAAAGAACCACCCCCGCTCCACCTCACCCCACCCCCTCCCCCCTTTTGAGATACAAGTATCATCACATGATCATTACAAGACAAACATCTGTTACATTGAAAGAAAATGGATATTGATTCAATCCATAACCCTTACTATTTATAAGTTCTAGGGAACCTTGAAGTTTAAGTTTGCATTACCTCCAAATAAACAATGCTGCAACCTTAATATGAGGCACATTCACATGGTTTTAATTATATCATTTGTTGCACATGTACATCAGTTTGCTGGCACTACTAAATCATACAGGTTCATTTTGGGTTGAAAGAATGAGAAGGTTGCAGATATCAAATTTACTTTTGTTTTCTGTGTTCTTTTTGTTATGTAAGGTCACCACTAGTCATTAGTCACTTTGACATTGATCTTTTCTGATCTGAAGATGGCTTGCACACATGCTCTTTATTACAATTGCTCCTCTGTATATTCTGTACATTGCAGACAATTTCTTTTAAAATAAATTGTACTTATCTAAAGCTGTTGTGAATAGAATAAACTATATCTCTTTGTATAACTCAATTATGATACATGTATCTTTGAATAAAATTGACTTTTTATCACTTTGATGATCCCCTTTTTTTCTATAATGTTGTCATCATGGAAAGACAAAGTTCTATCTTTCTAATGTATCTAATAGTGATAAATGAGAAGAGATAGTCAGAGCAATTGATGAGGCCATGCGAATGATGCGCATGCATGAAACAAAGAATGGGTTATCATGCTGGGTACTCACTACAAAGTCCTGATCCTGACTCTACAATCATCCAAATATATCAATGTGGGATGGAGAAATAAACAGTGGATAAAACAAGGGAAAATTCAATCAGTATAAATCCCACTGCATTCAATTCTTGTGGGTAAATTGAAGAAATATGGATTACTTTGCAATATTCCCAAAATTTGGGCTGACATAGTTTTCTGAAATATTCAATAGAAGGGCAAGTCATAGCTGCTATCGAAAAATAGAAATGTCTGAATGGAGAATGTTTAATTCTCAGAAAATAAGTTGATCTTATTTCATATCACTGGTATTACAAGAAAAGTTATTGTTCTATCATTGTAGAAACAATTATGACTTTTTTCTTTTTCTTTTTCAATTCATTTCTTGTTTTTTATTTGAGTTTATTCAATTGCATCCCATAATTATTTGTACATGTTTAATGTTCGATAAGAATTCATGACGATCACATTATATCATTTACAGTATGTACAGAAGAGATTCCAAAAGACATTGAGTAAGAATTAGCATAAAACTTGTTATACACCAAACAATACTATACAGATATATATACATGGATCTGAAATGTTTATTTAAAAATATTAGTTAATAGCTTTTGCTTTTGAATCAAAAAGTTATTTTGATATCAATAAGATCTAATAGATATCCTATATATTTCACTGATAAAGAGTCCAGATGAATTAGTAATATGAGAAAAGAATTCACTCTGTTCTATTCTACCATGTTCCATGCAGAACAACATAAATGAATAATGTGGAACAAACGCAGACAAAACATGAAATAACCTTGGTCATAACGATCAAGTCACTTGCAGACTGAATGCATGAATGTAAAAGGAGTAAATAAAAACAATTCATCTATTATTATACGGGATCAGCTCCATTGTGCATCAAGTTGCAATCCACAATGCACAAAGAAATATCAGTCCCAGGCATTACAAATCCTGGCACCATTTACTTTCCATTGTAGATACTCTCACCATCCCCATTATATTTATTATGCCTCTTTCTTCAAATAACCCACACTTTTTGCCAATTTGCACTGACTGTACACACAGTTGCCAGAGACAAGCATTTGTATGGCACCAAAATAGTTCAAAGGGATCTTTAGGTAATATTTGTAAATTTATATCCCTACATAAATAATTTTTTAAAATCTTTTTAACAAGTACCAACATAACATTTTCCAATCATGTGCAGGACTATATGGAAGCAAACTTAATTTCGGGAGAGCAATTTTTAAAGGGATAAATGGCAGCATTTGTGGGGGGGGGGGTGCCAAAAGCAAAGGACTTATGATATAATGAGCCATAATTTCATCATAATCCAATGAATTTGCAGCTAAAACTTGGCAAACAAGCACCAAAAGTTGGATTCATGACAAGCCAGAGGTATTATCAATTCATTTCATGAAATATTACAAAATTGGAAAACAGGTGGGCTTCTGCTAGCCTGAAAAAATGTTCTCCTCTCCTTCGTATACATATATATATATGTATCCAATGAGAAAAAAAATTGTCTCCTTTTCTTGCACATAAACCTCAATTACATTCACCATCTCCCTTTACAGGTCCTCTGCCTCTGACCATGAGAAAAGCAGTTGTTGAGTCAGAAGTATACAATGCAAACTGTATACCAGGTATATGAAAAACCCTATTAAATCTTTTGATGACCCCCTTCCAATCATTACCACAATTATGAGCTCAAAAGTTAAACTACATTCCTTAGGCTTACTCCAAATGAGAATTCACCTTAGAATTGTCTATACTACTAGTCTGCTAATGAAATCACACCTGCCGGACAAAATAAGCATTAGTAAACTAATAAAATAATGAATAAGAAGATACTAACCTCAGATTTATTGAACTGTTTCTTCTTGACGTGAATAGGTGGACTTCCCGCTAGGCCTTGAGAGGTTTGATCTACAGTGAAGGAGGATTTAACAAAAAATAGATTTAGATTTAGTAATTAAATCATTCATTTAATTTACCTTCATAAAATCATTAAGTGTACTATGGAAAAGAGAAAAGAAACTAAAATATATTGTGTGAAGGAAACCTAAAATGAATCACTTTTAATGTTTACCATACAACACCAATCGTTAAAACACCAAACATTAAAAAATGTCTAGGTTATTGCACTTATACAATATAAACAAGAAGAAGGCACTATTCACATCAACTACATTGTACCTGGTATACATGTATTACATTGAATAACTAAATATGTATAACTCTTCAGTGTGGACAAGAACATGGCACTGTTCACACCAACTCTATACCTGGTTACATAGTACAATAAATAAACTTGTTCAACTTTCCAGTGTGAACAAGAACATAGCACTGTTCATACCAACTCCCTTTTACCTGGTTGAAAGCTGAGTGAAGAGGACCTCTGGAGGGGAACCTGGGGATGGTGACGTTCACCTTGCCATATATCCTGTCTGCTGAGATGAACCGAGTCCTCGCTCAGTAACTCGTCCATCATTTGCTGAAGACATAAACGGAAACAAAGTCATGAGGGTAAGGTTCACTTCAAGGGGAGTGGGTCCATACAGACTTTTATAACCTGACTCTATCAGGTTTGCTGTCCATATTAAACAGTGTGAGGTGTAACATTACATAAACACTCCAGGACATACTGTACATGTATTTTGAACTGTAGAGCTGGCATACTGTGTATGTTCATGTTTCACAACAGAAACTAGGCAGACCCTCTCCCACAAATACAAAGACACATCAAAAGTGCAAGAAGTGTTTTTAAAAGTAAAACACAAGACATTAGGGACCAGGCTACAACAACAGAGAAAACATAACAATGACATTACATTTTATAAAATTGAATCCAGAACAAGTTTGGATTTTTACGTACATGCCTGTGAAGTCCCATTGGGCCCAACAATCTCTAATTACTTATCTTTTTTCCTTCGAATCAGGAACTGAAAATGTTGCCCACTGATTCATACATGACATTTGAAATACATGTACATACAGCATAAGCATTCTATTTCTATCTTGGTTCATAACTGTGTCATATTTTGTCAAATAACAAATGCAAAGTTATGGTGAATGATAATGTACAAGTAGCACAGGGTTATCTACCAAGCAATTCAAATGACCACTAGTTTCACTAATTATAACATAATGCTGGATTTAATTCACTCCAATTATATCTTGGGAATAATTGCTACAGCAATTTCCTAACTGACTAAGTATCACTGACACAAGTCTACAACATCAATGGTCTATGTACATGTAAATGACTAAATTTCACAAACTGACAAATCTGATCTTGTGAAGTGGCTCCTGCAATAATTCTCAGCAGTAATTTTGTAACTTCAACCCAGGACCCAGCACTATACATATACCTAACCCTACCCCTAAATAGTTTGCAGGCACAAACCCTGGTCAGTCGTAAAAGAGAGTCTGCACTATAAGACTACCATAGGCCATGTACTATAGCTGCTCCTGACACACAACCAGTAGGTAGCTGGGCTAGGCTTCTCTCAAGGCACAATGATTTTTTGATAAAGTGTCAAATTAGGGTCTGTGCTTGTAGACTAACCCCTAACTACGAACCTAACCTAAAACCCAATTGTAATCCTAACCCTAACCCTATAGTTTTATTAAAATAAAGCCTGAAGCAATTGTTGCCGGAGCAAATGTGTGATCACCTGTGAAGCATCTGGCAGCCAGTCACAATGTTCACAAGATCAAACTTTTGGGTCTCGAGAACATGCACTCTCTCAAAAGCTTATCTGCATATTCAGACAGAAGTTTACCACTGGGATACCTTCTTATAACTAGGTGGCAAAAAGCTCGTTAGCAATTACCTCTATTTATCCCTGAATAAAATAGTATTGAGGCAATGTATATAAGTACGACTTGCAATGACTTAAATAGTAAGTATGGGAAAACAAAATGCATACATGTGTATTAGTTTTATACCTATGGTGCTTGGAACTGCATATACAAAGGAAAATTTATGTGCAATGCAAGATATTAATCCCTCTGCCTCCTGTTGCCTCACAACTACTGTGGATCAGCTAATCCAAATACCTTTGCAAAGGATGTTTTCTTGACCGATTATATACTAGTACATTTCTTTGATGGATTAGGCATGATGTAATGTCAGATTAAATCAAGAAGTCTTAACATATAGCCATCAAACAGTACATGAATATAGCTTGATGGGCAATAATATTCAATGACAACTTCACAATCAAAAGATATGAATTTAAATGTACATGTATATATGGTTCTTTTGTATAGACATGTACATGCATACATTATAGGGGTACAATTCATATGCATGAAAGGGTTTTCAAATACACAAGTTTTCTCAAATGTACACAAAATATATCCATTTTTGCTCTTAAGCCACAATTAAACTTAAAAGAAATAAAAGTCAAACAGTTTCAAAATAAAACTTTCATAAACAGAAAAGGTACATAGGAAATGGTGAAAGAAACATTTACACAATGATAAAGAGATGAATTGATAAAAGAAAAACAAGATGTGAAAAGCTCAAGGTACTGGTAATAATGAAGGAGAGGAAAAAAAACAAGGAAAAAAGGTTTTTAATGAGAGAAAAGAGAGATTTCAAAATGAACCTAGGTGTCATAATTTACAAACACATTTTGAAAAAATACTGACTAAGACTAGGATATTTTATGTATCATATTGTGATGCATTTTATGCATCATTTAGACTTTCTCAAAGCTATGTATTTGTGCTTGCTAAATCAGACACCGAAGTGCAATATCAAAATAAAGAATTTCAGGATCTTTAATTTTTATTTGGACTACTAAAATACCGGTAAGCAAGAAAAGGAAAATAGAGACAAAAGAAATTTCTATCCACACAAAAAAAAAAAAAAAAAAAAAAAAACACTAACACAAACACAAACACAACAACAAAAAACCTCAAAACAAAAACTGTCCACATCTTAAATACTTAAATGCTCATCAGTCCAAGACTGATGTAAAAATATCAATCCTAATCCCTGGTATGGACATTAATCACAAAGATTCATTTGGATGGGTTTATAAAGCTCATAAATATGCATCGTAAAGGTTTTGACACATGTAGATTGATTATCACTTGTAGCTTGGTCGACTGGTCACTTATTGGTCAATTAATGAATGGTCATTATGACAGGCATAAATATGCATGGTAAATATTTGTAATGAATGTGGTTTAATAATCATGTGTAGCTTTGTTTAAACTGGTATTAATCATTGGTCAATGGTCATTAGAACATGCATATTACATGTATTTGAGAGGGGAACTGGAGTTGGATCACTATCATGCCAAAAACACCATCAAGGCTCGTTCATATATGACGCGGCAAAAACCACAGCAGTTTTTTGTGATGACGTGAAATGTAATACAATTCACATTTCTGAATCTTATAACACACAAGTCCTTTGTTGCATGCAGTTTTGTTCAATGGCGGCGGCCATTTTGTGGTGGTTTACTGCACAATATCTGAACAAGCCTTTAAACTGGACAAACATATTGTCACCGGTATACAAATTATTCTTTGCTAGATATAAAGATAAGGAAATTTAAATTGTACAAAATCATATTCCATGTCTTATCCATGGCTATCACATTGAACATTCTACTGACAAATACGAAGGGGGTCTAACTATCCAACACTGAGTATTTTCTGGTACCGTATATATTATGGTATGTATGTACATTAGATGAGTGTACACAAGATCATTTTATATGAAATTCAAGACATTTATGTCAATCTTGCTTTACATTCCTGGGTTGTTAATGAAATACAACTGTAAAGATAATGAAGAAAAACTTTCCACTGCATATATAAACAAAATTGAAAGTATTTTTCAAAGTAAAGTCAGTGACGAAATGGAAACTTAAAGAGAACAATCACTCAAAAAAAACAGATATTCCATTAGAGAGGAACTAAATCTTTCTGCATTATCCACAAAAACCATGTCAAATAAAATAAAATCATATCATATACAGCAAAATCAAATCAAAGTATCTTTTAGATAATAAATATTTGAATAAAATTTGAGGATAGAATGCATAAAATATTTACTTACATCCTTATCTATACATCCCATGAAATTGTAACATGACATAGCTCATACCCGTAATATAATTTGACTTGTTGATTTATCAAGGTATAATTTATTTCCTGGGTGTGGGTCTGTTTTAAGGGGAAGGACTACAGATAAGCTAGCTCTCTCTACACATCCACCACTACCGACTACTACAGGCTCAACTAACGACGGAGCAGACTCTAGCATGCATGCATAGAGGAGGAGGTACCATGATACCAACACCAAGCACGAAGCAGTGAAGTGAGTGTGAGAGATAGAGAGTGAAAGAGAGACTTACCACAAAATGAAATATGAGCTGGATTCAATGGAATGGATGTATGAATGAAGAGGGTGTAAAAGAGGCACAAAAAGGCTTAGTACAGTAAAGAATAACATCACAGATGAAAAAAATGAGCCGTGATTCCATTTTGATATTGTAACCAACTTTTCAGAAAAAAATTATGTAAAACAAAAATGCGTAGAGCTCCAACTAAAACTAGATGGAACTTCAACTGCGCGCAGTCGAAAATGATGCCTCCGCCATAGAGCAATTTTACAAACCAAAATGGAAGCAATTTTTAAAATTCAAGTTTGATTGTAATTCATCTGTTGGTTCTAATGATAACGCGATCACAAGCTATTTTGCATACATAATGAGCCCTGTGACCTTTGACCTCGTGACCCCAAAATCTAATCAGTTCATTGACTCTGCAAGATACATACATGACCCAGGTTTGGCGGTAATCCATCAATCATTTCTTGAGATAACGTGATCACGAGCTATTTATGCATACATAATGAGCCCTGTGACCTTTGACCTTTGACCTCGTGACCCCAAAATCTAATCAGTTCATTAGCTCTGCAAGATACATACAGGACCCAAGTTTGGCGGTAATCCATCAATCGGTTCTTGAGATAACGCGATCACAAGCTATTTTTGCATACATAATGGGCCCTGTGACCTTTGACCTTGGACCTCGTGACCCCAAAATCTAATCACTTCATTAGCTCTGCAAGATACATACATGACCCGAGTTTGGCGGTAATCCATCAATTGGTTCTTGAGATAACGCGATCACGAGCTATTTTTGCATACATAATGGGCCCTGTGACCTTTGACCTTGGACCTCGTGACCCCAAAATCTAATCACTTCATTAGCTCTGCAAGATACATACATGACCCGAGTTTGGCGGTAATCCATCAATTAGTTCTTGAGATAACGAGAACGGGACGTATGTACGTACGTACGTACGGACGGACGGACAACCCGAAAACATAATGCCTCCGGCTACGTTGTAGCGGAGGCATAAAAATTGTCAAACTGAAAACTCAACAAAAATTCCCTGGATTTCCCCCTGATTTTTCTCCTGGACCTCATTGCATAAAACTTACCATTGATGGTAAAACTTTGCCATCAATGTCAACTACCATGACAATTACCAAGCCAATCAAATCAAGGTTTCCATGGAAGTTACCATTAATGGCAAAGTTAACATCAATGGTAAGGTTTATGCAATGGAGCCCAGATGTAGTTTTGTAATTTTGTAATCATTAAAGGAGGCATTTACATGTACATATTAAGCCACCATAGCAAATCTTGCAGTGGATTTACTGTTTGGACACAAGATAAATTGTAGGTGACTGCTAACTACTTTCTTTCTGGAATTTCCTGATTTGTTCCTGATTTGAGTCACTTTCTTTCAACTTACCTGTCTTTTCCAAGACTGACATAAGTGAACTATTTTCCATATTTTTCCCTGATTTCCAGGATAGCTAAGAACCCTGGCAAACCATACTATGGGTATGAACTCCACCATTCTAGTGCTCAGGGGTTAACCAACCAAGCTCCCATCATCATCGTAAACACATTACCTTATGTGAAACATGTGACCGTTGAGCTGAAGTCTGCAATGCAGCATGACTCAAAACCACATCATGACATGGCTTTCAATTTGAATTTAGAAAATTGAATTGTCATATAGCTATAAGATTTCTATTCTTTCTAATCGATTCCATCAAGACTGAGTCTGTCATCACATTGGAAATTGTAAACTTCCGTCATCATCCTGTGAATCATCAGTGAAATATGAACATAGGTACATGGAAGGACAGCAATAGGACATTCATCCAGTGACAGGAATTCATAGTTATTACCTACAGTGTTTAGTGAATTAGATTGAATTTGCATTCTCAGAATTCATTTGTTGTTAGAGGTGACTTGTATGGCTTGTTTTACAGCTACACAAATATTTGGATATCTGAGAACTGTGCTCTAAAATAACCTGTGTGCAGAAAGGAAAGGACTAGAGATAGCATTGGGGACATCTATATCCACCATTTTCATTTAAGATCATCTACTTATATGTACCTAAAGAGCAATGATCTGTTCTTAGAAAATCTGAAATGAATTTGTGCAAAATATCAAATAAAACAATGTAATGTTAGAAGCAAAGAACACATTGTTTGGATGTATCATAGTGTGATGTCTTTAATAATATTCTCTAGATGTCTTACCTGTTCTTTGGGAATCCTGTCTATTTTAATCTCATCAATGGATTCTCCCTGAGCCAACCTCTGAAGGTTCTGCGCTAAGGTGTTACTGGCCTGAGCAATCTCGACCCGCAGGTTGGGTGGTTTCCTCGTTGGTGATGTCCTAGGAGCAGAGGTCTGGAGGTTCTGCAAGGAGCTTGATTTCTGCCTCTGGATGACCGGTGCCTGCCTCTCCTCACTCTGGTGGTTCTGTGTTATTGTGCGGCGAGTATTGACATTCTTGATATAACTGTCCACATCATGGTCCGAGTCGTCCGCTGTATCGTACCTTCTCCAGGCTCCTGCTGAGGTTTTCTTACGCCACTGACATTACTGTCTGTTGACCCAATGGAACTTTTGCGTGATAGGTTTCCAGATGGAGTGCGATTGTGGGAGGCAGAGGTAGGAAGACGTGACCTTGGCTCGGCTGTCTTCATTTTCTGATCCTGCATGGACTGAGTGCGGGCATGTCTTGCGATTTGGGATCCAAGACTGTGGTCCGTCCTTGCACTGGAGTCCCCATTCCTGGCACTCGATGCAGAAGTTCGCCCCCTGCCTCTCTCTACTGGTGTGCGGCGTCCTGAATCAGAGACAGCCCCACTACGTGTCTCGCGCATTGATCCACCACGGCGGAAATTTTTGGAAGAGCTCAGATCTGACATGCTAGAACTTGGACTGATGTCACTATGGTCTGCACCAGAGTCTTCACTAAACCTACTCTTGCGTAACATGGTGCTACGAGTTTGGCGTGGCTGTGATAAGTTGGGTGGTTTTAGGCTTTTGGGCTTTTTGACAGCTTTGGTGTTTTCTGATGTTCCCTTTGATACTGTTCGGTTTGATATCCTGCCTGTTGGTAAAGAACCTGTGAGTTGAGTATTTCTTCTGAAGGAGTGTTCAGAGTCACTCACAGAGTCAGCTTCTTTCTCTGCAGTCGACATCTTGTGTTTGTTAGGTGTGGATAGCCTACTCCATATACCACCGGCTTTAGCTGGTGCAGGAGTGGTTTTATCGCTACTTGTTCTACTATGTGCATCTGCTTGAGTTGGTCTTGGCTTTTCAGTGCTTCTGACAGCTTTCTGTCTTCCATTAGTGTAGTGCATTTGTTCTGACATACTATTATCCTCGGGACAGGAGTAGTGCCTGCTCTTACTTCCTGCCCATGTGTTATTTCCTCCAACTACACTCACATTGCTCACAGTTTCTACATCAGTATCTACATCTGCTTCAAATGACACCACAGAGATATCTTGGGAAATGTCATGTGGCATATCATGAGAGTCTGACATCTCTGGAGAAGGTGTATCCTGACGTTTTGTTCGCATTCTCTCTTCCAGATTCCGCATCAAGGTCTCAGTGTCTTTCAAAAGCACATCAGTATCCATGCTCCCCTCTGGACCCCAGGAGTCTCTACGTGCCTCCTCTTGCCGGTAACCCATAGGAACGATGGGGTCAGAGCTACCATGGAGCTGCCTCCTTTTTCCAAAAGCCTTTTCCTCCATGGCTCTGTCTTGAGGAAAGCGTTGCTGTTCCTGCTGCTGCCGCTGCTGCTGTTCTATGGCATGGTTCCTTGGGCTGTGGAAGGCACTGGTGTTGGAGGCCTGGAAGCCATTTTGTCTCATGGTCTGCTCCGAGCTGCTGGACGTGGAGGACTGCCGAGCTGTCTGAAGATTTTCAGCAGGCGTGGTTGGCAATATGCGTTTCCCTCGAGATCCTCTAGGACCAGTTGAATCTGGTGATTGGGGAGGTGCTGTCCTTGGAGTAGTGGATGTTTGCACTCTGGTACCTGACGGTGGCTTCTTGCTCAAATGATCATCTGAAATAAGAATAAATACAAACAAAAATATTATATTTGCACATCTGCAAATTTATTTGCACTACCATACTACCCAGTTTTATATTATCTCCATGTAATATCAAACACTTTCTACAGGTATGAAGCTTTCACTGGAAAAATTTCAAAAAGTTATTAGCCTGAGCCGCGATTTCCACACACTTTGTAATTTGCAACCTTTTACACTGATCGCACAGTCCCAACCAAAATACAACAAATTAACAAAACACTGAAGGTCACAGGTGGATGTGAGTGATATTTATCCAGGAAGTCATCAATTAAACCTGCAACATTTCTGTACATTTTACACAGGTTTCACTTTACGGTATTTGTGTAGTTGGAAAAGCATTCAATAACAGATGAAATACAATGCAAGTAAAAGAAATGAATCACAGAAACTTACTGGTGATATATATTCAACAATTGTAACAACTTGATATCCACATATACATCCAATCTTCAGCATTTATTCTTTGTTAACAAGCATAATCACAAGAATATTCCAAAATGGCCATCAGGCAAATACATGTGTCACCAATGAAGCTCTACTAGATAACTGTACTTGGAACAAATTGTCACATGATCTCATGATGCCTAAAAGCTGTTATTTCTCCTGTCTTCCAATAACATGTATGGTTTGCTTTCAAGAACAACACAGATTCATTGCACATTTCAACGATGAGTAACTTGACTAGAGTGCTAGGTCCCTGCATCAAAGCATCTCTCCTTAAAACAGACTCTCAAGAGGAAATCTCTTACATCCTCTCCTCTTCCCCGTAAACGTCTCTACATCTCTTCTCTCTTCTCTTTCATGAACCTTCATGTATGATGTCACCTAGAGGGGGGTTCTATTAACACACGAGCAAATGGCATGCTGTGCTCGAATCAGTCAGAGTCCCGAGCTATTGTCGCAGGAAATCATGCACCCCCGCTACGGTCAGGGCACCTCCCTCTCCCTGGCTTTATCCATTTCCTCCGCTTCACATCTCACTTCAAAGGGCCATTCTCACAACCAAAGATCATGTCCATAGCACCATTCAATGCATCACATATATACCCTCAACTCAGGTGCCTTCATCATGTGAAGGTTCAACAAAATGCTCTTTAAAGGTCTCCTGCAGAATCACAAGGGTTGTACACACTTCAACACGACCATCTTGTGATAAAAGGCCACTGCCGTGTGAACAGACCTTTGATACCTGATGGCAAACTGCGTGCATGTGGAGTGACAGCACTACACACCTACTGCCTGTACATTGCTGAATGGCTGCCTGTATCCAACAGCAGACAAACCTAGAAGCTTCCTTTTATCTATTTATATCTAATCTACTTTGAGTTGATTTTGGATTAGTGCAAATTAGTTGGGCCAGCCTCGCCATTTTTCCATGGAGGAAGCTTTCAAATTGAATCATTTGAAGCATGAGGCGAGTGCTGAATTACAGTTACACCATTGTAATATATTTGTTAAATATATTTCTAGGTAACATGCTGCAGCAGCTTCAAATATTTGAATTTTTTCAAACTTTGTTGACTTTTCCCTTCACTTTAATACAGGACTCTTTTTAATAAAATACAAGTACAAGTTCAAGTGAATTCCTGACAAAAATGACAAAATTTATGTTTTATATTCTCTCTTCACATGCCACAAATACATCAATCATGCTAACTCTACGGTATGAGAAACTGCTTCAAAGTAATTTGTACATCGTTTACATAATAATTTTTTGTTGCATTATGTGAGATCAAAATGTCAGTATATTGTGCAATGAGCAACAGATACAGAAAATAAATCATCTCTACATATGATACACTTGTCAAATTTTGATAACCATTTCAATTCTGAAATTTATTTTAATGTTCAAAACCTCAATATCAGCATATACTTATTGTTAAAAAAGTTTGAATGAATAGTTTTTGGAAGTTTTTACATTGTACATAGCAAATCCCTCAACATTTTGTTGCAATTTCTGTATCTTTTCACTGTCACGATCTGATAAGAATGATGAGTAATTGTCAAAAGGGAACCAACCCCAATGTATGTGCCATGTTCACACACCAGGGGCCCAGCAGGAAAGAATGAGTAAACCTAACATTGCTCTGACATTGAATTTCCATGACAACAAGACAGATTATGGTATAGGCAATCCCCACATTTTTCCTTCTCATTACAATAGGTCATGCATATGAACAGAAGAGAAGAGCAAGAGAGCAAGAATAGCTGATAGAGAGAGAGAGAGACCGACTGACTCACAGGGAGAGAGAAAGAAAAGAAAGAGAAGAAGAAGATACACATACAGACAGACAGGCAAACAACATGCAGACAGAGGAGAGCCAGTTTGATAGATCAAGAAGACAGAGATAAAGGGTGAAGACTGGTTCCTTTGTCCTAATTCTGTCCCCTCTTTGAAAAGTATTAACATTTTCCTTAATGAATACAAAAATTCTCAATCTTTTATTCTTACGAATTGAGCGGTAATGACATTTTCAATGACTGTCCCTTCTGTGAAATTCACCAAAACTTTCCTTGAGGCTGAAACCAAACTAAAGAGTCTAAAGTCAGTACATAAAGATGCAATTTGTTCAAATGCTATGCTCTAGAACTTGAAATATGTCACCTCCACCCCCCCCCCTCCCTCCTGTGGGGGAAAAAAGGAGGAAGCTTGAATCATATATGAGACTTCCTCACCTCTGTCATTGATCCTGGAAGAGTGCTCAGCCTCATAGCCCTCTATGATGTGGTCAGGTGACACATCATGTCTGTCAGGTGACAGGTGCTGTGTTCTCTCTGGACTGGAGTGTGGAAGGGCAGAGTTGGTGGTCATTGTGGCCCATTGCTGAACCCACTGTGGGGTTCCCGGTCCTCCTTTAAGCTGAAAGAGAAGAAATTTACAAAGAGTGGAGCCAAGGTTCAGGAAGATATTGTGCATCAGACCACAATTATCATGTGAATGTACTGTACTTATAAAAGCAAATTTTAGGTTTCTATAATGAAAAAAATAATTGAAGGAAGCAAATTTAGGTTTACTTTCTTCATTTCAGTCAGAATATATTTTGCTTAAACTCTCACGATTTTCATTACAAATAGCAATGCCCCAAGATTGATCTGCCCCTTCTCAAAAGCATGCTCCCAGCTGAATTTATTTCTTCTCATAATATAGCAATAGGCATATGTACAATCAGAAATAAGAAATACACTGTATGCTCATTCAAAAAGGACCTCTTTGTAACCCTTATCCACTAACATTCAATTATTTTTCATATTTTATCCTCCTTCAAGTTACTCAATAATATGAACTAGATTTTCTACACACTGGATTCAACACAATTCTAATAAACTCTGGCTTCCTTCTGGGTCCCAATCCCTTGGAAAAGCAGTAGCACATATAAGTAAAACCCCTTCATCACTAGTTCACACTTAAGAACTTTTGTGGTTATAACCTATTCGCATTTGGTATCACTTCACTTCCTTCACAGACATTCTCCATTACAGTGCAGGTTCTTAAGACATGAACACACATACGGGATGCCAATTGCTCTCAAACACACTGGAAATATTCCAAAATCTGAACGCGCTTCATATGTTACAGTATTACACAATGTCCACTTGTTCTAATTTCATAAGAATGGAGATTTCTATTTGCATCACTTTTCAATTTGAAGAGGTACTTGATATTTCTTAAAGGTCAATCGATCACTCTTTTACACACACACACACACACGTACATAAGAATGGTTGAACACAACATCTAACAGTGTTTGCTCCTTTAGGTATTTAAATAGTTCTGCTGAGTCTCAAAAACTAACCTTTAACAAATTATTCAAAATTAACACATTATTTATTAAACAGTGTTGCTCCTTTAGGTATTCAAGTAGTTGTGCTGAGTCAAAAATATTATCAAAAGAAGGGAGCAGAAATACATGGCAGGTAGTTACATCTAGGGTTGGTAACAAGATTAAACCTTGCAAAAATAACACTGGATGAGTGATGCAATACATATCGTGACACAATTTAATTTTACACATTTCATAAATATATAATGGATTATTTCAGGGCTAAACACTATCACACTCAATCCTTAATGCTTTACTCATGCTTGTTGGGCAATTCATATCTTGCATACTGCATAGTCACAAACAACAGAAATTATTTATATTTGGTCCAAAGATGACTTTTTACTGCAGTTCAAAATTGTGTACATGTGTGCATAGTTTACAAAATCCATGATACATTGATTAACTCTAGTCTCACTGAGGTTTCTCACAGAAAATGGTTTTGTCAGCAAATTAGTGAAGCTTAGCATCTTGTCTCCCCGTTGTTTCCCTTTTTCTTGCTAAAATTCATAGATTTCCCAAAGACATGTAGTGTTTGCCAAGGTTCTGATTGGGTGCTGAAGTTTGACTGACACATCGTGGAAAATCCTGGACCTAAGCATCTTGTCTCCCCGTTGTTCCCTTTTTCTTGCTAAAATTCATAGATTTCCCAAAGACATGTAGCGTTTGCCAAGGTTCTGATTGGGTGCTGAAGTTTGACTGACACATAGTGGAAAATCCTGGACCTTAGCATCTTGTCTCCCCGTTGTTCCCTTTTTCTTGCTAAAATTCATAGATTTCCCAAAGACATGTAGCGTTTGCCAAGGTTCTGATTGGGTGCTGAAGTTTGACTGACACATCGTGGAAAATCCTGGACCTCTCTTTGATCATGGAATTCACATGCAATACTTGAACACTTTATACTTCCAAGTCTATCAATGAAGTAACATTCACAGATTGGTGAAAATTATTAAAAAAACATTAAGTAGATAATAGCCCCTGCATAATTCTTGAAAAGTATCAATGCAATGGTATGTGCAACGTTAATGATCAAATTTGAAGGGAAGTCACAAATGTCTACAGGTATATCTAGGTAATGATAACTCCCCACATGTACACTTTAATTTAGAAAAAAAAAAAAATCAAGATAGACTTTTGAACACACAAAAATTGTATTGATGCCAGTTACAAGTTCAAATCAGTGGTAATCATTTTGCTATTTCTCTGTGAAAGCTAAGAGATTCTCTTACCTTTCCTTCGATATCTTCAATTTTATCCACCGCTGTCCTGCTACTTCCATCCCCTCTAACTCTCAAACCGGGTCCACTTTTATCCAGTCTGCTTCCCCCGTTCTGTTTCCCTGCAAACACCTCCTCCTCCTCCACTTCCTCCTCCTCCACCTCCTCCTCCTCCATCTCTTCATCCCCAACATCCTTGTCCGTATCATCATCACTGGGCACTTTCTCTTCCTCCCCGACTCCAAACTCCTCACCAATTCTCTCCCTGGCCTCCTGCACCTCCTTGGAGTCGCTCTCGATGGTGTAGGTTCCAGCCTCGCTCACGTCATCTCCTCCACCTCCATCTACCTCTACATCGATATCATCCTGGTATTGAGAGTCCTCCTCCGTGTCCACCACAGGGCTGACCGGTGTGGTGGGGCTGGGGGAGCCCCGGTTTGGCTTGGTCTTCTGACTGGACTTGACAAAAGTTCTTTGGCGTAGGTTGGTTGGAGGGAGGGGTTCTGAAAGACAGTTGGAGCTCTTGTTCTTGCGCTGCATTTGCTGGAAGTTGACATCGCCTTTACAAAAGAAAATGAGAAATTGGGTTAATATGCAAGCGAGTACGTAGATACCCAAATTCAAGGACATTTTCACAAATGCAGATAGTATCAAGTACACACCGTTCACAGATTTACATGCACATTGGGCAACAAGAAGATCAAGACTGAAAACTGCACTAATATGAAAGCTTATGCTATAACTGCTTTTTAAAGGATAACTATGAGGTATGAATGACCTCCTTTTAGTTGCACTTACAGATTTAAGCTAATTCCAACACCATACTTGGAAACAAAAGGTAAGAGCAAAATTGGCTAGGAGCTACCGGGTAAATTCATCCGAACATATTACTAAATACAAGATACGTGATGAAACCATACAACCTACCTTGGTAGCCTGGTGATGGAGTCTCAGGTGTACCTTTGGGAGTCCTACGACCCCCTGGTCCTGCCCCAGACCATGCATCTGTCCTGGAAGACAGTGGGGAAGCCCTGGGGCTCTGTTATGATGTGTAAGAAAGAAGTAAGAAAAAAAGAAAGAAAATGAATCACTCAGTACCAAATAGGTCATATCAGTGAGATACATTTTAGTTCAAATTTTAGTGCAATTTTATTACCGTATTTTCTTACTTTCAATACATAAACTTAGCTGTCATTGATAAATGCACTGTGATAAAAACATGCATTCAGTATAAAATATGTATTCACTTTACTTTTTAAAAAGTATCACATTATTCTGGCAATGTCTCTGATCATTTTACTGTGGCAAGCAAGAAAATTCAAGCAAATAACACATAACACCAAAACCTAAAAGAATTTTCTGAAAAAAATAGCAATTTGTACTACATTATGGCTTAATATCGCAGATAAACAACACTTATGACAAAAATATAAATACTTACTTTCTTCATAAACAACATGCTAAACATACTCATTTTCCAAAGTCAGATCCATACACCGATTGCAAACAATGACATCTAACACTGCCCCAAAATGAATGTGCTATGTTGTAAGGTCTACCCTTAGAGTGACTCTATCAGGCTAGGATGATCTCTACCCCCTTATCTGATCTCCAAATGAAACTCTTCACACCCTAACCTAGATATTACTAGGCCCCTACAGGACTTCAATCCTATAACCCTTTGCCTGCTTACTTCTATCGACCCTTGTAGTGCTTCACAATAGAAGCTGTACTACAGGGGGCCTAATGATCAAGTCGGGAGGGAGGGGGAGTGGGGAGGGGGTTCGTATCAGGGGCTAATGTGTAGATCCTGCCCAGAAGATCAGTCTCTTACATCCATCATCATCTTCAATGGAGCCGATGAAGTCGGGTCGAGTTTCATCCCATAAACACTTGAAGTCTCATTCGAGATTAGTCTCCAAACAGGAACTCTTGAACAGGTGTGTATTAAGCTATGGAAGTCAAATTTAGATCTATTACTCCTCATCTTTAGGCAAATACAGGTTCAGATTATAGTTTAAAGTAACCAATTAGTCATTAATTACATGCTGAATAATCCTATTGCATGAACTTTAATGTAACAAGGAAGGAAGAGCTTTGACTGACTTGCATGACTGCTTCCTCCTCCTGACTCTTCTTCATCAACCGCTCAGCCTTGAGCTCTTCCATCATGCGTGAGCTCTTCTCAATCTTTTGCCTCATATTTTTAGGGATGCAGTTCTGGAGGCTGTCCGGCCTTGCAATCTTGGGAGCACCATTATCGTTGCTCCCAAAGTCGATGGTGAAGCCGATGGCCTTCTCACTGGACGCCATGAGGGTGATCTCTGCCTGAGGCTGGGGGCGGGGCGGAGCCTCCTGCTGTGTTGGACGGCGGTCGGAGCGGTTGTAAATGACGATGGGGATGTCCCGTTCGGGCTCGTTGGAAGGTAGCCTAGAAGGTCGCTCGTGAAGGGACGGAGATTCGAGAGGGCGGTTGTCGTCTGATGAACCTACAAGATAGAGAATGTTTGATATTTGATAGTCTTGGAATTCCAGCTTTCCAAACTGCATGCTTTTATCTTTGGAATATATTATGCCTAAATGTTGGTCTCTCTTCACACGTTTAACCATGTGCACTAAGGCAATTTGAGAAAGATTCATGTTCAATTAAACTAAGCCAAAAATATGAAGGAGTCCCTATTCTTCCTCTCTCTCTCCCCCCTCTCTCTCTCTCTCTCCCTTCTATTAATCCATATAAGTAATACCCGATTATAGGTGACATGAGAATAAATTTCAACATGTCATTAAACTCATTGTTGTCATCATCGTCATCGCCAATGTCATATAGGATTATCCTTTACATACCTTGAGTTGAAAAAGTATTAGCTCTTGGTCTCAGGTCGTCTGGTGAAGTACTACCATCAGGGGAAGGATCTTCACTCTCACCCCACCATGCTGGTTGACCATACAAGGGAGAACCGTGGGCTGCCGGTCGATGATCTAAACAAAAAAGAAAAACCAACAAACAAAATCAAACATCTAGTATCAAAATACTCTATATTTACAGAGGTAAAGCCCCTATCAGAGGTTTGCAAGCCCTCAAAAACTTATCTCAGAATGTATCTGTAGCAGCAAGAGTAGTTTATGAAAGTATGTGCAAAATTTAGATCAAAGTTTTCTCTTTATGAGTGAAAAATTGAAGCCCTCATTTTGTACACAACAAATGGGGGGAACAAAACACTGCCAGTTGCAAAATTCAAATTGGAAAAGAAAAATGACTGTAATTTTGCTATTATAATAATGAATATTTTGCTGCTATACTTTAAGGAAAGTTTTCAATTATGATCTTACAACATTTTGGCCCTTTTAACAAATTTTGAAATTTGCACTGGGCAAATCCCTGCAATGCCTTTTCAGGATGACTGCAAACCTCATAATAAAAAATGTTCACTTTTTTCACTTATAATGATATAAAAGAAGTTTATCGAATAGTTGTTTAACTGGCTTATTCCTTTTCTTTAACAAAAAATATATGGACAGGCAGGGATTAAACAATCAAACATTTCACTCACAAACACAATAGATAATTTTCACTGACAGCCTCCTCTTCAACTCCCTCCCTCCCGCTCCCTCAACAAACACAGATGAAAATGAAGATAATGAAAACAAATGATATGAAACAATATTAAATGTTATGATAAAAGTTCGAGAGAAAATTATAATCTGCACTTTCTAGTGTATAATATATGTTTACATCAGTTAAACCATTTCTGCCAAAAAACATGCCTGTTATACCATTTGAATATGTATTTGTAAGTTACCGATGGCAATGAGTCTATTTACAAGTATTTTAGAAGTCCTCGTTTTGTGTTGTAAACCAAAATGTATATATCATACACAAAAGTTTTTTTCTTCTTCATACCAAGGACATAACGTTTATCTACATTTGCCACACTCCACCCAGGTGAGGTAAATGGGTACTTGGTAGGATTATTCCTTGAAATGCAATGAGCGCTGTTAACGGTTGCCGGAGCTAAAGCTAGTGTAATAATTTCCAAAGCTCTTTGGAAACGCGTAGGGATGTTATATCATAACGTGTTAATATGCACTATACAAGAACGGATTATCATTATTATTATGAGAGTACACAATTGTTCCAGCATACATCATGTGTAAGAAGCAACCATAATACCCTTATGTTCAGTTAACAGATCCTGATTCCACAAGTGGAGTTAGATCTTGCTGTAGAAGCACCTGCCAGTTTCCACGTAAACATAATTGCATGCATACAGTATGAACATTGTACATTTCATAATATAACATCTTACTTTCAAACAAAGGCTAAATTATCATGAGAGAAACAGGAGTCTCAATAGAGCCTTCCCAATAAGATTCATTTCCTAAGCCATTAGCACTTGTGAATCATGAGTCTTCCATTCTCTTTCACACCTCCTAGTGTTTCAATTATCTATTTACAAGCTATTACCCAAGTACCGGTAATATACTTCTTTGAAAAGTTCTTTGTGACTATACCCCCATAGTTTGATGATTTGTATAGCACCCTTGTGTTGTGAATTATTTGAACACTATGATTTTCAAGAGTTCATCCTTCTTTTTTCATTACCACAGCAATGCACACAATTTCTTAAATTAAATAAATCTACGATATCTATACATCTTTAGAATTTCTTTTTCTTAGTCTCTGTTTTTCTCTATCCATCTTTGCCAGTTTGCATGACTTATACACATCATCAATTTCCTGTCCACCTTTTCACGTCTCTGTCTCATTTACATACATGTAGAAATCATATGTATTGAATCTAAATCAACACTAATATATACCGGTATATTTTTTAAATTAAAATTCAAAACAAATACAACCCAATATTTTCTCTTACAGCCACCCCTCCTGCTACCCCACCCCATCAAAATCACTCTCAACACCTCCCTGCTCTCAATATCTAAATTAGATTACAGCCGATAGATTTTTAAGTTACAATTTTGAGGAACTATGCTAGTACATTCATCAGCTAAAGTTTCTATTACAAAGTTTGTTGGTGCAAATAAATCACAATTCATTGAAACAATCATACAAGCTCTTCTCACATCCCGATTCATACACCCCGTAACAGTCAGGAAAATACAAGCACATGTTAAGAATAGAAAGTACCATAATCTTACCCTAGCTCTCCCGTGTCTCCACAATGTCCTGTTCTTAAACCCACGACACTACACTATCCTTGGACAAAAGTGACTAGACACAATATTTCAACTAACGAGCAGAGATGACTAACTGACAGCAGTGAAGAAGAAAAAATAAGCCATGAATGCCGCATTCTGAGACACAAACTCATTTGCTGGCTTGAAAAAGCAGGAAGTTATTTGTGCACATGGTTTAAATTTTGGAGAGTGGGGTCTTTTGTTGCATGTGTTTCCTGCTGGCACTTGTTTTATAATGATGAGCCTGAAAGTTTGCAGTTTGAAATCCATTGAAATCCAGGGGTACCCATATTAACATCAGTTGCTATACATGTATTGGGTATCAGAGTTATCTCAATCAATTACCAAAGTCTCCTGATCAGTTTAAGTATGGCACCAGGAGCCACCATGCCCGATCAGATTCCATCCATTTCATGAATTTAGAATGTTATTGCAGAATATTCATCAGCATACATTTTGTACATGTTTGTGTGTCTAGAATGCAAATACTGAAGTCAATAGTTTCTCTTCACACCATATCCCCCCAAACCACAACAAATACAGATGTTTCGGTTGTGAATATGCCTCTACCCTCTATTTATCTTTTTCTTTTTTTCCTAATCATTTTTTCCCTTTCAACACATATTGTAGCTTAATGTATTATATATTTATGCAGGTGTAGGAAATAAAAAACATTCCGGCAGATGATTTTGAATATCATCTCACTGAAAAATAAAGATCGCTTGATATGGTTGATGCTTTTTTTTTCACAAAGTAAAACTCTACATTCATTGACTATATATAAAATATGTTCTTACAGAGCAACAGAGGTCTCCTGTGCTTTGCAAATAATGGCATGCGAATCCTGTGAATCAGTAATTGAGTAAATTCGTATTTGATCATTAACCTATTATCTTTTGATGGATTTTAAAAAGTAGACTACTCAATGAATTTCAAATTTGATTAACCTAAATAATCGATGCCAGCACACGTCATATAAAGTGGTCAATTCAACGCAGTGACGGCTGAATTCTCTACTTCCCATAGGCCGAGTACAGGGACCCTCACAATATCCATCCAGGCAATGGGCTGATACCATTCATCCTATACATGCAATGACCAAAATCAATCAATCAGAGCAAACAACAATGGGTCCATCTCTCAAACTATCAATCAATCCATAAATTTCACTCTTAATCACACTTTTCAAAACTTTCATTCATCTATATACCTTCTCATTTACAAGTCATGAAAATGTATTTTTATCAAGTCTTCAGCAATCGATAAACCCTTGCATTTCGATGACAGTACCCTTCAGAAAACCCATTAATTCTCTATCTGTTATGGGTCGAAATCCCAGACTGCCACATTTTGTTGAAGTACTTAGTACAGTACATACACATCTGTACACGTGACAAAAGTTGACTGTGGCAGTCCATTGCTTGTTCCATTAGTCAACCAAATCAATCAAAGATTGAAATGCTGTACTTGTCTAGTAGTCGTGGGGGCCCGGGCATAGGATTAACTCACCTTGTAAGCTAGCTTGCTTGCCGTAAGTATTTCTGCTTTCCTTGGCATTTCTCTTCTGCATTGCCCTGCGAAGGGACTGGTTGTAATCGGGTGGGCTCTGCCTTGTCAAGAACGCCTGCTAACAAACAAAAATTCAAACCAAAATAAAAAATAAGAAAATGATATAGGATCAACTATTCCACAAATACAATACACAAATGCACTGAACAAGCATACTGAAATGTAAGACACAAATGGTCAACACCGCTGTTCAGTTTTAAGTATTAATAGGGATATCAAAGAATCAGCTTGATCTTTTGACTGGGTACAAATTACTATAAACTATATAAGGTCAAGCTCTGGCATGCAGGGAAATCTCTAAGCAAGTTCCATCCTGAAGTTTAATATGATTAACCAAATCATATACTCCTGGGGCCTTGCATGAATCAGAGTGGCACTATATATGTAAATCTGTGTAGGTTTAGTAAAAAAATTAATCCATTTCCCAAATTCAGGACCCCCTTTTATAAAACTTATCAATAACAACTGTCACATTTTTAGAACAAACAAGCTCACACTCACAGCTAATCAAATGCAACAATTTTTAACAATAGCTTGCAAAAATTATTGTAATGTGTTGGTGTTACTGATAATAAGTGTTATGTAACAGGGTCAAGGTGTTCACAGATAGCTGTTTAATAGATGAAAAGATGATTGTATGATTAAAAACTGCTATCATAAAAGTAACTACATATACTCCTCTTACACTGTAACTAAACTACTATATTTTAGCTGAAAAGGTATTAATACAGGAGTACAGACAGATGAGGAAAACATGGCATTACCATTATCATTAAAAGGGCATCATCATTAACTGATTTGCTTTACTCTAATGCACGTATGTACAACTTTCTGAAACATCAACAATATAAATTTTAGATTGATCTTCATCACCAGGCAAGAAACAACTACACAAAAGAACTTACCAAGATCCATTTTAGAAAAGCAGCTTATAGAGAGAGTGAGAACAAAGTCTGGATACTGACATATATTCCAAACATGGCTACAAACCACCATGGTCTTCATTTCAAATGATATGTTCAACAAGCACTTAAACCCCACCAAGATCTCAATATACCTATCACAATCTTTTTGTTTTACTTAAATAGTTATGTCTTCTAATGTAACTTTTCAAATGACAGTTTTTGTTGCAATATCAAAATTAAATAGAATCTTCATAAGGTCTTTTTCCAGTTGACTCTGTTCATATTTTCTTCCTTTTAAATTTTTTTAGTTAAATAATGTTTTCAAGTTTAATTTTTTTTTTTAAAGTTAAAATTGGATGAAACTTGACAAGCTGTATAACACCAAGGTGTGTTGTAAATGATAGGGAAATGCTCTCTAGGGTGGGGGATAAATATGCTTGTCAGTCATATAACTCACATGAAATGCTATCGATTCCTCAAGCACAGGGTCTAAAATAACACACTGTGGATTTGATAGGATTACAGGCATATAACTTACATGAATAGCTTTGGATCGTGTTTCCATGTTTTCAAGACTATTTCGTGATTATCCATGAGTAACATATTGTAAGGGTTTACTCTACATTTCTCAATATCTAATTCAGTCCTTTCCTTGTTCCCACTTTCTCTTTTCCGTACAAATTAAGCTCATTGCTATCAATATAATATTACTTGCATCTAAACAAGACAATTACAGCATGCTTCATACAACTAGTAAACTGAACAATCTTTAGCAATCCACAACATTCATGAATTGCAAATCATAAATCTAGTGCAACCTCCAGAGTTCATAACACACACACAAATATTGATATACAAGTTGACAAATGTGGTCATTTCACCAATCCAAATCAGAGGCCCAAGGCCGAGATTGTAATATTACTTTACACAGAAAGATATGCAGCTATGGAGGGACATGCAGTACATGCACTGTAACATCATTGAACAGCTATCATGAATACCCTTTTTAACCTGGTCTGGGCATTGTAAGGCCGATCACATGACTTGATTAATAACAATCAGAGTTTAACACATAACATTGAAACATCTTCATACAGCTGTATATGGCTAAGGTCAAACAAGTTTCGTTTTCCATTCGATTTTAAATGCTTTCATGCAGGGGGCATGCTGCGATGCTTGGGACGTGCTGCAATGCTTGGCCATAGACTCACATCCTCATACTCCTCCTCTTCCACTTCGTAATAAAAGTCCCTCAAATCATTCATTTCCTGTTGCGGGAAGGGGGATGGTTAAGGGGATAGAACAGCACACGCAGTGAGACATAAAATTCGCTGACAAAAGTTTTTGGTTTTACAGGAAAAAGGTGTATCACACTGACAGATATGAACCAGCCACAAAAAATGTATGTGCTATGCATGATTATAGCCCTAGCAACATCATTAAAGAAGATATCCTGATCACAGTACATGTAATGCGATGTTGTCAAAATATACCATACACAAAGCTGATTCCTATATTATGTTAAGCATTTGAAACATTATTTTTTTTAAGTTGAACATGTGATAAATTAAAAATTAACATGAAATAGTGGAACAGTAATAAAATGGCTCAGGGCAAATTTTCCTTCTACAATACACTTTAAATGTATAAGCCCCCCCCCAAAAAAAAAAACGAAAGAGAGATTTAAAAAATAATAATAATAACTTTTGTCAATGTTTTAATACATAAAATCACTGAGAATGATGGAAAAATCCAGTTAATAAAATGTAACTTAAAAGGAGAGGAAAAAAGGAATTCCAAATTATATATTCCATAATTTTTAAACTGATGGTAGCCTATCCACAATTATTGCAAACGAATTAATAAATGTTCACCTTGGTTCATTCTTGAATCTGGCCATCATAGAGAAATAGAATATGAAAGGAATCTAAGGAGATAATGAAGAGGCAGGGACGTAGGGGTGGGGGTAGATCTAGTAGGTAATACCCCTGCTGCATGCTGTGACTGATCTCTGTGGGATTTTGCACTATCGCTGAAATCTGAGACTTGTTTTGAAATATCACACTGCCTGATCTGTTGCAGGCATCAATTTTTATCAAAAGATAAAAGTGATAAGATTTGACAAATAAATCAGCCATTCATATCTCATTTACAAAGTGACATATCCATGTACATGTAGATATAAACATCTACCCTGGGAATTAGGAGGCATTATTAAATATTCAATAAAAGTCTATTTTTACACATTTTCAGTGACACAGGACTTAATAGTCATGGCTATACATATCAGTATGCCCTATTACTATTAGATTTATCCATTTGAATTACTGAACATGCTATAGTATAGGCCTAATCATACTGTAGTATACCAGTAACCATAAACCATTGGAGCAAATGTAATCCATGGAAATAATGCTTTGATCTGTAGTTCTAATGTTGTTTTGTTGATATAATCTTGGAGCAGAAACAATATTCAAATTAAAAAACAAAAGACCTCTCAATTAATGTCTATTTCGGAATGTGAACATTATATACATGTATATATATTTTGTGTAAAGAAAAGTCTCAATTTTTTTTTGGTTAAAATGTAATGAAAGGTAATCACATTTGTACCAGAATTGGGTGCAACAGCCACTGGAATTTCCCATTGTTTTTCATACTTTATACTAATTAAATTGATTACAGAACTCTTTGCAGGTTATATTTACATACCAATACAAATATACTGGATTGAAATTCTGAGCTACAATCATTGTCATAAAAATTAGGCCTAGTATACTTCCATGGAAACAAACTTCAACAACATGCTACTGTCAAATGAACCACATAAAGTAGGAATTCTAGCAGTAATCAAACATAAATTTCATAATTCAATATTTGTCTCCTTTTTTCCCACCTATAGCACAGAAAGGGTCTAACAGCAACATGCATCACCAACAAAAGGGAGACACAAATCACTGCATATATACAGTAAACATCTACTACAAAGAACAGTTTCACCAAAAGAGGGAGGTATGTCATTACATTCTAGGATATAATTGAATAACTTGGGGCAGGGGAAGGGGAAAAAGAAGCCATCTCATACTCAAAAGAGCCAAAACATACTACAAAGCTGCATTTTTATGTTACTTGAACAATATTCATAAATTGCATAGCACGTCTCCACCAAATACCAATGGTGTACATGTACAAATGTGTTACAAATTGCAGGACACACCTCTTCATTATTATCATATCCAATCCATAACAATTCCGTAGGGCAATTCTCTTTGGGAGATTCCTTTTTTTAATGGAAAGCATGAAATAAAATCAATATAAAATATGATAAAGCTTTCAAAGCATCGACATATAGTAAGTGTAAAAGAAACATTTTTAAAATCAGAACACATTGCTTTAAATTTCATGATCAGTTTTATTTGGCATGAGCAATATGTTGTACTATTATTTCAATCAATGGTATTATGCCAGGGGAGGGGGTTCTCATATTCATGTAAAAAAGCTCTCCTTCCCTCGTAAGTCATGTGATTTTAATATGCATTGCCAATTTGGCATGCCTACCCAACATTTGCTGAATACATGTGATTTAACTAAAGCACCATCCTGGCACTCTTTCGGCGGATCACTTCTGCATCATAATAAGTCTGTTCGATTAATCTGTAATCGTGATTTGGGACAATCCCATGAGATATGATGAATGGTTTAACATCTGGTTGAATTATGGCTTCACACTTGGTTTACAATTTGCATTTGAAAAAACATCTTTTTATGCGGAGGACCCACCTATTTGCACACATAACCCATACAAATATGTTAAGAATGAAGCATTAAACAAAGCACAAGGATCAATTGCATTACATCTGCAATTGTCATTACAAATTTAATAAACATACTTTTTTTTCTTCTTTATTTTAATGCCAATTTCCTTTTTTGTGTTACCTTGGATGCAAAATATAAAAGGGTCAATAGTTTAATGCAACTTGATGATATTTCAACCACCCTGATCCTCCTTCTCTCAACATTATTGCAAAATCATTTTTTATAAACCTAAGGCAGTTTCATTTTCATTGTGCATCACCTATTGAAATGTGCTTTTATTACAATGATATTACAGGATCCAAGTAGGATTTCTATAGTTAATACAATGGGGGAATAAAATGACCCTTTACTAAAAAATTTGGTTGTATTTTGTGCAATAGTGTTTCTAAAAAGTTAGTATTTATTGTTTGCTAGTAACTGTTCATATTATATTTTACAGGGAAATCTTTGATCATTCTTTGACTTCTATATTCTTGTATGGTAGTAGTGAATAGAAGTTTTATGATTGAATTGAATGAATTCTAGGTATTATGTGGCCTTTGTTTGGAGGGTAATACAAGGCTTTTGTGTAGAGGGTAAACGTACCTGCTTGATGAAGCCTTCCTGGTCCTTAACCACTGAAATGTTGTCTAGCTGTAGGCTGTCAAACCGATAGGTTATAGGATGTGAGATACAATGAGTTAAGGAATAATCACAATCACAATAATGATATTAATCAAATAAACACCACAATAAATCAAATCAGTGATGATTAACAATATAGACTGCAATATTGGCAAAGATAAGAAACATTAGTCACAAACTCAATCCAATAAAAACCAATACAATACTACAGTCATCTATAGAATGTTTTCAACACCTCTTATAGACAGGTGATTGCTCTGAACAGGTCCAGCAAAGCATATATCTACTTATTTGTATATAACCTTTAAGTGCAGATATGTTTTGCCTGCATATGTACATGTACATGTATATGTTGAAATATTGCAAGTTTCACAACCTACCAACATTTGACACTGCTTATTGTAATGATGTTAAAATGAGTTAAATCATTAAAAAAAATAGATAAATATAATGTCCAAAACAATAGTTACTCAGAGTTTATTCTAATTATGAAATAGAATACTGAAAGAGCACACATTGTGCAGGCAATTACTATATACATCTGTGACAATATCATGTTCTGGTACATACATGTTACTATAATGTGACCTTTTCAAGATGTGCTGTTATTATTCACTTGTCATAAATGTTGAGCTATTCTTGTCAACATTTATTGGCTTTAACTTTGATCTCTCCTCCTCCCCTTTCCTACTTTCTTTGCTCCTGCTGCCTACTCTCCTCTGTTGCTCACTACCTCCTATTCCTCCCTTCCCTATCCTGCTTATTCTCTTGTACAGCTCCTCCCTCCCTCTTCCTCTTCTCTGCCCTTTCCATCCCTCCTTGCAATTCCTTTCTGCTGCTCCCTTCTCCTGCTACACCATTATTGCTCCTTCCTTCGAGTCCTTCCCTTTCCATCCTTATTTCCTTCTCCTTGCCTCCCCTCTCCCTCGACCATATATAACAGAATACATTATCACAGAAAATCTAATCTGGAGAGTCAGAGGCCATTTATTCATCCCTCCTCCTGCATACTTAAGGTCATCTTTCTTTGTGAATCCCTTCCTTCATCTCCCCTTCCTCCTGCTTCCTCAACCCCTCCTTGTACAGAGGGATACTCTCCCTCAATGTTTCTAATTCAACTGTGAGAGTCTCACTATTCGCTCATCCCCACCCCTTCCTCAACACTCCTTCTCCTCTTCCTTTCCTCCATCTTCTTTCTTTCTTTCACCCCTCATCCTCCCCTTCCCTTCCCATCCCAACAGATACCAGCATTCCTCCTAAGAGCCCCCATACAACCAGGATAGTCTGGATTCACATCCATCCCCTCCCTGTTACCTTCAACCTCCTCTTTCACTGCCACTGCTCTCTTATTTCCTCCCTCCCCTTTGAATCTCCCCCTCCCTGAACCTTCAATCACAAGAGTCCGACTCCTGACTCATCCACCTTCCCCCTTCCCTCAAACCTTTCTCCTCCATCTCTTCCCATGTCCAATCTCCATTTTGATTCCCATTCCCCTCCCCTACATTGAGAACAGAATTTCCTTCTCAAGAGCTCCCAAACTCGACTAGGAGAATCCATCTCTTCATTCACCCCATCCTCTTCCTACCCCTCTGCCACTGCATAAAAATACAGAAGACTTTCCCTTACACCTGTACAGCTCCCAATTTCAATCAGATGAGTCTGTCTCCTTACTCACCCCCTCTCCCTGTCTTTCTACCCACCATCTCCTCCTCCCCCTATCCACTTTCCCATCTCCCTCTCCCTTCCCAACCCCCCTTCCATCTCTCTCTCTTCCAGTCCCCCTCCCCATACAGAAAACAGAATGCCCTCCCCTACAGCTCCCCAATTCAATCAGGAGAGTCTGTCTCCTCACTCATCTGTAGCGTGACAATGGGGAAGCCGATCTCTCAGTTGCCAGTCAACAAGATGATGAGAGAATTAAAAACCCTCAGACATCCCGCTAGGCCGGTGGGTGCTGGGATATTTGATAAGTGCCAAAGAAAGGACAATAAGAAAAGAAATAAAGTGATCTGTATTGGCTAGCTAGTAGTTCATTAAAATGACCACAGGGGATTTTTCCCAGCTCTTATTGCAGTCGCTCATAGCAGGGACATGAATATAGATATGTTAATTTAGAAAATGCAATGCAACACATTCGATTTTCAGTGAAGTACAGTGTATCCAACAGATTTGTATGCACATGCCAAATTTAGGAAAAATAATTAGGAAATGATAGACTTCCTGGCAATCTAGCTCTCCATGGTAATATTATAGATCCCTATTATATTTCTGAAGATGACATATGGATCAAAGTGTCATTACACTTCTCTGTAATTATGAAGCTAATCTTTTCCATGTCCATATACAATGACATACATGTACTTGTAGGATAGGCTGCATAATACTTTTGTTGTTTATTGCAAAATGGATATCAACACACATACATGTATAAACTTCCAACATCACTGAGAAACATTTAACTGTGTAATACAATTTGTTAATCATAATAAAAGGAAGATAGTAAAGGGATAAATACAAAGTGGATTCCCATTTCCAGGATGTGGTTTGGAAAGACTACATCTTGATCTAAATATTTGGCTTTGCTGAATGTTATCTGATTGAGAGACTAAATTTATGATCCATATCAATTCTAAGTAATTATGTCTTCCTCTCATCAATTCATGTACATGTACATGTAGATTTGGGATCTACAAGTATGACAGTATGTATGCAAGAGTTTGTTTTGAAAAGGACTTCAGGAATTGAAGTGTACTGTATGAGTGTTGGACCTACTGTATACGTTTATGTATTGTCCACTGTTAGAAGCACTAAAAGATATCAGATTCAGACTGAGCCGACTGTAGTAATTAAGTTCAGGGTATTATTTAACATTTGAATACAAAATATATACTTCTATGTTTGCATTGTTCAAAATCTATCCAACAGTTCTTGATTTAAAAAACTGAATGCTCCATGCAAAAATGACAAATGTATTACATGTAATTCTTCTTCTTACAAAACATATGAAGACAAATCGCCCCAATACTATCAATATTAATTTTACTGAATTACTCTTGTTCTACTTACTCATCTAGCTATTCTAAAACAATTGGATTGATTGATTTTGCATAAGAGCCAAACATAAGTTGACCAGTACCTTATATTATCTTTCATGAATACAATATTTGTTTGACTCGATAGGCCTACATTGTCAGATAAATGTGTTATCCTTCTATAAATTTTAAAGCAATTGTTAATGCAATGGTGACCAATATCTGATTTTGGCAAATAGAGATACATTGTCCATTTCAATGGAACAAAGCCATTTCCACTGTCACCATAATTTCTTTTCATTTTGCAATTAGAATGATAAGGCAGCGATGTCTAAAAGGGCCACCTTGGCACAGGTTTATCATCACTCAACAGGATAATGAATGTGATTAATCTAAACAAAAAGGATATCATATCCAAACCGGATGGAGTCTCCTTTCTTCAACTGGATGTAGGTCTCCTCTGGAATCCTCGAATCATTCACGAACGTCTGCAGCAACGAAAGTCAAGAGAAAGAGAGAGAGAAGGAATATATTTAATATGCAAAGTAGAACAAGACTGAGAGATGACATCATTGTGTTGATAGATATATGTACAAACTGTATATGTATCAGAGAGAGAGAGAGAGAGGGGGGGTAAGGAGGAAATGGAGGAGAGTGAGATGGAGGAGAGTGAGAGGGAGGGAGGGTGAGGGGGAGAGAGAGAGAGAGGGGGGAGCACAAGAAAGCTGCTTTATACAGTGCTGCAACAAAATGTACATGTATGAGGGAAGAGAGGGAATGGAGAGAATGGAGAGAATGGAGAGAATGGAGAGAATGGAGAGAATGGAGAGAATGGAGAGAGGGCAAGATGGGATCTGAGAAGAAGGATCTAGAAAGGTGGAGAGACAGAGTGTCACTAGGAAAGAAAGAAAGAAAGAGAACCGTCGAAAGAAAGGAAGAAAACGTACCTTTTACTTGTACTATACATACTTATTAGAATTGTGGGCACATTTCCAAGTGACGTTCTCTATGAAAGGATTTTGCTATCAATTTATCAACAGATAAAAGGATGTTTACAGATGGATGAATATAAAGAGTCTGGCATTGCAACCTAGTATTAGACAGTCCTAAACCACTGTGTAAAACGAAGTGAAGGTTATAGGCCTATTACATAAATATTTGTTGCTGAATCTTGTTTATCAGTTTTCCTGGGATTGTTGATAAAATTAAATTTGAGATCCTACATTGGTTCTGCAATGACTCATAATTATATTAATGCATGTACATGAATTTCTAATATATGTGAGTCATTTTGACCTCTTCCCAGTACATGTCCATGTATTACGCATGAAGGTGTGGTACAGGCAATTGTCGAGCAGCAGACAAAAGGAAGCAAGGTCACTTCGGGTCACAGATGACTGGGCTACCTGTTCATGGCTTTGACACAAACTTCACAGTTATGGTATTTGAAATATTTAGATTTCAAAGTGATATTATGTACGTGAACATGTAGTAGTAGCTGAACTCTTTATATGCGTTCTTTTCGCACCAGTGCACCGCGGCCCTGCGTTTCGTTCGCATATGTGCACAAATCAAACTACGTGATATTCATACACAAATTACATACAATTGCACATTCACATCAGGCCCTATTATGCATTGTTTATGTGGTTCATACACTCACCATTCGCAAATGTGACTTCATAGTATAGCTTGTCATAGGATATTTCAGAGTAATTTGGCATTTTTCTTTGCATTTATTTTGTAATTGAATCATGGCACCTGGACCGAATAGACAGCGAATAATCTGTTGAAGAGGATCGCGAACTTGTTACTGTTACATACACTCACTTCACAAAGCTTTCAATATGAACATGGAGCAACAGTTTATTGACCCAGATTTATGTAGGGCAGGTACAGTATATTCACTTTCAAAATCAGTGTTACAAGAAACCCATTGTATAATCTTGGAAACGAACAATAGCAAAAAGACAATACATGCTCATGGGACAGCATACTCAGGAAGTCATATCAATATTTATATTGTTGTGTCTCTGATTAGTCTAGCACCTTTTTGAAAGAATGCTCAGTGCACAAAAGCTCTGGGGCCTTCCTTAAATCCCCTCCCTTTGCTTGCTGTTATATGGGCTTTTCTTCTGGTTGGAATATGTTGATTTTGGTATCACTGGAAAGCTTATTGTGAATATAAAACACTTGTCACTATTAAACATAGGAACAAAATAGAGTGCCAAAGTTTTGTTGAAAAGGACAGAAGTGAACATATATTTACATACCAAAAATACATGTTTAGAAAAAAGTATCATACAGGCAAAGAACACTAATATACCAAATGAGTTTTAAATAAGAAAGCTAATGAAAAACTCTACAACTTTGCTACACAACATTTATCTTCAAAATGTTCAAGTAAAAAGTTATAGCCTTCTGAAATTAGAGATACCATCTTAACGCAGAAAAGGTGCATGCTGCAAATTAATGCAAGGCACAGGGGGTTTAAGGGCAAACACACAAAGAGTTAAGTGGTAGAATAGTTTGTAGTTTTATTAATAGTGTTGGTTGTAGTGGTAGCAGTAATAGTTGTCACGTAAAGTAGGGAGAATAGCACAATTTAGGTGAACAGGAACAAAAATTTGAAAATTGTTTATGAATAAGTAGATAGTCACTCTTTCCATCTTTTTCACATCTTTTATTCATAATTAGTAAGAAAAAATGGAAAGGGTTTGTCGTTGTAGCATTCCACAGAAAGAAAAAAAATGGATATATAATAGTTGCACCATACATGGCTCCTCAGTCCATTCCCTATGCTAACCGATGTGTTAACTTCAATACTGGACCCAATACTATACCTGTAAGTAACCCTCACCATTACTAAACCTACATGTAACATAAAACCAAATTGCAACCCTAACCCTCACCTTACATGTTTAACAAAATATAGTTCAGAGAAATTGTTGCCAAAGCAAATGTCAAAGAATTAAGACTACATGTATATAGTAGGCAGTGGGATAAATTGAATAATGGATTTTATGGATGTTCATACATGTATGTAGGCATGTCCTAGTATTTGACATATTTTTAAATTAAACTTGATTGATACATATACATGTGTTTCATAATGGTGCAGTATATTTTTGATTCCCTCTTTGATACAATCACACTTAAATTATGTAATTTCACATTTTCTCAAAACTAAAATCAATGTACATGTATTATCCATGTCAAACACAATCATTGTACATACCTGATAGCTGCAACACCACTGCCATCTTCCCAACTACACATCCCAGTATCACAAGTTTGTTAATTCAGGTAATGGAGTTGGATTTAAAATGACACTCTGCTATACAAATACATCCTAGCTAGATAAATTTACCCTGCTATGCTTGGAAACACCTCAACCGTATCTCCCTTTGAGAGATCACTATGATACATAAATATGAAACACTTAGCACTATAAACCTTATTGATGACTGGATCATTTTCTAGTCATGCGTGAGAGCATCACTGGGAGAAGGAATGTCATTGAATTGTGTTCTGCCAGGCACAATATCGTCACATTTGCTATACCTGTTTTGAAAGAAGTGGTAAATTGGATTTGAAGTTTCATCAAGTTTTTCAGATGGGGCGGTATTGCGGGGAAGGGAGGTGTGCCTAGTAAACAGAATTTGGTCACAGTTCCTTGACTCTCTCTCTCTCTCTCTCATTATCATAATAGAAAAAAATGAAATCATCAAAATCACACCTTTTTCCTGTAAGTTCAAAGGTTGTTATTCCTAGAAAAGTTATTGCAGTTGGTGTTGCTGCTGCTGCTTTTGTTATTATCATCATCATCATCATCATCATTGTGTTCTTGTCTTTTCATTCCTTATTATCAATGTATTTCTTTGGAAACGGGTCTTACCAGTATTTACCATAGTCATGTGACACAGGATACTTTATTTTTCTTCAAATACAACAAATGCAAGAAAACATTAGGGAAGTCATTCCTAGCAAATGACAACATGAAAGGAGCAGATGAAAGTGCATGTGCACAATGGAAGTGAAAGTAAAAGTCAAGATTTATGCTTTGTGTACTCTAAATCTCATTCTAAATGTTAACTGCATTACATGTACGAGCATCCTGACACAATTCCAGATTCATTCTTTCCTTCTGTCATGATTGATGTGAATTAACGAGTCTTCCTGTTCCGTTGAAAGGGGAATCACCTACTGATAACTGGGATTTCCTCCAAGTAATGAATGAAATGCTGGTGTGTGGTCCAAAATAATTACTTTCTTATTTTCTTATCTTTTCGCATTTCTGGCTCTGGATAGATATAAAACAATATTTTGCTAGGAGATGTCCCTGAAAGCTTGCATATGGGTGTTTTGTTTTACATGCTTGTAATGCCTTAAATGCATGCTTAAAACTGTGACAGATGAAAGACAATGTAAATGTAACTGTTTTTGACTTTGCAATGCTTATACCTGAAGAGATTGCCTGAAAACCTTACAACTGCTAGTGCCCCTGAACAAGAAGACAACAATTTCATTTTAACTACTAGAATAATTTTATCCCTATTTGTGAGATAACAAGAACTAACTCCTTCCTTCCCTTCCCCCAAACTAAAGGAGATTCTGTTTAGTTTTTAATGAATTAAATATCTAAAATATACATGGTAGGTTCTATTAATCTAATTATGCAAACCAATAGGAAGTGATACTCTCTACTTGATACATGCATGTTTTATGAGAATCAAAATTCAAGAGATAGGACAGAGCCCCCCACACACACAAACCATTTGACAAATTGTTAAGATGTAATGGAATGGAATCAATCAAAATCAATCAAAACAATACAAAATAAATCTGCAGTTGGTATATTGTGTATATTTACTGATTCTCTGTTAAATCCTTGCAATACAAGAGGTGTCCCCAAAAAAGAGGTGAGGAATTTTCACAAAGACCAGTCAGTTGACATTTGTCCAGGACTGTAGCACTACATGAGTTTACAGAAGTTCTATAACATACACATTCATGAGCAAAATATAATGGAAAACTGTTCAGACATGCATACACCTTTCAAGAACTTGAACTTCTTGTATGCCTCAATCTTGGCAGGCTATGATCGAGGGCTTTGAGGCAGGAGTTTTCATAGCTCATGGGTTTCATTCCGTATAGGAAGTACATGCTGCTACCGGAGATTTCCTGAATACTGCTTGCAGGAACTCAGGGGGAAGACCTCAAAATATCTTGTTTATCCCTTGTGCCAACACATATCGTCATTTGAAAATAAAATGTATTCCTCATGAGCAATTTTACAATGTACCTGTTGCAGAGGGTGTCACCTGTGTAATGTGTATGCCTATGTATTTCCAAGGGATAATCCCTACATATAGATATCTCATACTTAATATGAAAGTGTCTTGAAATTATAATATCATATTATAAACCAAGGTACACTAATCACTAGGATTCAACAACAAACAACAACAATAACCAAATTTTGCACACAATTGGGCAACAAGCATTCCTCAATTATCAAATGAAGGCTAGCAGCATGTCGCTTATAAAATTGACAACTATTGCCTTTACTCAAGATAAAATATGGTTCAAACTGATTTTCTTATATGATTCTTATGTTTTACTGGAGCATTGACAGTCAAATGCAAGAAAAGTTCCCTCATGTAAGAGATATCAAGTGCACTCAGGTGAATAAACGTCTTACAATCAATAATCTTGTTATTGGCTCATTACAGTTTCCAGACATCAAGTCTTGTATCCTGCTGATGTTGGCTATCTCTTACATGCATACAGTCACTTATTTGCCAAGCAATCGGCCAAGGTCAGCTTCTTGTTAATAATCCAATATTAATTAGCATCATCCTTCTGGTCATTAGTTAGTGCTAATAGGTCAGTGCTATACAGTACCGTGCTAATAGTACCATGCTAATAGTACATTCTATATCATGATGTACTTGCTTGTGTAGTGTCTAGACAGGCAAACCCTTTCCATATTAAAGTAGGAAGTGCCTTCTGGTATCTTACTTCTTAAAGACCAAGAACTACTTCAATGTGAGTCCTATTCACTCTGTGCCTTTTACACTGAGGTATGTAGATAAAATGTAAAACCATTTGAGTCTGATGGACTATGTAATGTGGCTTTATAGAAATGATAGGATCTTTAAGATTAGTCATTTTCTTTCATTTTTAGCATAGCATCAACTCTATCTCTGCAATCTAGTTCAAATCTTGGAGTGTTAGCAAACCTTAAGGGGGGACTTGGCCATTCACATCACACGACTTCTATATCACCAGACTAGGAATAAGGCTTCATTACATACGGTACATGAAATCATAAAGAAATAAAAATCGGGAGAAGTCACATTGTGCCCAAAATGAATGGACAGACGTTCAACTAAATCCACTTCAACATGACAATGTCAGATTATCCCTCGAATGATGTCTCCTCTGAATCCATTCATTGCCAGATTTCATGGGAGACCTAAGTACCATGTTCAAATAAGAATATCAAATTTCTGTCTAATATTGGAGAATGTGCATTTTACTGTCAACACTATAAAATGTGATGTCATAACCATTTTAGCAAGATCCTTCATTACAAGAAAGTGTCCTGTCCAGTCCACTGTTGTTAGTCATGGACAATAATTATAGGAAATTACTCTTTGTGCAAAACAATTTGTGTTATGATTAAGGCCTACGCCCAATGACCAAACTGAACAGGCAGGCCACTTTATGCTGAACCCCTATAGTCCCGGAAATATTGTACATATTTAGAAATTGTTTGATCTAATTAATAGAGAATTCACAGAAAACTGACTTCATGATAAACTGTCCACATATTTGTTATCTTCACAAAGTCATGTGGGTCTGAATTAAAAATAAGAGAAATAAACAGGCATAGTGCCATTAGAGACCTGAATGCTCTGCTCTGGCTCATGTATACAATGGATATACCATTTGCAAACATACTTTACACAAGCTGGATCTTTTGAAGACAGAATATTATCCTTTTTTGGAAAAGTCTTACCACTGTGTCATCTGTGTCATCTTTCCAGTAATGATAACTAATTAACTATGCTGATAATGATTAATGAAAAGCTATATCTTCACAATAGTGAAAGTTCATTACCATTATCAAACAGAATTGACCACCAGTGGGCACTGCAGAGGACAAATTTCTAAATGATGTAGTTCATGGTTTTCATTATTTGAAGGATTGAATCAAATCTTGTGCCATACCCTGTTAGCTACAGTACAATGTAGCATCCAGTCTATGTGAAGTGTTTTCACAAATTTTATGATAAAATTTCTTCTTGATCAATAACATTGATCTTGAAATCAACATATTATGAGGTGGATATTGATCAACAACACTGATTGTGAAACCAATCTATTGATGAGGTCAAAGGTCATGTATTTGAATCCATTTAATGATGAAACAAGATCAACTCACCCCGTTGAGACTTCCAACGCCCTTTATAGAATGCGTCCCATCAATCTGGTCATAAGCGATCACTGAATGCTGTTTGTCTACACTGCGAGACTGGAATGAGAGAAAAACAAAACACAATGGAGGAGAGGGTGAGATGAAAATAGTTAGATTGAGGTCAAGTGAATTCCAATATGTTGAACAAGTTGAACAAGTTTCTTGTACCTGTTAAAAAGATCTTTTACAAAAAACATTTAAGCAAAAATAACTCCCAAATCATAATTTTAGTTATTATTTTGTAAAAATACTTACCGTAAATCTCTGTGTATAAGACGCACTTTTTTGCCGCCAAAAAAAAATTGAAAGTCGGGGGTGCGTCTTAAAGTTTCGATTTATGCCCCTCCACCTGGCACTATGCCTGGCAATGTCTCCCAGCTCAGTAATCGGTGTGTTGACTCACCACTCGGAAACTAGAACAACACTCAAATTTGTCTGTCATCTTGGTTTGAAAGTATTCTTTCTAATAGATCTCAATATGTAGTTTATAATAATTCCTCCAATTTTTCTTCTATTACACACGGCATACCACAAGGTTCTATCCTAGGTCCTCTGTTTTTAATTTACATTAATGATCTTACACATTCTTCTAAAAAACGACATTGTTACTATCATTTGTGACAAGTTCACAAGCACATATCGGCGCCTTCAACTGCACCTCCCAGTTAAATGAAATTCCTACCCCGCGTGGGTTTTTTAACACAGATTCGGCACCAAAAAAAAACAAAAAAAACGGGTGCGTCTTATACACGGAGATTTACGGTACATGTATGTGTATGGAAAAGTACAAGGTATTTGATCATTTGGTGTCCGATACGTTACTATGAATACTGAAAACTGGACACGAAATGACATCAAAATTTGAAAGCGTCATATTTCACATTTTTCACATAATAAACAAAGAAATAGCAATAAACAACCCTCTCTGACATCTATTGCACATCAAATTCTCTTGTACGAAGACAAAAATGTGACAATGGCATTGATCAGATTCAGAGCAATACAGTGTACATATTACTGAGACAGATAATAACAGAGTTTATTGAACTATTCTAGAATTCTAACCCAACATTGGTATAGCAACAACCTACCTTTAGAATTTTAACAATACAAATAAAAATATAAGTTCAACTAGTATGCCCATAAAAATATCATGTTTAAGGAATCCCAGTACTACTGCATCCTCCACAAAATAACAATTATGTATGAGTGTACATCAAGCTAAGGTGTAACTGGAATGCCTGTGTAATAGGGCTATTAAAGAGCATGTGTCAGGCCAAGCCTCATTTAAAGGTCTACACGCACCCTGGTATGCAGATCTGCATGATCAACAGTGAGATGGCAAATATTTGCACTGCAGCTCACTTTGTACACATATCTGACATTCTGACAAATAGAGACCAATCACTAATAATTGCCAGGCAAACACTTTGAAAAAGGCCGCCCCAAATTGTTTTCCTCTTACCAAATATGAATTAATTGATCTAATCATGAATTGGGGAAATATATCATTTTGTGGTTGTGGTATAATGCATTTACATATAATTTTCAATCAACAACAAAATAAATATTGCAGGTCTACATTGTAACATAGCCTGCCTATGAAATATGTGAAATTTTACAGCTTTCTAGTTACGACAATGTTTATCCTGTTTTCACATCTGTTGGTTTCTTATAAACAAATGTGTCTGCCTATTATTCCTGCCTCTTTTTGTTCCATGGTCAAGGAAGATATTACACTTGGAACTATGTACAAGATAAATGATCAAACTCTCAAATATATTATAGATATTCACAATGTAAATATAGACGGTACAGAACATACGTTTGATGATATTGTAGATCACACATAAAAACCTGTGTTCAAAAGTGATCACTAAACATCTATTGACATGTGAACGACACGAATTATTGTAATATTATTGGTATTGGCTGGCTCTTTACTTCAAGAATACATAGAAATCAATATCCGATCTGGCACTGAATCGTGAAATACAATTCTACATGTATCTCAAAATTCTCAATTAATACCCCCTCAAGTCCAGTAGCCAATATATTGTCTACTGCCATACAACAATATCACAGAAATATAGTGTACTTGTATGTGTTGATTGTGCCTTTGTTTCCTTGAGAGCTGAACAGTAATAAATATTTGGCAAAAAGCTGTTCAGTATTCTACATGTATATTAAAATTACAAGTAATATATTCAAAAGCCATTTGTAAGTGCATGAAGAATTATATTTCATATACAATGTACATAATGATGTATTATTTACATCATTAATTACCAGTACCACCATCATCACCATTACCAATAATCGCCACTTTCATCTTACTTTACTATGTAAAATTATAAATCAAAATGAAAATAACCTTTAATAACACAAATCATATGGGAATGCATACATTTGTACATGTACAAGTTGAATTCCCATTAAAAGTGATTTATCTTACACTGAAACTATATCCATGTTATTCAAACACACCAATGTCATTGGAACCAAATCAGGTTTGTTTGTTATGACCATGGATGTACAGTGCACATACACTGTACATTGTATGGCTGTGTGTTGCATGCATGTCTGTATGAGACCAACAGCTGTGGGAGATTCAATATCCTGACAAAAGTTCAGTGTCAATGTCAATTAACAACGCAGTGACCGAGAGAAACGTAGTCGTGTATGACATGTACATGTTGGATTGATAGACAATCGTCCTAATCAATGTTTATTGGTAATATTATTGCGCACATCCAGATACCATAAACAACACATATTAACACTACAAATTACTTACTTTGGCAAGAACTGCTACAATTTTCTGTTTTTAAAGGGATAATATAACTTGAAATTTGAGAACTATGAATCTGGATACCTCTTGAATACAATAAACTATATTTGGAAAAAACTCTAAAAATCAATTCAGAATGAATATATCTGTATGTATCATAAGAAAGTTTACTCGTTCAGTACAAGCTGGCAATTTTGTCAAATCACATGTATGTTTTATACTTAAGTACATTATACGTGTAATTACTTTTTCATAGATTACACATCCAAAGTGTCAGTCATACATTTATTATACAGTAGATTATGGTACACACATATTCCCTACAAGCACTTGACAAATCATAGAGTAGTACATATGTACATGTTTATCATCTCTAGTAAAACACAAATAAATGTGTGTGTAATTTGTACGGGAGTACAGATACTGCATGCATTGTACCTGTACATTATTAGACTCAAGTTCACACATTTTTATTCACTTCAAGTGGAGATCAATCTTATTTGACAGTACTTGAAGAAGTATGTATTGAATGATTATCACATGTCAACAAAACAAACAAGAATATGTCTGCTGAGAGCTGGCCAGGCACTGTTGAAGGTGCAAGTATGTGAAGTGACTACACCCTCTAGCTCTATGCAGACGATAACAAATACAGCTGTGTAAAGCAATAAACAATGCAACATTCATGCAACTTTATACATAATATATTCATAATAAGTAAAATCATGCATTCTGACAAACATTACTCCTTACCTTAATACATGTGTATAGTACAGGAGCAGTGACCTCCCAGTGGATTCAATTCTGGGGTGTAGGTGTACTTATATTGGCAACACTGAAGGGAATCTATAGGCCTAGATAATACAGTACAATACATGCTTTGAAGGATAATTTCTTGGAGCTACATACATGTACATTGATTCCATGGCCCATTTCTAGGAAATATCTACCCCAAATAATAGGCACAAGTGGATTGTTTTATCCTTCAAATTCAAAAGGATTTGCCATATATACCTGGTAAATGAATGGCGTACATCGGATTTTCAAACATTTTGATCCGTAGAGAGAGGCTGGCAATGACACAGTTGAAACGTTTGTTTGAAATTTGACCAACCATGAAAAGGGTTGATGTTTCCACAAGATCTACTGAAATGCCCCCTGTTCTCTCCACCCCAATCCTCCTAACCCCACCCCCATCTAGAACTCCCATTGGACCTCTATGGCAAATATTGTTAACCAGATATTGAAACAGAAAGGGAGTCTTTGGAGGAGAATGTAGTCAAGGCTTGTAATATTTTTAAGTAGGCCCTAAAGCCGCCCTATACCGTACATGTAAAAGTAATCAGGTCATTTAATTTCTATTAAGAACAGCATATTTTTTTAGTTGTCCCTTAGTTTCAAAAATTATGGGGGTGGGGCAATCAAGGTCACCAGTAAAGTACTCACCTGGATGGAGATGTCACACTGATCTCGACCAATCAACATCAAGTCCTGCTGTAGGATGTGCAGCATTCCTGTGTTGGCAACCAAACACCACGCCATAGCAACCACATGCCACGATGGGTCAACAGGGCAGAGGTAATGGGGAGGGATCCCTTTAATACAAAATTGATCCTAAAGTTTCTAAAGTCTCAGGTCAGGCTACTAGAGCTATACTTTGCAACACGTATTTCAAGTGCACGTACGTACGTGTGAGTGTCCGAAACATCAGTGTTCATGGGTGTGTGCTGTTAAAATAAAAATATACTAGCAAAGCAGCTACATGTAAGTCATTGAGGGACTTCAAATTGTGATGAGAGGTTTGGATAATCAAATTTTCCTCTCAGAAACACTACTGAAAAGTAGCAAGAACAAGCTCCTCAGATGCAGACCTTGCTGGTTGTATCAGTAATAAATGCAGATCCTATGTTTTAGATAACATCTCCAGTTCCATGGTAATCAAACTCGACTTGAACTTTAGCATGTGTTGTGCTCAGCTGTAAACAGTGTAGCGACAAATAAACATGTGTTCTTAGAACATGGGCAAGCAAGCAGCAGCCTCTAGCTACACTCTGATATTCCGCCTGTGCATGTTTGTAGCATTATCGGAAAGTACACAAAGCATGAGCTGTTTGCAGAGAATGTATGGGTAATTTCCAGTGATTGCGATCTTCCCCAGTACTGTAGCACCCAAAACCCAGAGATCCGAACTTCCTCTAGCCTGCTATGGAATCTGACCTCCCCCCATTAAATCCAGAGTTAATCCACATATCCAGGGATATAGACTGCGATACAGTAGGATTTGACAAACATTTTACTATCAGGTTTGGGTATTTAAGGATATGGGTCAATGAACTATTGAAAGGTCATCTGAGGTCATGCTGATGCTGATGTGGTAATAAACTCAATCAAAATCAAGCACAAAGGCGGGCTGTCCAGGAAAATGAAAGAGGGAGATACAAAAGCAAAAGAAACAAATAAACAATAAGCATGCAACATCAACAGTTTGAACAAAATCAAATAAAATCAAGCCAAAGCAAATTAAGCAATGCATTGTACAAAACATAAAATTACTTTGTTTTCTTCATTAAACAGGTACACATGTATCATGCAAAGTCAAATAAATTGAATTCTGTCATCAGTCAAGATACAAGACTTGGACTTCAACATTAATGAATGCTTCAAAACACACAAACAAAAAAACAAAAAAATGCTAGAACAGCTTTAATAGAATAACATACAGGTATAGATGTAAATACTGTACATGTAATGTAGATGTGTATAACAGTGTACAACCGTTCAACATATTGAGAGGAGGAATCATGCAAATGGCATATCGGGTTCCTCTTCCTGGCAATATTGTTCAAACTTTAACAACACTTACACAATCCAACGAAGCTAATAAAACTCTCGACACTATAAATGATACACATTGTGTAGACCTACATGTATAAGGCAACAGTACATTTCACTGCATATAGTGACTGTACACAATTGTAAATGGCAAATGTCAATTCCAATTGTTGCAGTGCGCATATGTTATGTAGAGTCACATACAAATTGGCTGAAACAAATGTACCGTGACTCATAACTGTACCATCCTGTCTCACAACAAACACATCTGTCATATTATAACTGTCATCATTCCAACACAATACTATTCACAAAACCACAATTGAGGTAAAATCTTCTTTATTAGCAGCTAAAATTTGTTTTAATTTTAATATAATATGCTTTTAACTGTTCACAAAAGTGTGCAATAGGGATATATCATCCATGAAACAAGAAATTTGGGGGGAAAGAAACCTTATCACCTTTAATAAATATATATTATTTTCATACAAAAAGATTTTGATATTCATAAAATTCAAAATTCTTTAAACAAATGAAGAGTGTATGAAGCAAACATTATTACAGCTTCAGTACTACAAATTTGTGTATGCTTATACACAATATTGTTTCATTCTGTTCCAGGCCAGCAAATGAGTATAGCCTATACATCCCGGTCAACAGCACCCTAAATCACACTCACTGTAAGTTGTAACACGGTAAACACATTTTCTATAATTGAATTTGAGATTGGATATTCATGAGACAAGCAGAGGGCAATTTAGTATGCTGAATAATGTAATCAAATTCCATTTTGGAATTCTACAGATTGCAAAAATGGTACTTTTAATTTAATGTAGTCCACTATGCAAACTGTTTTCCAGATGTTGGCTATTTCTATTGGCACAAAATAGAATATTGGACTTCTACACCTAGTAAACATATTACAGAACTCATCTACAAAAATGTACATATACATGTAATTTCATACCAACAAATTAAAAATCAATAGGAAAAATTATTTATGAGAATAAAATGTACATAAGTTGCAACAAAATCTATGACAACATATTTCATTTGTGCATGTACTCAGTAAAATGTGCAAATTAGTATTTTCAATGACAACAAGATCCTTGCATGCACATTGTTTTTACAACTTACCATGATACTCAAGATACTAGAGAATGAAGTCAAGGACCAAACATAAACCAGCCAGAGGCAACCCCAGACTTGCTACACACCAATGACTGCCAAGCTGAGCACTACAATGACAAGAATACCCCCCTACAGCAGTATCATATATATCCCAACTCCAATCCTCCCTTCCATATCACCCTTAAATGAGCTACATTAATGCCACTCTGTTTCCTACAATATCACCATCATCCCAATCCCCTAAGGCACATTTCAATATATAATTGGTTGCTTTATTATTTTCATCATCAACACGGCACCAGAACCAGTCTCTGCCCTCAATATGAATGCATGATTCATCGATGAGTCACAGAGCTTGGGCATACACCTGAACGACCGAACAGCCAGCGTGGAAGGCAGCCAACGTGGAAGGCATCCACAATCTGTATTATTTACTATCCCTGGTCACATGTCAGTGAAGACAAATTTCTCCTTCTTTTTTTCTGGGGTCACCATCTGGTCTTTGATCAATATGAAGTGAGGAAGAAAGCCTCTTGAGAACTGAGAATTGAATTGAACGCTCCTCTTACTTTCATTGTCTTTCTAAATGTGTAAATTTGCCACATGCTTTTCTAAACTGCATGGCAAAGAATACCCTTAGATTTAGAATTACGGTACACAGCATAATTGGGCATGATAGTACAGTAGTTTCTTAATGAGAATCAGTAAGAAGCAGAAATATGAACGTGTAAAATCTGTTTATTACCAATGAAATACAGAAATAATTTGTCACAGATCTACTTCTCATAAATACCAAGTATCCACTATTATTAATGACATAAAGAATTCCTTGAAGGAAGTGATTTATCATTTCATTGTAAACTACAATTCATGAACACTCAACAGTACATGTACAATATATCTTCAGTATAGTGTATGTCACTTTCTTTGTATTGTGTACATGTAGGCCTGTATGTATATCAATCAATGCTGGTCTACTGACATGCTGTGAGAATTTTTTTTTATGCATTGATCAGGATCATCATATATTTTAAGTAATGTTTATTATCTCACATAATGTATGTGAGATCAAATGTGACCTGTGACAAGCCCTTTTAAATTACACTTTGAGAGTGATGTCACATGATTAGTCAAGAGCAGTGGGGCTTCATAAATGAAGACTTGATGTCTCATTTCTAATAATTTACTACCGGTAAGCCAACTGAATGAACTGTAGAGGTAATGTAGGGGATTCTATTAATTGATTCAAAATAGACTATACAGTAACATACATTTGATCAAATAAATCATATATAGAGAAATGCACAGTGTTTGTATGTATTACGTACATACAGTATATGGAGAACATACACATATGTGAAGTACATGTTCCTGCTATAACATTTCTAGGCATCTGAATCAAATAACTACAATGTACAAAGTGCATCTACAATCTACACAAACTAGATAGCCCTCCAGTTTGACATCACACTTATTTATCCAGGCAGTAGTCTAGACACCCTACTACATGTAGTACTACTAAAAATTCTGCCCCCAAGATCATTACAGTGGCCCCTTGGAAATGCAGAGAAAGGCTACATGCATTCGTACATCATGCGAGAGATGTGTGAGTGTGTGACATGTTGCATTATCCCTGGATGTAGCTTTGATATTGAACTTCCACATGGAACTAGTGACATACATGTACAGTACATTCAATCCTTAGACAAATATATCACCCACACTGGCCAATGTTGTACATGTGTACACTATACTACATGCTGAGGTGTATCATGTTCATCTGTGATTGATGGACATTTATACACTTGATAGTTTTAATCTTTTCATATTTCTGTAATTCAATAAATTGTAGATCTACACTACATACCATATAATACGGAATAAAAGGACTTTTGATATTTTTAAAACTGTCTGCATTCCCCTTTCTTGAATGGTTGAAGCACTCTTCTTGGTGAAAAATAGACAAAAACAGAGAAAGATCAAGACTTAAATTGAGTTCTGGGGTTATTCCAGCATAACAGATGGAACATCTAACCCTCAATTTGGGACTACACATGTATTTACACCATTTTGTTTGTATTTTGTTTTTAAATCATGCTTTGACACGTACATGTACATGTATGTTGTCTTGTCATTCATGATATCCTCCAATTTCTTTGCGTCTTTTCTTCACTTGAACTAAATTTTATGTAATCAATTTTTTTTAAACAGATTACCATTGATTTCTGTATTTTCAAATTCTGTGCACATCTATCAAAAGCAACCATGTACTATGTCATCCTCTTCACATCTTACCAAGCCTTCGATTAAGCAGGCGCAGGGCGCAAATTTGCGCTCATAAAACCACCAATTGCGCCCATAATCATCTAAAACTAGACGCAAGGCGCAAATGTTTGCTGTGAAAATGCGCCCATAAAATATAAGAACAGAAAAAATACACAAATCACGAAACAATTGCCGCGCACAAGCTCTCTACTAGCTTTGTATTTAGTGTGTGCATTTCTTGAGGCGCAAGTGTTTGCCGTGAAAATGCGCCCGTTGTTACTATAGGCTAGCACACGTACGTTCATGCGATCGTTAGATGGTGCTGTGGCGCACGCACGTACGTACAAATGTTTCGAAGGATCAATTAAACAAATCGTCTAATGGAGAAATAAACAAGCATTCAAATAGTCATTAGAGATCTGTGAAGGTTTGTTTGTACATGTAAGTCTAGTTTATTATTTCATCTCAAATAGAATTTAGAATTCTCTTATTGACAAGTTAAGAACACCTACGATGTTCTCGATCGTAGTTACTTTCATTTTGCCAGCAGCCAACCTAGCGTTGTTTTGGCAAAAAGCTAGCCGGTCAGCTTCCCACCACGAACCTTTCGAGTCCCGGTAACAGACCGTTCGTGTTCTGCCGAGAGTGTGGCGGAAGGTTTGTGTGTGAGGTGCGATTTCGATGTTGGATAGACTCGCCAAGTCTTTCTGACTTTCGATGTTCGCGAAATTGACGACTTATTTATTCATTTGCTCATCAATATGTTTAGTTACACTGTACTCTAAAATACTGTTTAATGTGCAAGTTGATGTTCTTAATCAATCTTTCATGTTGATCTTGTTAAGATTATAATTAAAAAGTTATTAAATTGATCGTATTCGCATTATGAAATTAACATTGTATCTTTGAACTTATTTAACTTTTGTAATTGGTTGTCATTATCTGTTTTTGGAAAATTGCCCCTTGCTCTGGTAAATCCCCGTGGGCAAGGGGCAACTTTAAAAAATAAATTGCCCCTTGCTCCTGGCGGCTTAATCCAAGGCTTGCATCTTACATTAATCAATCGTTATAATAACAATAATAATAACAATAATAATAAAACAATAATAATAATAATATTAGTGGGTTCTTGTATAGTGCTCTTGTCTGTCAGACTGGACAATCCTGGCCCTCCACAATTATTAACCAAGCTTTAACATGGCCACCAGTGGCACTCTAGCAATTCAAGGAATTAATCATTCCTGCCAGGTACCCAATTAATTCACCTGGGTTTTTCTTCTTCTTCTTCTCCTACTTTTTCTCCTTCTTGTTATCATCATCATTAATAAAATCTGATTTTTAAATTTTATTACAGATAGTATTAAAGCAGTTTGAGTGTAATTCATAAATACATGTTAAAGATACTATGTCCCTTTTGCAGCCAACATCAAATTCTGTAGAACTTTGCAGGAATTATGAATATGTCATGTATGTCCTATCTGTGAAATTTAAACGTTAGCAGTGTCCTAATATTCAAATTATGCAAGGAAACCTGTTTACTTGCTAGACTTCACTGTCAGACACTATTGAGTGACTGACTGGCTTTTTCATCTTTGGTAATAACATACATAAAATGAGCTGTAAAGGGTACATGAGCATTTGTCTACATCAATAACCCACTTCTTGTAATGGCCAAAATTAAACTGATTGAATCTTTGCGCAGCATAAAACGTACGACCATTCGGTACAATGGTCTGAAAAATCAGACTATTACTTACTGGCTCTATAGCTCCTAAGTCGATTTGACAACTAATAGTCGTTATTTTCCCACTTAAAGACATTTTCAAGCCCCCTTCTTTTTAGGGAAGTTCTAAATTAGTATTGTCTTTCAAATGCTGTTGGAATTTAACCTTTTCATTTTTTTGACCTGCAAATGGGACATAGTACCTTTAAGAAATAGTTGTTAAAGGGAAATCCAACTTTGATAGCAAAGTTGTCTAGAATAAAGCAGAAAAACAGAGAAGCATACTGATGAAAGTTTGAATGAAATTAGAAAGAAGAAAAAAATTAGAAAGTTACGAATTTTTGAAAGTTGCAATTACTATACATGTAGGTATGAGCTCTTCAAATTGGCTGAATTGATAATGTCTAATTGTCTATGTGATGTAGTGGCGTACAACTTTCCCATATGCTCCAATACACAAAAGGACTAAAATATCAACTTTTCATAAATGTATGACTCGGGATGGTCTGTTCTTTTTAGAGGACCTGTAATTAGGCCTAAAAAAAAAAGATGTTGTATTGCCCTTTGCAACCGACCCAAAAATCTGAGAATCTATGGTCGGCTTTTTTTTTTCACCGTTTTTTTTATTTATTTTTTAAAAAATGAATAAAAAGTATATATTTTGTTTGTTTAAATGGGTTATAAATGCATAAAATCATCAAATTATTCCCAAATTCTCACTCGTCTTCTGCCCTAGTTTCAAAATCCGGTCGCTGTTTAGAGTTTTCTACGGAAAGACTAAAAAAAAGTTTTAAAAAAAAAAGATTTCCGACCGACCGACCCATGTTTTGGCACCTAAAGGGCAATACAACATCTTTTTTTTTTAGGCCTAATGTACTCTCAATGATATATTTTGAGTAGTGCCCCGAGGGTGAAGGCACTTGGAAGAAATACAGAAATAAGTGATAGTTTTGTACGCGACAAACGGGAGAGTAATCCGTCACTATGTCACAATCCACTGACAAAATTACTGATTTGAGATTCGCACAGCTGTAGTGATCTCATATTTCAAACACTCATAACTTTCTTAATATTGGTCCGATTAATTTAAAACTTTCGCCATTCTGTTTCTCTGATTTTTATGCTTTTATTCAAATGAACTTATTAGAAGGGTTGGATTGCCGTTCAACCTCTTTCAAATATAGTTTTGACTCTTAAAACATAAATTATTTACAAGATGAACAAAATCTCATTAATTCCATAATCTTGTGGAAAGGTGCCCCCACAAAGGTGAGAGCTTTTGCATTTTGATGCTTATAAGTTATAATAGCTCAATTTGGTGCAAGTTTATGCCCTAGGTGTTTCGGTGCCCGGAGCAACATATTTTCTCTCCCTTTGAAAATACTATTTGTAAGCTATGATTTATATTATGGCACGAAATTACAAGATCCTGAAGTAACACATGCGAGGGAGCAAAGCGACAAAACTTTGGAAATTTTGGAATCTTAAACCCTCAAAACCTCTATTTCTGATACAATCCACCGTTTGTATTGGGGCCACATAATCCTTGAGGATTGTGATTTTTCTTCTTTACGCCCCTTTCCCTTTCTCTCCTTTTCATTTTCTTTTTTGCGCTCCCCTCTCTTTTTCACTTTTGCACCCCCTTCAAGTGCCATCCTGGGCATGTGCCCCTCTCCCCCCTCCCCCCCCCAAGATGCCACTCTACTTATGGTATGTTTTATCGACTTGAAAAGGTCTTCATGACGGAGAAACGGTAGGAATTTTGCTCTATCAAATATACCTGTAAGCTGTAGATATTTCAACTCAACAACTGCACTAAATACCGGTGGTGAATAAAAAAATCTCTTCTTTTGAAATTGAATCACTTATTTAGGGAGAAAATCTGCAAATTTGTGAGAAATTAAACTAACCTTGAATAACGTATTAAAACCTAGACTAAAAACATATTTTACCATTGAACAAAGGTTAAATATGTAAAATAATTTTATCTGTCAAATGAATGATGTGTATTAAAAGTGAGATCATTTCTGATTGGCTTTGGAATACTGAAGTTACAAATTAATTGTAATTTCTAATAAAACGATTCTAATTATATCCAAGTGACGGTGGCTGCCAAGCAGTCAAACAGAAACAGACTTTCAAACAAGTCTGACAACCACAACCACTACAGTCAACAACAAAAATAACAAATACAACTATGGATATTTCCATGTTTGTATTTCCCTGTCCGTTTTTCAAAAAGTTTTGGGATTTAAAAAAAAAAAAAATCGGTAGGGGAGGGGGTAGATTTCTGTTACCATTAGTGGTTTAGGACTTTTTACCATTATTATAGGCCAGAGAACATCTAACCTGACTTTAATAGTGATGATTGCATTGGCCACTTGACTAAAGTTAGTAAAGACAAGTCTAAACCAACATGTCTATCGTTCATTCATTCATGTCTCAGCATCAAACTAAATCTAAAGTTACACATAGAATCTAACATTTCACTGTTAAATCTAATGTTAAAACTAAAGCAATATTCTTATTTACATACAGAAAGTGAACAAAGATGGACTAGCGAAAATGCTTTCAATTTCCCTTCCATGTCATTTGTTTGGCATTAAATGCCAACAGTAACTAGCCGTAAGGGCTAGGTGATAATGTGAAATATTGATATTGATATCACCAAGCCATAAACGGCTCCCATAGATTAAAAATCATATTTAAATTTAAGGAAATATTAGCAAATATCTTATTAGAGCGATACAGCTTGGGTACCTTTCAAGTGTAAGCGTGTAAAATTCGCTTTGCATATGAATAACGTTGACCTCTGACTCGTGTTGATGGGACTTCAGAAGTGCTGCTCCCGTAAAATGTGCAGTATAGATCTAGTGTTATACAGCACATTTTAAGGGAGCAGCACACTTACGGAAATGCCGTCGGAATGAGTCAGAGGTCAACATTATTCATATGTAAAGAGGAAACTCTCACGGTACATGTGGAGAAGCACCCAAGCTGTATCGCTCTGGTAAGATATTTGCTAATATTTCCTTAACATTACATATGATTTTTAATTTTCGTAGGCAATTAGATGTAGAAGTGGCATAAAATTCATCGAGGCCACTGTCCAATATTGGTCGGGTGTGGGAAGGGGTGATTTCAGACGCATTTTAGGGCTTGTTGACATGCCTCTCCATGCACGTCTATGGGAGCCGTTAAGGCTTGGTGATATCAATATCAATATATCACATTATCACCAAACCCTTAAGGCTAACAGTAACAGTAACACATTTGATCAGAATAAACGGTTCCATGTCAGGTCGCCCAATGTCAGCCCGCCCCCTTACAAAGTTGCCCCCAATTGGTCATGTCGCCCATATTTTTTGGGGGGCGATTTTATTAACCCTAACCCTAAATCTACTGTCAGACAGCGGCATGTTGCTTATAAAACATTGGAATTGGATTGTGTCTGTTAACCACCTAAGAAAGTCAAGCAGACTAACAAAATTGTTAACGTCAGCTAGCCTTAATCTTCTGCCACACGGGAAAATTAAAACAGGGCAGTAATGGACGGAGCGTCCTGCGCTGCCGCACTAGGGGCGGTCAGGGGCCTGAAGAAGGGAACCTCCACGGCCACCACAGGAAAAGACCAAGGGCGGCGGCAGGATCGGGAGCTCAAGCGAAGATCTATATAATATACCTAGCTTCAATGTTCTACTATCTAGTATTCATGTTAATCTTCAAAATCAGGCAAGAGCAAATATGTAACATAATACACACAACATTTCACTCACCGACTTCTTGAAAGTAGATTGGAATTCAGAAAGGTCCACAAAATATTTCACAAGATGACGGAGCTGAGCTGAGCATAGCTGAGCAAAGATCATATCTTCGAAAACACGTGGCCAATTTGAAGATTGTGAAGGAACTTAATGATTTACCCATTTTCACCAAATATGAATGGCACGGGATGGGGGCACGGGGCGTCGATCAATTACATGTATGTGCCCCCCAAACATCAAACTCTGGCTACGGCCCTGGGCCACTAAGGGTGTTCGTTTGTATTCTGTTTGACTTCTTTGTTGGTGTTATATTCTGTGCGTGTAGTACATATTGTCCAATTAAGTTGTAAGGATCGAGTTCTGCCTCGAAAGGCCAATGGCCTATGCGGTTATTATAGTCAGGTGGCTTAGCGTCAAATTTATCGATTATCGTTACTTGCCGGATAAAAGCACCATTTTTGGTACAGGGCTTCCTTATGACTTACTAAACGATATTACGCTAGGAGCCCTCGGCAAAAATTCAATTTAAGGTGGGGGCGGGGCGTCTTTTGGAGCCCCAAATAATTTTATAACATTGATTTGTTGTTGTACAAATGCCATTTTTGGTACAGGGCTTCCTTAGGACCTACTGAACGATATTAGGTGGGAGCCCCGGTAAAAATATCATATAAAGGTGTGGGGCGGGGCGGCGCTTCGTAGCCCCCAAATAATTTAGAAGGTAATATAACATTTATTTGTTGTTGTGCAAATCCCATTTTTGGTACTGGGCTTCCTTAGGACATATTGAACGATATTAGGGTAGGAGCCCCCGGCAAGAATGTCATATAAGGGTGTGGGGCGGGGCGCTGTAGCCCCCAAATAATTTAGAAGGTAATATGACATTTATTTGTTGTTGTACATATGCCATTTTTGGTACAGGGCTTCCTTAGGACCTACTGAACGATATTAGGGTAGGAGCCCCCGGGAAGAATATCATATTAGGGTGTGGGACAGGGTCGTGGCCTCGTAGTCCACAAATAATTTGTGAGGTAATATAACATTGATTTGTTGTTGTACAAACGGCATGGGCCCCAATCACACATATATGAATATGTATGCCGGGGCTCCTACCCTACCATCATTCAGCAGGTCTTAATGAAGCCCTGTACCAAAATGGCGTTTGTACAACAACAAATCAATGTTTTATTACCTGACAAATTATTTGTGGACTACGAGGCGACGCCCTGTCCCACACCCTTATATGATATTCTTGCCGGGGCTCCTACCTAATATCGTTCAGTAGGTTCTAAGGAAGGCCTGTACCAAAATGGCATTTGTACAACAACAAATAAATGTTATATTACCTTATAAATTATTTGGGGGCTACGAGTTGACGCCCCCGCCCCACACCCTTATATGATATTCTTGCCGGGGGCTCCTACCCTAATATCGTTCAGTAGGTCCTAAGGAAGCCCTGTACCAAAAATGGAATTTGTACAACAACATATGAATGTTATATTACCTTCTAAAATATTTGGGGGCTGCGAGGCCACGCCCCCACCCCTCGCCCTATGTGATATTTTTGTGGGGGTCCGGCACCCTAATATCGTTCAGTAGGTCCTAAGGAAGCCCTGTACCAAAAATGGCATTTATACAACAACAAATCAATGTTATAAAATTATTTGGGGGCTCCAAAAGACGCCCCGCCCCACACCCTTAAATTGAAATTTTTGCCGAGGGCTCCTAGCCTAATATCGTTTAGTAGGTCCTAAGGGAGCCCTGTACCAAAAATGGTGCTTTTATCCGGCAAGTAACGATAATTTCACTAAGCCACCTGACTATTATACCTTCCACATTTTCGTTTTACTGTAATGTATTGTTTATATATGCATATTCTACTGTTCATATTATTGAAGGTACTATGTCCCATTTGCAGGCCCAAAAAATGAAAATGTTAAATTCCGACGGCATTTAAAAGGTAATACTAATTTAGAACTTCCCCCAAAACGAAGGGGCTTGAAAATGTCTTTTATTGGGAAAATAACGACCATTAGTTGTCGAATCGACTTTAGTGATTGCAATCATATTAGTAATAGTCTGATTTTCAGACCCTTGTACCGAATCGTACGTTTTGTGCTGCGCAAAGATTCAATCAGTTATGTCTCACCTCTCTGGTTTAATTTTGGCCATTACAAGAAGTTGGTTATTGATATGTAGACAAATTCTCATGTACCCTTTACAGCTCATTGTATGTATGTTATTACTTAAGAAGAAGAAAAAGTCTGTCAGCCACGCAATAGTGTCTGACAGTGTAGTCTAGGAAGTAAACGGGTTTCCTTGCATAATTTGAATATAAGGACACTGCTAACGTTTAAATTTGACAGATAGGACATACGTGACATATTCATAATTCCTGCAAAGTTCTACAGAATTTGATGTTGGCTGCAAATGGGACAAACATGTAGTACATTTAATGTTCTTAATGGTATGTTTTTAATAGAATGTGGAAATAAAAACTTGAACCTGAACCAACCCGCCATCCCCCCCCCCCTCCCCCTCCCATTAAAAAAAATACTTACATATACGATTTGTGGGTTTTATTTTTTATTTATATTTAATAAAGGTCACCTGTACTGTATTATGCCAGGTCAACATCCTGTCTAACCTGCCAATCTCCTGACGGAAGTTTTATCTGTACCCCAACCATAGAGCTATAGCTTTATGACCCCACCCCACTTTTTTAAATTTATAGGCCTATACCCGAAGTCCCGAACACTACATAATCATTTGATCATCGTAATGACAATTTAATTAGCCTATATTTTGTTTTAGAGTATGATTATTAGAACACAGGGCATGATAAACTGTTCAAACAAATCAACAAACATTAAAAAAAATTAAAAAACACATTTTTTTTCAGTGATCTTTATTCGATTCCATTCAACATAAATTATATTCCACTTGAATATGTGAATTATATACAAAATGATTGAACAGTATCAGAAATAAGTAACTGAATTTTAAGCACTGATGCGTTAGTCAATTAATACATGTACATTAATACGTAATAAACTTTGATGACAATAATTTTCAATAATTAGAGCGAGTAAAAAGAATAATACAAATTTACATATTTTAATACATTGACTGAGTTTTTTTTGTTAAAATACACAATTAAATCTATCATGAAATATATAAATTAGCCCACAACCGTTCACACATATTATAACAATGCTATATTGACTTTCTTTCCCCTCGCTACCCGTTAAATCCAGAAACTCCTTCCTACCACTATACCACCCGCCCTCCTCCCCAACCACCCCCCACCACAAACACACACAAACACACACACTGCACACAGTACACATTCACATGCACTAAACACACCGACCGCCAACATTCTTGATAAATTAAATAAGAAGAATCAAATAATTAGAATGTTAATGAAAAAGAACATGAAAACATTGTAATATTTCATTCCTTCAAGTCTGTTGTATAGATGCGGAGTATTTCGTGACACTGGATGTAGTTTAATACTTTCCATGTTGGAAATGTATTCCTAATTTTTTTCTTTTTATAGACAATATCTTTCCTCATCCCTATAATCACCCTCTGAACTTGACCGAAATATAACATACTTTATTATAAAATCATTGTATTGCAGCATTTAGTGCTCATTCTTCTCAATGAATTTCCTACAACCCACAATCCCAAAATAAATGAGGGTATGATTTTGACGTTTGGTTACAAAAATAACACCGGTCATTATCAACAAAACAAAATTTTGAGAGATGCTCTTTTCAATAAATTGCTCCGTGGTGTAATTTGTACTGAAATTCCTTAATTTTGATTAAAAGCGTTATAATTCTGGCTCTTACAAAAGCATCTGTGATCTCGTCTTTTGAAAATTCAAAATCATCATGGCCATTCTGGGTTCGTTAAGTGTATGAATGTTTTAAATATGTAATAAAATGACCTTACACCTTTCTGGATGGTAAATCTTTTAGTAAGGTTATACTTCCAGATATCTTCAAGGTTATATTTTAATATTGTACCAGTCATAATATTATACTCCTTAAAACTATACATTACACATTTTCCAAATTTTAGCTTTATTTTCACTACACAAACATAAATTCTGAAAATTAGTGAATGGTCTAATTTGATCCTTATCGAGAATGTGATTAACTATATAAGCATTTTTCTTATACAATTCTTCATAAAAAATCATTAACTTTTACATAGGTAATATTTATTATTAAAGATTATTGGATTAGTTTCCCTTCTTGAAAATTCCTACAGCATCCAATATCTTGCCATGCCTTTAACATTTCTAAATGGAATATTGATGCTTTAAAGGTGAATAATTTTACATCATAGCTGCAAAGGGAAATAAATCTTATTACTCCTACTGTTTAAAAGCTATAGTCAAAATATAGCTTCCATCCAATATTTCTTTCTCCATTAATATTCAATTCAATTTATTCAATTCAATTTATTTCCACAAATCAATAACAAATACATATCAATAATAGTGGCGGGATCATGAAAAGCACTAATTGGCTTATTAAAAATGACCCCTTAACAAGTATACACATAACATATTATACATTGTAAGAAAATATCAAAAAATCATAACAGGAAAAACATAACATCAAACCAAACTAAAAATGATAAGGAATAAAAGATAGGAAACATAAACAAAATATTCATCATTTATGAGTTCAGGAGGTGTTGCATAACTAATCGTTTATACTGTTTTACAGTCTTACTATTCTTTAGATTTGTTGGGAGGTTATTTCAAATAATTGGGCCATTGTAAACAAAATGAATTCTGAGTTGTTGATATGCGGTTTGAAGGAAGGTGGATATTTTGAGCATTTCTAGTATTGTAATTATGAATGGAACAATTCAAGGTAAAATAATCATCATAAATCTTTGGAAGAAGTTTACTAGACAGATGAAACACGAACATTGCAGTGTTTAAGGTTAATAAATCATGGATAGGTAGGATTTGCATTTTTTGAATAATGGTAGAGCGTGAGACGGATAAAAAGAGTGTGTAATAAGGCGGATCCCACATTTTTGTATTTAAATTTTAAAATTCGTTCAATATTTCTTTTAGAAGTGAAACCCAAACAATATTACAATAATTTAAATGGGAAGAAAAGAGGGCATGATATAACATTTTCAAAACAGTCTGAGGTAAGAAATACAATCTGAATAAGACACAAATATTTTTAGACAAAATGTTACAAAGATGATTTACATTGTGGTTCCAAGATAGTTTTTCATCTCTTTAACCACATAAGCCTTTGAATTTTCATAAACCACACAACCACATGACACACACACCAACAACAAAAATGCAATTAGCATGGTCCAGAAAGAATGAACTGTGGCTCTACATAGCCCCTGTCTCCTTTGAAGAAAAACAAAATTTTAATGAAAGATGAGTGAAACTTGCACGACATGTCTTTATCTAGCATGCGAGAATTCTCGTAACCCCATACTTTGAGAATAAGTCCCCCTCCCCCAATCCTAGTTTCTGGATACGCCATCATAATGGGTACGCCGCAATGGACACTAAACAGAAAGGGTATGCCTTTTATTTACTGCTATGAATCGTCTCTCGCTTTCTTTTTCAGATGACCCATTTGCCGATTGCATCTTGCTGTCGGAAAGAAAGTGGGCGTGGCGGAAAAGACGTGCTATATTAATTTACCGATTTCTAATAATGGCAAGGAGACACTGGTGTTTTCAGAATGAGGACACAATGGTAAAGGCCATTCTTTTTTCTATTGTAGCTGGATAAATAGGACCCCACCCCACCTCAATCGAAACTTACACAAACTGGCTCACAGTAATATTAGGACGACGTCGGCTATTGAAATTTGAAATTACATTTATTTCCTTCTCACTATCGGAACATATGCAATTATGCATTGTGGTAAACAGCGAGACGATAACAAAACACGTCTGACAGAAACGCCCATAACAAATAAAGACATAACTGTAAGAACTGCATTACAATGCCATACCCACTTATTAAGTACTAACATGTTTTAAGAACTGAGTGATAAATAATACCATAATTAATTATACACAAGTAAATACATGTAGGGTATATACAAAATTACATCCTCGTATACTCCTGGCGTATACTATCTTTGTTGTTAGTCTATTTACACTAAAGAGAGGCGAACACTTAATATTCGTCGACCGACTCTGTACGTTTGTATCTTTCCTTTATTTTAGAAGTAAGCTACCCAATCAGTGCTGCACTCCCACTTGTCAAATTGGTCAAATAATTATCATCAGGTATCTAGCGGCTACATTTCTCTTTATCATACCGCTAATACGGTCGTACCGTACCACCCTACAGTGGTGCAGGTATGTCTTTGCTCTTGAATGTTGTAATTGCAGACAATATTGGTAGTAAAAATTCCTTCAGATATTTTTTGGTTTGATCGTTTGTTTTATTTCAATACAGTGTCGAATAAAAACCTGCCTTCAGCCCCAAGGCTGTTTTTTCAGCAAGTCCGTATGCAAGAGAAGACGGTATTACACAAAATTACATTAATTGCAATTATACAAAGAAAAAATACAAAAATAATTACAAGGTGTATAATTTGCAGAAAAAACACAAGAAAGAGAAAAGGAGAGACAGCGGGAGACTAGAAGAAGAGATAATTCCTCTCATTCTCATTCTGTTATTTTTGTATCTTTAAGAAACCATTGAGGTCATTAGTTTAATAATTTCCCTTAGTGGCGAATCGTGAGTTCATTCATTGTTTGGCAACTGAAATGCGAATTTGCAAGGCTACTGATTGTAGGGAGAATGGGAGGTGGTCCCGCCCCCCCCCCCCACTCAGTGTTATTTAGGGTACGCGTATGCTTGTTCCCTCCCTTTGAAAGCACCCCAACATATCTGAACCCCCCTTCGCGGGCTTTTTCTGCCTTGGAGACCCCCCTAAATCTGCTCAATGTACCCCCTTATCTATAATATTCAAGATATTTTATGACCCCCTTTTTAAAATTCCCAGGAGTCCAAAGAGAGAGAGAAAAAAAAACACCCCTTTTTGATATTTTATAACCCCCTTTTTAAATTTCTCAGGAACCCAAAGAGAGAGAAAGAAAAAACACCCCCTTTTTAAAGAAATGTCCGGGTGAAAAGTCAAATACACCCCTTTTTTACAATTCTCGGGCCGGACTTTGTCGCGCGAAAAGTACCCCTTTGGGGGGGGGGGCGGGGAGGTGGTCCAGTCGTCTTCTTGACTCACCATTTGCCCCTTCTTCTTTTCTTTCTCTCCTTTTCCCGCTTAATTTTTATATTTTTACCACTCGCTATGGGGGCAGGTGCCCCCGGCCGTGCTCCTGTACAGCTATGTCACTGCCCTAGGAAATTAGTCAACATAATCATCCTCATCAACAGCAACATCAACCAAAATTACCCCGCCAAGAGTTTTTTTTTTTCTTCTTTTTTCCGTTTTTATTAAAGTGCCATACTGAGGTGTCATGCATTGGTAAACGTCTGTAAATTGAAAGTTAATATTGCATATAGGAGACACCGCGTTGTTCCTTCAAATTTAAGAGCAAATATCCTGCTCCTCATCTGCCAAACATTTTTTGTTAAAAATCTTATAGATTCAAATACATGTATTATAGGCCTATGTATTGTCATCCTGAAGACGGATCGACGGCCTTCATGGGTTTTGCCTTATAGACCCCCCAGTGTTCGAATACTTTTAAAAGACAAAAAATACAAATCTTCCTCTGAAATGAAGCCCTCATTGACATTCGAGAAATCCAAGTTCGTAAAAAGTACGTTCAAAATCACTTCCTGTATCTCCAAAATGTAGTCTGGTGACCGGGAGTCGAGTGAGGTCTCTCAGGAAGCCTTCGTCCGTCTGGTCTTGAGTATTATCACAATTGCAATACTCCCCTGAACCGTGGCAAGCTAAACATGCACAGAAGAAGGAAAATTAATTTACAATTTAGCAGTAGTTTTATCACTCATCGATGTTTTGGTGGATGTTGCATATAATATATAGGCCCTGTATAACAACGTGGCGGTATTAAGATTTACATGGTTGGGCCCTAGTGTATACGTAGACTTCTTGAAAGTCTTGTTGTTGGTTGATGAAATAATAAATCTAACTTCTAAGGTCCATATTCTACAGATTCAGTTAAACCAGACCCCGGGTCTGAAGGAAATCTTAGACCACTTACTAACTTCCTCCTTTAAACCCGATTTTAGACAATAACCTGAAGTAACCGAGCGTCGACGCTGTAGAACACGGGCCTACAAGAGTGTGCCTTTGTCAGGTTTATCTTGAGAACACTCCTCGAAACAAAGCTAAATATCAAAATGATACCAAGGGCGTTCCTATTGTGTGAAAAACCTCAATCTTTGTTAACGCAAAATGTTATTCAAAATATACATGTATACTAAAAGCATTCTTGATCAGATCGGACCAAAATTGTTTGTATGAGTTATCTAGGAAATGAAATAACAATACATACTGTTGTTGACGCCGCAAAGGCACCCTGTAACATTACTTGGTGCATCTCCCCAGTTTGTCATGTTGATCCCTTGTCTTGAGACCCAATAAATGTTGTGGGTTCCTCGGTCGTTATTTATTATGAAGGTCTCGTAACATCTTGCTTTGATATACTGCCTGCAGCTCTTGGAGTTTATCAGTATTGCAACGATGGTATCCATGGGTAGGGTGTATTCCACCTCTTGTCTGTAAGAACCTTCTTCCTCGTAGCCTGAAGGAACTTCCCGTTCACCAGAAATGTTGTGAGAAATGACGGTTACGCCTAGGGGCAGGGTAAAGACAGCATTGTGAAAGACGAAAGGGGTTATGACTTTTATGTGTGAGCCCCTCCTCCTTCATCAAATGTTATGATTAATAATGGTCAATGTTGGGCTATTGCTCCGGGGTCACTCCCAACATGACTGGCTACTCACCCGCGTCCAGAAAAAGCGTCGCAAGGGTGTCCTTTTCAGCTATATAATTATAGTTACGGCGTCGTCGACACGCTTTCTTTAAAAAGGGGTGTTTTTCAAGCACTGAGCGCACAAAAACCCCAAAAATGGTCCATTTCAGAAAAGGTGCGATAGGCCATTAGGGAATATTTCAGAGGTTGATGGACACGGGTTGGTAGCACTTGTGTATGAGATTGACCCCCAACCTTTCCCCCGGGCTATTGCTATGGAGACCTCTCCTGACCGGCTATAATATTATGGTCGAAACATTATTTTGTGCGCATGTTTGGTATTGTAATAAACAATAATAACAATTGCCGTCCTTCTGTATTCTATAGTCTTATAGAGTACTGGTCCCACGGCACATGGCCAAGGGCTGATCCAGGATTATCAGAAAAAGGGGAAGCGGTCGATTTTTCCCCCATTAAAAAAAATGACGATTTGAATGATATTCGTTATAATCTTGGGACTGTGGCTATACGTTCAGAGTAAACGACAAAATGACCGCCTACAGTTTGAACATTATTATGCATACGTAATTTAAGTCTCGTTATCTCTTTTATAATTGCCGCCATCCTAGAGCCTATATTCAAAAGAGCACTGCATGATTACACGGCCCGTGACCGGGGGTTGATTCAATATTATCAGAAAGGTGAGAGGCGATATTTCATAGAAATTCATAGTACGATCAATGAGGTTAAGGATCAACGTCTACTGAGGCGTAGAGTCAATGGGAGTGTACGTCCACAGAAACGCCCATAACCTAGTGAATCATTTTTGGTTCATACCCCATTGGTCCGATAAAATCTATTTCAACCCCTTCACTTAACCCTAATAAGGCCGGGCTATTTGAGTTCTTAATACGGCCGGGGGCCATTATGGCCCCCCTTAAGATCTCGGCCGTGAAACGGCCGATCGCCGCGAAAATTTGCATGCATGTCAAGTGAAGTGTATAGAATACTATAGCAATTTCAATTTTTTGAAAATTACTCATTTGCATATTTATGGTAAATTATGCAAATAAGGTAAAAAAATTCATATTTTTACCTATAAATCATATATTCTTTATATTTAAGCTTTCTTTTCCACTACATATATTTGTTAGACCATTTGGAATAATAATATGAAAAAAAATTTGGAAAGCTTGGTTATTTCTTACGTTATCTCTTGTTTTGACAATTTCTTATGTAATTCATTGTTTTTTTAACTTATGTATTTTATTGTTTTTGTTGTTTTATTTCATTTCTAACTATAATTTAAGTATTTTGACCCCCAAAACAAACACCTAAACTTTAAACAAGACCAAATAACCAATGTTTTATCTCTTTTAGGAAAAATGATATTTCCATATGTTTTGTACACAAATCACGAAAATGAGCGATTTTCGGGCCGACATGTAAAGACAAAAGATCACGTGACTTTGTAACGGTAGGTCCGATTTTCAAAAAATTGTTTTAAAAGATGCGCAAGACTCGAAAGAATAAAGTCATGAAGCGGCGGGGCGTCATCCGTATGCGTTCCCGAACAATCAGAAAAATCGCGGAGGGGGCATGATGGCCCCCGGCCTTATTAGGGTTAAGTCTTTCAGCCCACCTCGTTAATTATAAAACATTTTGTTTGTACCTAAGCGCTAAGCCACAGTCATAGGAGCGGAATGGGAAAGGGTTAGGGCTGCACCCCCCCCCCTCTCACTCCCCTCTCCCTCACCGCCGAGAAGTTGTAACCTGGCAATATTCAAGTTACCAAAAGCGCATACTGTCTTTGAAGCAGGGTATAATGTTATAATATCGAAACATTAATTAGTGGACACACTAGAGCAACCAATGGGTGTTACCCTGGCTGAAATATTTTAATTTTTCGCTCCCTACAAAGTGGAAAGTTTCTGAGTAAGAGACGACAGACCCCATCTTGTTAACAAAATTGTCTTTATGCCCACCTAATATAAATCATAATTATCTTTTGAATGACAATCTGTGTAAAAGTTACCATTTCGACATTCAACTTCCACTGGATCAGAAAGGTTTCCATTTGGGCCATCTGGATCAATAAGATAGGTCCCGTTATGTGCCTTCAGTTCTGCGCATGTTCTCGGTAGGCCTATATATTCAGATCATCACACAGCAAAGTGGCATATGACGTAAAAGGAATGATACAAAAAGAAAAAAAATTTCCAAACAACATCTCAAAATATTAAAAAAACAGTATAGTCCTTCTTAATCTGAAGATTTAGTCTATGTCATAGCCTTCTACTTGACAAATGGCACAATTTAAGTCCGTTAGGTTATGTATTATCAATATGTTTTTTTTAACCGCATTGTTTCTACAATTATATGAACAAGGCGTGGAGCAATCACTGGTCATCGCCTTCCAATATGTCCCACCCTTTTACGATATATAATAGGTGTTTTCCAGTGGGTGCAAAAAACAACGTATTATCAATCAATTCTTGTATCTTTAAAAACCCGTAGGCCTACATCCTTGTTTAAAATAATACATTTTCATTAATTTCAGACGGATGGAAACATAAAATATACAGTAGAACAAATTCGTTTGTCATCTTCTTATTTATATTCGGTGACATTTAATAATTATGATTATTCATGTACATGTATAATTATATTAGGTTATCATTATGCAAAGTAATTAGAATAATGTTCTTGAAGATTAAAAATATACATATATTATACAGACAGATAAAAGCACAAGAATGATAGCAGCCATATCCCATTAGAAATATTTAGACTATTTAAATTGAAACAATAATCACATGATAACCATGATAACAGCAAATCAATTTACCCAATAAATAAATAAGTAATAATAATGGTTACAAACATTGATAATGATAATAGATAGATCTACTTACGTTCACAACTATGGCCGAAAAAACCATCAGGGCACACACACTCATAGCTATAGTCCGTCTCCGAACAATTACCTTTATTCTTACATGGCGATGCAAGGCAACCTACGACGGATAAAAGGAATAGATGAAGAGGGTGGTAAAGATAAAATAACAAACTCAGAGAAATACGTATCATCCCTATCCTCCCTCTTTTTTCTCTCAGCCCCCCCCCCTTCCTTTCCTCTCTTTCTTCTATTCCCCCTCCACTTCATCCTCTTTCCTCTCTTTCTCCCCACCACTCTCTCTCTCTCTCTCTCTCTCTCTCTCTCTCTATATATATTGCGTCACTTTTTCATTCCATTTCCCTTTTCTCCCACTTGTTACTTTTCATCCTTTTTTTCTTCTCTCTCTCTCTCTCCACAATTAACTTTTTATTTGTTAAGCAGGTAATATTGGCCTAATGATATTGCAAAGTCAATTACTGTACTTTCTCTTGTTCTCTGCTGCTTGCGTTTCCTTACGTTGGTTTGCATTATTTACTATTCATGGGCTACGTTAATATATTGCAAGGACGGCAGATCGTAATTGTCAAGAGTAAATTAAGGGAATTGAAACGGGAAAATGAGCGAATCAACTATCTTTATTGTTTCACATCACCTTGGATTCTGCTTCTCTGCTTTTTATAGCAAAGCGCACAAAGACTGCAGAGCGAGTGCTATGTAAACTATTGTAGATTAGTGTTTTAATCTTTTGCTCGGTCACGTTGCCCCCTCGCAAGATAAATGGGGCGCAATCTCATCGTCTTACCGCCCAACCTCTCTAACCCCAACACTGTGTAAACTAATGGAGAGACTTGTGAAAAACAGACTCTCATGGTATATTGAAAAAGAGGATACTATAACTTCCATACAATCGGGATTCATGAAGAATAGAAGTACAACCGACCATTTAGTTAAATTAGAAACAGATATTCAAAAAGGAATGGCTAATAAAGAATATACAGTTGTGATATTTCTTGACCTAGAGAAGGCGTACGACGTAGTATGGAGACAAGGCACAGTTTACGAATTATATAAGCAAGGCTACACAGGTAAGATTTTGAAATGGATTCATGCATTCACGTCTAACAGAGTGAATCGTGTTAGAGTAGGAAGCTACTTATCAGAACAGAAAAAATGTAATATAGGCATACCTCAAGGGAGCGTGCTTAGCCCCTTAATTATCAATTTCATGATTAATGATCTAAGACAAATTCAGGATACTGTTGAAATATCATTGTATGCTGACGACATATGATTTGGTTTTCCCACCGAAAAATGATTATGTACAAAAAAAGTTACAAGCGGCTCTAGGCTTAATTGAAAAATGGTGTGATAGATGGGGTATGCATCTCTCATCCACAAAATCGAGAGCCGTAGTATTCGGCAGAAAAGAACAGAAAAATATCGATTTACAGATATATAGCAAAAGCATTAGATTGGAAAAAGAATACAACTTCCTTGGAGTATGGTTCGACTCGAGATTGACGTGGGGTTAACATATAAATGAAATTTCAATAAGATGCAAAAAAAGACTTAATTTATGAGGTGTATTGCTGGTACCAAATGGGGCAATAACTCGGAAATACTTCACTATGTTTATAAAGGCTTAATCCGATCTGTTTTAGATAATGGAAGTGAAGCTTATGATGGCGCGAGTAATTCTCTTAAAACAAAATTAGACACCATACAATTCCAGGCTCTTAAAATTATTACTGGTGGAGCTCATTTAACTTCTTTACTAGCTTTACAAGTTGAATGCGGGGAAATGCCATTGCAACTCAGGAGGAATATGTTTATTGATAAATATCATTATTATTTACATGCTGCTAAAAGTAAGCATCCTACAAAAAAGTCTTATTACCGTGTTGGCAATATGAAAGGTCCTTTTGTCAAAAGATTGCAGAACTTGGAAATAGGGAATATTGAAAAACTCACTGAATGCATGACGATTAAACCTTATTGGCACTGTAAGATGCCATATGTATCTACAGAAATAAAGGATTTTGTTTCTAAGAAGTTTTCTCCATCAATAGAATCAAGAAATTATGCTGTAGAAGAAGTCATTAAGAAAAAATGGAATCACTGTTTAAGAATCTATACAGATGCTTCAAAACAACAGGAAGTGTATACGGGAGCAGCTTACTATCCCAAAACTAAGCATAAGTAAATGCTTTAAAACATCTAATATATCCATCTTGAGAGCAGAACTGGTAGCTATATTAATGGCACTTGAATGGATAGATGAATATCATCCAATTGCAGTTGTGATTTTGACAGATTCAGTCTCAGCTTTAGAAGCCATCAAGAATGTAAAAGAATCCAGCATCGTAGTTGAGATATATACGAAAAATTACTGGCTATAAACTCCTTCGGGATTGATGTAAACCTTGAATGGGTACCAGCCCACTGCGGCCTAGCAGGAAACGAACGAGCTGATTTGTTGGCAAAACATGCTTCAAACAAACAACACACAGATATCATAGTAAACCAAAGCAAAAGTGAGTTCATAAGTGAATCAGACAATTACTACAAATCCATGTGGCAAAACATCTGGGATAAAGCAGAGAAAGGAAGACACTAGTCTTGTATAGCATTAAAAGAAATGTAAATAATGTTGTCAAAATCAAAGGTTTGAACCGAAAGGACGAAAGATTAATTCACCAACTCAGACTTGGTAAATGTAACATTGACGAAGACCTCACAAAGGCTAACGCTGAGCTTCTTAAAAAGACTAAAGCTACAACCAAAATTCTAGCTGCTTGGACTTCGGATGGACGAGTAATAGCTCTCCTCCCAGCGAGCGGAGGAAGGACTGTTAATCGTGTGATCATGGATGAGAGTGAATTAGATTTGATATGAATAATCATTTACTGAATTATCAATTCAGTATGACAGATACAGAAATTCAATGTATTGATGCATTCTTGTATTTCATTTTTGTATTTATTCATGTATCTACTATTTAAATTTCATTTAATTTGTTTTGATTTGTATTAGTTACTATCTAGTTGTTTTTAATAAATTCAATAGATTAATGGTGAATCTATTCCCTTGTGTTAGTTGCTTTAAAACTGTTAAAAAAAACCAAAGGGCATTACAATGTATAAATTGTAATAAATGGGTCCACATAAGTTGTACTGATATCATTATTAAATCGTATAATGATCCAACCCAACATTTCTTTAATTGGCAATGTTCGAAATGTCTTTTTAGATATTTACCCTTTTCTGATCTTGACTATGATTTTATAATTGATGGTCAAGGTGATACGAATGACTGTAATCCCAAACGTTTGATGGAAAAAAATCTTTTATGTATTGATTGTTTGAAAAGCAAAGGCCTCAAATTTGCATATCTAAATATTCGTAGCCTTCTCCGTAATATAGATGAAATCAAATTATTTTCACAAAGTAATGAAATTCATATTCTAGCACTGAATGAAACTTTTTTAGATGAACATGTTTTCGACAGTGAACTTAGTATTGATAATTTTAACATTATTCGTAAAGATAGAAACAGACACGGTGGTGGAGTGGTCGTGTATATACATAGTTCGTTGTCTTTTGAAGTTATGAAATATGATGTATCAAATTCGTTAGAAATTATACCACTTATGATTCGACCGAAATTTTCAAATCCAATAATATTTCATACTTTGTATAGACCGCCAAATAGCAATGTTCAATTATTTCAACAGTATGAAAATTTATCATTCCTTGATAGTTTTAATTACTCTATTATTGTTATGGGGGACACAAATTGTGATTTATTAAAAATATCAGGGTCTTCTGATTTAAAACGTCTGGATGAAACACATAACTTATATTCACTGCAACAGATTAACAAAACATATTATACTAGGATTACAGCCAACTCAATGACACTCATTGATCATATGTTAACAAACTCAACTGAGAAAATAAAAACACACGGTGTTAAACATGTTGGAATGAGTGATCATTCTTTGAGATATTTAATATGGAAGTCGAAAAATGAAAAATCGTCCAGAATAATTAATTATCGAAAATTATCTGGTATTAATATAGAATCTTATTTAGAAGATTTAGGTAACCAGCCATGGCATGAAATCCTTGATTGTACCTGTGTCAGTGAAGCAGTCAATAAATGAGAAAGTTTTCTTATGAATGTTGTTAATCACCATATGCCTACCAGAAGCAAGAAAATAAGGGATAAGAAGTCCCCATGGATGAATTCAGATATTTTTAAATTGATCAGAGAAAGGGATAAATTAAAAACAAAAAGCTTGGAAAAATAAAGATGAGGAAAAGATGAAAGAATACAGAAAATTAAGAAATAAAGTTACTTTTGAGATTAGGAAAAGAAAGAAGAACTATTACTCTGAACAATTATTAAAAATTAAAGTAAATGCTGGTAGCACCTGGAAGGTGTTAAAATCATTATTACCTTGTAATAATAGTAACAAAAATGTATTTCAAACCGATAAGAAAAACTGTTTGAACAAAGTGAACATTTAAATGTATTGAGTACTTTGCGAACGTTGGAAAACTTTTAGCATCTACAATTCCAATCACACATAAATCTGTTTTCGATCAAGAGTGTCAGGCTGTATTTTCATTTAAGTTTAGAGTAATATCAGAGGAAGATGTTTTGAAAGAAGTTAAACTATTGAAAAATAAATCTTCATGTGGAATTGACGAAATCTCTGCACAGCTATTGAAATTGTCGGCTCCTGTTATAATTCCATCTTTAACATATTTGTTCAATAAATCACTGTTAGATTGTGTTTATCCTAACCAATTTAAAACTGCTAAAGTGATACCATTATTTAAATCAGGAAACAAAGATGATCCATCTAATTTTAGGCCCATATCCATTTTGCCATCCGTCTCAAAAATTCTGGAAAGACTAGTATGCAACCAACTGAAATCGTATATGAAAGAAAACAATATACTCTGCGTCGAGCAATCAGGTTTCAGGCAAAAGCATTCGACTGTAACGTCTTTTTTGAAAGTCACCGATGATTGGTTGAAAGCATTGGATGGGGGCCTTTATACTGGTGCTGTGTTCATCGATCTGAAAAAGGCGTTTGACACTGTGGACGTTCAAATACTTGTAAAAAAACTTTCCGGCATTGGTGTTTCGAAGGACACTTTACCTTGGTTCGAAAGTTACTTGTATAACCGAAAGATGTGTACCTGTATTGATTCTGCTGTATTAAATATTTTAAATATAGATTATGGAATTCCACAAGGGTCCATACTTGGCCCTATTTTATTTACTATTTATATAAATGATCTTGTGAAAACAAGTAAAAAAATTGTAAATTGCATTTATATGCAGATGATACTGTGCTATATTTTTCTCATAAAAGTGTTGATATTGTAAAAAAAAAAAAAAAAAATCGATCTACGTAAAATACATAGCTGGCTATGCTGTAATAAACTCAGTCTTAACGTTGACAAAACCATTTGTATGTTATTTGGAACTGGTGCAAACTTATCGAAATGTAATATCTTAAATGTGAATATATCTGGTAAACGTATTGTTCAAAGAAATACTGTGAAATATCTTGGAATGCATCTTGATACCAAGTTAAAATGGGATATTCATATTGACGAAATGTGTAGGAAAATAAGTAAAGTTGTAAGTTTTTTAGCTCGCCTTCGACATTTTATATCGGAATCCAATCTGAAGATGGTATATAATTCAATTATTCTTCCACTGTTATTGTTTATGATTCGGCAAGCAAGACACACACTGACCGCCTACACAAATTACAAAACAGGGCCGGCCGTATCATTTTGAAAATTAATCCTTTTAACCATGTTTCAAATAACGATATTCATGTTAAATTAGGGTGGAAATCTCTCCAATCTAAATATAATGGTCTATAAATCCCTGAATAATTTGGCTCCTCCTTATTTAGAGGATTTCTTCAAATACTGTAACTATCCATATTCTCTACGATCACAAGGAAATATTAAACTCCCAAACCAAAGAGTGAATGTTGCCGGAAAATGTTTTTGTATACAGGCTCACGTGAGTAAAATAACCTACCGTTTACTGTAATAATTAAGCTATCCACAGCTTAAAAACTTTTTTGCAAAAATCTTAATTTAAGAAATCAGTTTTGCTCAGATCTGTAATGGAATATGCTTGGGATGGGGGTGTTTATGCTTCTCTAATATGTTTTAGGTTTTATGTGTATTTAAATTATATTATTGTATGTTGTATTGTTATTCTCTTTGTTGTACAATAACTGTTATTATCTTAATTTCCTGGACCCCAGGGTAGAACAGTTTTGTTATACTAACAAAGCTGAATGGGTTATCCAGCCATTCACTATACCATTGATTTTACTATGTACATGCATTTTCTTTGTATTCGTTTTTAATATTGTGGTATGAAAATAAATACTAATACCAATACCAACCTGAATTACTATAAATATCTAATTAGAAAACAGGACACTGGACTTTGCGAAGAATGCCAGACGATAGAAACAATACACCCTTTCACGGTTACAAGAGTGCGCATGCGCTGACGTTAAATTACGAGTAAACAAAGTTGTTTACTCGTAATTTAAGATGGCGCCCATGTCAATATGATGTTAGAGTAGGTACTCTATATGATGTGAGCGCACAGCGCAGGCAGTGACGCAACAATACATGCGCATCTGAAAACATTGACGACGCAATGTTTACTCGCAAATTAAAATGGCGTCCTTAACCGTGAAGGGGTGTATTGATCACTTTTTATTATCATGCCCAAAATACGAAAGACAAAGAAGGAGAATGTACAAAGCACTCAAGACTAAAAATCCAAATCTATGTCATTTACTAGGAAACGAGGAATGTATAGGAAAGGTTGTAGTTTTTTTTAAAGGCAGTGGAAGATACAACGAACTGTGATACTCAGCTATAAAATAGAATATGAATTACGTTTCGCTGTATTATCTATTAATTAGCATCATAGTTATTATTAAGGGCGTGACAGTGGTACTATCCTCGGTATAAGAGGTACTATCCTCGGTATAAATTGCGGGTTTCATTATAATGAAGAGAGGCTTCAAACTAACGTCTAAACATAATGAACTAAACACAACTAATATTCAACCACTTCATCCTGTCCTTCCTAATTTATTCTTTAAAATAACAAGCTACATAAAAATACAGAAAAAACTACTAAAAATTTACTAACATTATCAATTTCATTAGCACAACGCCACAGGCTATCGTCGATCCAACAGAGCAAAAATACGAAGAAAGGACCAGAAACGACGCCCTCTCACATTGCCTGGCGAAAATCATCCAACGACGATGGAAAACACCATAAAAACCAACAACAACAACATTGGTTGCCCCTAACGCCATAATTCAAAATACACCACTATTTATGAGCTACAGCTCAACGATAATGATGGGACCTTTAGGTGAGCTGTGTGAGATTCGCACAAGGCTTTACAATCCGTTTGGTTACAAAAATATAGGGGTTTCCGGGCACCCCCTCTATACATTACCACCTAATTCCCAAAGCACGTACGCCGCACTCATCAAATAAAAGTACATTCACGGTCATGGATTTGGTGCAGGGGCGTCGACAAAGCGATATGGATATGACACCCCCTCCACATTCAAAATTTTCTGTCAGCAAAGTTGAAATTGTATAGAGCCTTGTTGGCGGATTGCAAAAAAAAGTGGGGGGATGGGTGATTTTTGTTCTTACTTTTGTTATCAAATTTGATAATCTGAGAAGCAAAAGGTATTTCTTGACTGATTTCAACTGACGTATCGTCAAATTTTGTACTATGTGCATATAACTCTACTCTGGTAAAACTATTAAAAAATAAATAAATCTATAAAAATGGTGCCATTTACATTGAACTTACTTGGTAGTTTGCAAATCAACAACAACATCGACGACCCGAATATTTCGAGGTTGCCATGGCTACTGCTATTTATCTTGGAAACCCGTTTAGGGATAAGTTGGATTGGCTCTCCTGATGAAGTGGTTATGTTCTTACAGGGTAACTGACAGGAATTCGGAGTGGTGGCTTCACCTGACATGGAGAACAATAATTCAGATATTTTTAAATATAACACGATCGCAAAGCCTTCCAAACAAACAACTGAAGGCACTTTAAACTCATCATACGTAATTAGTAATATATATGGACGATACAATAGAGATATAAAAATTGCCCTGAACTTGATTTCTTCAAAGCTTTTGCGCTCATGGTCAATGTAGAAAAACAAACAGAACAAGCAAAAACAAGCTAACAAGCCCAAATTGCTATCTTATTCTTTCTCTCTTTTTCTGACAGTCTTACTCCCTTCTTATAACTGTTTCTCCCGTATTTATTTTCACTCTGCTTTCGATTATAACCTCTTTTATAACATATCCTAACAAAAGTGTTGAGAGAAATTTTAAAAGATTTTAAAATCGTTTTAAATGGCCACACCTTCCCTCAAATGAGATCCCCAAATCGATAATGATCAAGAGGCAATATATTAAGCATAGTTTGTTTGTAAAGCCCCTTCATAATTATCTATGTGAGCTAATCCATCCATATGTTCCTGCCCGCACTCTCCGATCTCAATAACAAAGTCTCCTACAAGTCCCACGCACCCATACTCAATTCTACGGCGAAAGATCCCTGAGCTACTATGGACCCACAGGGGCGGATCTACGGGGAGGGGGGGGGTTAGGGGGTTTAACCCCCCCCCCCTTGGGCCGCCAAAAAAAAAAAAAAAAAAAACGCACACTGGAGAGAAACCTTTCATCTGGTGACTTAACCAAACACATGATAACTCTGGATATAACTGTGTATTAAACTGTATTAAACTTGATTTAAAAAGACGTTATAATGCACTGCTTTTTATGGTCTCCATTGCGTTAGTAGATGCCAGGAAAACATCACTTACGGGCCGGGGGGTTCAAAATACCCACCAAAAAATCGCCCCGCCGCTACGCGGCTCGTGGACGATGCTCTGCATCGTCGTTGGGTCAAACTGTTACGTGATTTAAAAAAACGTTACCATGCACTGCTTTTTATGGTCTCCATTGTGTTAGTAGATGCCAGGAAAACATCACTTACGGGGGTTCAAAATAGCAACAACAAAAAATCGCCTCGCCGCTTTGCGGCTCGTGGACGATGCTCTGCATCGTCATTTGGTCAACCCCACCCCCTTAGCAAAAAGCTAGATCCGCCCCTGACCCACCCTATGGAAAAAAAACCTACCCTCAATGTTCGTAACGCCCCAACGGGCGATTCATTCAAATCACTTCTGAAGACATTTCTGTTCGTCCAATAGTCTGTTTATAGTTTATGTCAAATAATGTTATTTCCTTACTACAATAATATCGTAATTATTCAACTGTTATAATTGTGTTCATAATTTTATACCATTTATATTATATCTGATTTTTTTTGTCGTTTCATCATTGTATACGATATGTATTTCTGTTAATTAATAATATATTGTATAACTGGTTGTTGTAAAGCGCGTAGAGAATTTATCATTATGCGCTATATAAAAATGACTTTATTATTATTATATCACCTTTGTAAACCCAGACACAAAATACACTTATTGGTGAAGATGTACATTGTATTAAAGTCAAACTATTTCACGTACCTTCAGCCAGAAAGAGCATCCACATCATCATCACCATGGGCAACAGTATCATCATGATGGCAGGTACATCCTCCTCCTCCCAACGATTGACAGATAATGCAGTCAATTCCAATTACATCATGTGGGAGTGCAAGAAACGATTTTTTATTGTTGTTTTACCCGAACGAAATTTCCAATTTATCCGATCTACACTTTCAGTGTGATTAATTGATGTAATCAATGTAGCTAATTATAGTGCACAATGGAACTCCGTCTATGCACTTGTCCAGAAGTGATGAAAGATATTGGATAAACTGTATATAGGTGCAGGGCCGACAGTGGTGTTTCGAGAATTTCGTTAAACGGGGGGCGGGGGTGTGCCCTAGCAGCCTCGCATGGCGTAGATCCACTGCACGATTTTTTTTTCTGGCCTAAATGTAATGACTATAGTCCAGTTCACCCTTGTTTAGCCATCAATGCAGAGGGGAGACAGACGACACGTCCTTCACGTTTTTAGGAGTGGGTAATAATTATGATACATAAAAGTGTCCTCATTTTGTTACTCATGTTATCACTATAGTATACAAATAAACAAAGCAAAACAAAATGAAAGAAATTTGACAATTTGAACATTATTGAAGGTAAAACTATTTATATATGACATATGAAAATGAGGGGCTTATTGAAAAGCGTGGGTTGTAATACGTATTAAAATCAATTGGTTAAGTAATTGTTTATAATCATCAATAAAGTATGAAGCTGTGTTGGATTTTTAATTGTTTAACAAGAAAAATGACGAGGATATGGTACAATGTTTCGGACAGATAAAGAGAAAAGCAGACGTAAATTAGAAAAGAGATAAGGATAATCCTGAAATACAAATAAGTTCGAAATTTCGGAGAGGGGGAGGGGGCACTCTCCCATGTGCTCCCTAGATCCGCCACTAGTAGAATATTCAGTCAAGGTTACTCTACTAGATGAAGCATTCACTGGAGTATAGTACATAGCCTGATTGACATCAATGGATAATTAAAGTTTACAACACAAATGCGTCTGCACAATACTCTGCCCCGATAAGTATTTATTCTTCTATATAATTAGGCTCATGCACTTACTTAGATCATGGACCCATGCTTAGATGCACTTACTTCATACGTGACGATGATTAATCTAATCAATGTAATGGGTAATGGGTTTCACGCTGGTAATCCTAAAATCTGAATGCTTTCCTATGAGTGGTTATCTTGGAGCTCTTGACTGAAGATCCTCGGGGGTCATTTTGCGGCTCAAGAAATTTAGAATCTCGACCATGGAGGTGTCATGCATGTGGTTCAGTCACTTGACTCTTAATCCAAGGGTTGAGGATTTGTTTTTTACCTGACTGTTTAGAAAGCATTATCTATGTAGGCTTATGCTTGTAGGTAAGAAACCCATGGACCGACGACTTTAAGTCATTTTCGAGCCGGCACTTGGTAATGAAGATCTACGCCATTGTCTGGGATGACGATGACCACACAGTTCTTCAGTCATCTGTTTTGTCACTGTAGTCACTTCATTTAAACTTTTGTACAAGAAGACTGAAAAGAATACTGAAAAGAATATCCCTTTTCATGCACTGTTTAAAAAAAATATCTAGTTTCTAGCATTTCAAAGGTACATGACTTAACAGGGGAGAATACTGCATTGGAAAAAAATGTAGTAATTTTTTTTTCTCTCTTGTAAAGAGTGTTTTATAGTGTTAATGTGCGAGATATGTTTGTATGCCGAACTCCCGATGACGTTGCTTCTAAGTACATTTTTAGACGATATGAGAGAGTAAAACCCGCAACAATCTCTTACTCGTTTTGGGCCCTGTTTCATAAAACTTTTTATCAATAACAGATGCTAGAATTCTATGTCAAATTTGCTCTCAGCCAATCACAGACAACGATTTCAGTGGCTTACAACACTTATTGTAACTTGTTATTGAAAACAATTTTTATGAAACAGGGCCCTGTTTTACTTATGATGGTATTCAAAACATGCCATTAAATTCGACGTTGTTAGAATGAAAGAATAACGCAGAAACAAACAAAAAATCCGTTTTTACCAATATCGTTTTTACTGTCAAAGATTTTGACAGGCATATAGGGTGCATGACACACACAAAATTAATCATGATAACAAAATTATTAATCCTTGCAATTTTTCTGCATGTGTGATTGAAATATGTTATAAATTTACGGTATAATAATATTGCAATGTTACTATCATTGATAAAATACTTTGTATTAACAAAAGTTATTTTCATAATGCATTATTCTCTTCTTCTTTTTCTTGTGCTTATTCATCTTCTCTTCGTATATCTTATCCAAAGTTTCCTTTATTCGACAAATTTGTATCAAAACATTCTGTAAGTCTTCAATTGATATACTCCTTGAGAACAATACAACTTATAAAAGTCTGGATTGATTACTATTTATTTTTTTAAATAAATTGACTTTATGGTCAAATATTTCTTTCAGGAGGAAACGAGGTGAAATCATAAAATTTTCTCAATACCAGTACAAATTAATCATGCTTCTAAAGCGGCTAATACCAGATTTTCTCTATGTGATTCATTAGATTTGATAATGAGAAATTTGAATAATCTACCGTGGGAGCAGTACGAATCTAGAAAAGTACGTCGAAGATATAAATTTCGCAAATAACTACATACAGAAGTAAAATAACACCACGACTCCTGAGCGCTACTCTCATGTTTTACAGTGAAACATGCCGGCATTGATTGGTGGATTGATTGGAATTTAAATTCATTTCCTTCTGGCAAATAGGTAAAAATGTATTTGACATTAGAAAGTTATACAGTAGACTTTGCAGAGAACGGTGGGGGGTAAATACCAGATAATCGGAACTTGTGTTGGTAACGCCATATACAGTGTGAGTCCAAAAACAAGTTTATACCTAGAAAATTGCTAATTATTTTAAAAATCATTTATGAACATTAAATTATTATACATCTTATGAAAGTGGTGTGTTTTATCCCAAATCATTTAGTATCATTTGTGTGTGGTATGTGGTCACGCTTAGAGATTCAATCAGTTTAATTTTGGCCATTACAAGAAGTGGGTTATTGATGTAGACAAATGCTCATGTACCTTTACAGCTCATTTTATGTATGTTATTACCAAAGAACAAAAAAGGTCAGTCAGTCACTCAATAGTGTCTGACAGTGAAGTCTAGAAAGTAAACGGGTTTTCTTGCATAATTTGAATAATAGGACACTGCTAACGTTTAAGTTTCACAGATAGGACAAACGTGACATATTCATAATTACTGCAAAGTTCTACCGAATTTGATGTTGGCTGCAAATGGGACAAAGTACCTTTAATGAAAAAGAAGAAGTTAACATTATAATATTTCATCTCTTCTTCAAGTATGTTGTAGATGCGGAGTATTTCGTAACACTGGATGTAGTTTAATACTTTCCCATTTTGGAGATGTATTCCTAATTTTTTTTCTTTTTATAGACAACATCTTTTCCTCATCCCTATAATCACCTTCTGACTTTGACCAAAATACAACATACTTTATTATAAAAATCATTATATTGCAACATTTAGTTTCCAATGAATTTCCTATAATGCCAACATGAATATTTTCTCCCTTTGCGTTTTGTAGTTCTAATAACCCAATTCTTTCATATCCACATTCCCAAAATAAATGTGGGTATGATTCTGACGTTTGGTTACAAATATAACACCGGTCATTATCAACAAAACCAAATTTTGAGAGATGCTCTTTTCTATAAATTGCTCCAGTAATTTGTACTGAAATTCCTTAATTTTCATCAAAAGCGTTGTAATTCTGGCTCTTACAAAAGTATTTGTGATCTCGTTTTTTGAAAATTCAAAATCAACATGGCCATTCTGAGCTCGTAAAGTGTATGAATGTTTTAAATATGTAATGAAATGACCTTACACCTTTCTGGGTGGTACATTTTTTAGTAGGATTATATTTCCAGATATCTTCAAGGTTATATTTTAATATTGTACATCTACTGAGTACCAGTTGTCTGAACTCCAGTCATAATATAGATTTTCCCGCCCAACTTCGTAAACTTAGCATCCGAATTAACGTTACGTTTATTCAAGTTCGTGCGAAATTGAATGAATATGTAGATCAACATTCAAAAAGCTAATTGCGCCGTTCAATTTGATTTAGTAGCATGCGATTTCATACTCTTGTCACGGAGACGTGCAAAACGAACATTCAATTTAGAAAAGCGTGCAAAGAGCATTCAAATTCGCGCCGGACAGACGGTGGTATGTATTTGAGCATTCAATTTCGTGATTAGGCATACATATGTGAAATTTGTGCATTGCTTTTCATTTGATGTTAATTTGTCACTTCTGTTCGAATAATTTAATGCTAAGTTTACTTGTAGGAATGACATGCGTATTCGTTAGCAGATATCTATCATTACACAGGTAACTGTCCCCAGAGAAGGTGCACAAGCTGTATATACACAGATTCTGGACAGCGGCAAAGTTGAGCTTTAATAGACATGGACATGATGGAAACAAAATACAATGATGAATAAAGAAAAAGATGTAAAATGAAAAGAAAGAAAGATGACCTACTCAATCAAGATTGATCAAAACAAACCATTTAAAAAAAAACCTCATTTATAATGAAAAATATGAAGACATGTATAAAGAATGTTTCAACGAAAATAAAGATCGAAAGAAAGAGAAAACATTACATGCAATATAAATGTATCCGACAAATAAGAAGATTGTATAATGTGAAATCATGTCAGAAAAGATCATAGAGAAAAGAATAAATAAATGAACATGAAAAAGTGAATATCCGAATAAACATCGAGCCTCATACAATGATTATGAGGTCCGAGTTTTAATTTGAATGACCCGATTGCGAAAGAGGTTGCCCATAGACGAAAATGAAACCGCAATTCGCCAAAGAATTCTCCTCCCACTCAACATTGGCGAAATTGAATGACGCTTACGCATTTCCAAATTGACTGAACCAAGCTTTAATTTGAATGTGCATGTTTAGAAAATTCGGTGACTCGAAACGAAATTGAATGCAACAAGTTTAAAAATGAAACAGGGAAGCAACGAGTGGCGAAAATTCGCTCGAACATGAATGCACGTTAGTGAAATTGATCGCTGCTTTGACGAAATTGGGCGGGAAAACCTATGTAATATACTCCTTAAAACTACAATACACATTTTTCAAAATTTAGATCTATTTTCACTACACAAACATAAATTCTGAAAATTAGTGAGTGGTCTGATTTGATCTTTATCGAGAATGTGATTAACTAAATAACTATTTTTTCATACAATTCTTCATAAAAAATCATTAACTTTTACATAGGTAATATTTATTATTAAAGATTATTGGATTTGTTTTCCCTTCCTAAAAATTCTTACAGCTCCCAATATCTTGCCATGCCTTTAACATTTCTAAGTGGAATATTGATGCTTTAAAGGTGAATAATTTTACATCATAGCTGCAAAGGAAATAAATCTTATTACCCCTACTGTTTAAAAGCTATAGTCAAAATAAAGCTTCCATCCCATATTTCTTTCTCCATTAATAAGTCTCTTTAACCACATAAGCCTGTGAATTTTCGCAAATAATTTAAAGTCTATCATTCTTAAACCCCCATCACCATAGTCTTGGTGATGGCGCACACACACACACACACACACACACCAAAAAGAAAAATGCCGTTAGCATGGTCCAGATAGAATTCAATTCAATTCAATTCGTATTTATTTCATTTCCAACAGAAAGATAAACAAAGGTATTACAGATATTATTACATATTATATTGAAAGTCTATCATTCTTAAACATCACCATAGTCTTGGCATTGCGCACACAACCACACACACACACACACACCAAAAAGAAAAAGTGCCGTTAGCATAGTCCAGATAGAATTCAATTCAATTAAATTCGTACTTATTTCATTTCCAAGAGAGAGATAAACAAAGGCATTACATATATTATTACAGAAAGTTTGATCAAATATATGTACATATTCATTTTTTATCTTGATAAGTATACAAATACACTGTACACATAAATAAATTATTACAAGAAATTCTAAATTTCCGAGGAAATGGGGATCCACTAAAAAGCAGTGCTTGTTATAGTTTGTGGATCCCCAGTAAAAAAAAAATTGTTTCAAATTTTGCCTACGAAGACTTAAAAAACACAAAACAATATTACAGACAAACAAACAAACACGAAACGACAGGGAAAAGGAAAACAGATAAAAGAAGAAGGAAAGGGGGGAATGAAGAAGCAGGACAAATCATGACCGAAGAAGATGTAGTTGTATTGTCTATTTGGTGATTCTGGGAAGGTAAGATCATCAGACCAAATAAATATTTAATTAATCGAGCAGATGATGAAGACCTAAATAAAAATTAAAACGATTACCAACTGTTATCAGATTATTATTGTATATGACTATAAGATTTGAGCAAAAATATTTTAAGTTTTTTCTTGAAAGAATTTAGGGATGGACTATTTTTAATATCTTCACTTAGAAAATTCCAGAATCTAGGACCATCGTACATAAATGACTTCTTCGCTAATAAAGTTCTAAAGAGTGGTAGGTGAAACTCGTTAGACCGTCTTGTTGGGTAATCATGGAATGACCGATTTAGGGGGAACATGGCATCAAATATATGTGGAAGGGTCTTTCTACTGTAGACCTGTAGTTATACATAAATTGTCCTAAGTGAAATTGATACAGGTCATTTGTGTTTAATAGTCTGCTATTAACAAATAACGGGTCTGTGTGTGAGAGTATAGCAGAATTGTAAATAATACGGAGAGACTTCTTCTGTACTAAAAACAGTAGAGTTTGCTGCGTATTGCCCCAAGCAAGTATCCCATAATTCAGAAATGGTAAAATTAAAGATGAATAAAGCATGAGTAGGGATGATGTCGGGAAATTTAATTCAAGTTTATTTATTATGCCAATATTCCGTTTAATAATCTTACACGTGTTATCTATATGGTATTTCCACGAAAGTTTGTTGTCAACAATTATGCCTAGAAATTTAATGAATGAGACAACTTCCAGGGGGGTATCGTCAAAAACAATATCCATGAGGTTAAGCCGTAGTTTATTAGCTCTTATCCATTGGGTGACTTTTTCAAGTTCAGAATTTACAACATTGACTAAAGTATTTTGATTTTTATGGGAATAAAATAGATTAGAATCGTCTGCAAAAAGTATAAATGAAAGGACATCGGATGATTTACAAAAGTCATTTATATAAATAATAAACCATAAAGGGCCCAACAAACTTCCCTGCGGGACTCCACAATTTACGTTTTGCATATTACTGTATTAAGAAGTATAATCATTCAAAAATACGCATTGCCGTCTATTGGATAAGTAGCTCCTGAACCACTCAAAGGCCTTCCCACGCACCCCATAATGAGAAAGTTTGAATAATAAGATGTCATGATTGATGGTGTCGAAGGCCCGTTGGAGAAGTCCAGGAAGATACCAACCAGATGAGAACATTTGTCTAAAGCATGCGCTTCTTTGTCAACAAAATTCAATAAGGCATGTTCTGTATTATGTTTTTCTCTAAATTCAAACTGAAAGTTGGAAAAAATATTATGAGTTTTAAAACGTTATCAGTTCTACGATAAAGAACCTTTTCTAGAATTTTCGACAAGGAGGATAATAAAGAAAATTGGTCGATAAATACTAACATTCAACTTATCAACTTTTTTGTACAGGGGTATGACCCTTGCAATTTTCATGATATCTGGGACATGTCCATTGAGTAACGATGATTAAGAATGTGTACTAAGGGATTAACAATTGAAGATATTACACCTTTTAAAATAAACTTAATATCATCATAGCCGGGACTCTTTTTGTTATTCAAATTAGATACAATATCAATGATATCTTCTTTAACTATAGGAGTGAGAAAAATAGTATTGGGGTTAGGTGTGCCTAGGTGTTCAGAAAAATGTTTGGCTGAAGGAGGAATACCTTCAGCTAAGTTTACCCCTATAGAGGAAAAATTGTTGTTGAAAGTATTGGCTACATTTTCAGGATCTTCGACAATATCATCATTATAATACCTAATTTTAGTTATATCTGATTTGTTATTGGATAAGTTCATTGCTTGTTTTAGAATCTTCCATGCGTTTTGAATATCGTTCTTATATAAAGTTAACTGGTTCGTAAAGTAACTTTTCTTTGCTAATCGTATTGTTTTAGTTCAAATATTTTTTACATCTGGTGTATCTAGCCTTTGCTTGTTCAGTGTCTTTCATTTTAAATGTATAGTATTAAGTTGTTTTTTCTGTTAATTGAACGTAAAAGTGATTTAGAAATTCATGGAAGTCTCGGTGATTTTTTTGTAGGTAGTTCCTTTGTCTTTAACTTTAAGAATGTGAATATCTAATTGATTATGAAATATGTTAAGGAAATTATTAAAAGATAAATTGACGTCATTAGTATTGTAAACACACGACCAGTCAGCAGAGTCTAAAGAAGCGCCAAGGTCTTCGTCTTGATGGTCTGTGAAGGTTATTTAATGAGTGCTTAAGGGTAAAAAATAATGTGACATAATAGGAAAATGATCCGTTATATCGGATAGAATTACAGAAAAGTCTGGGGTAGGAAGAGTATTGCAAAAAAACATTATCAATAAGGGTGGCGGAATGATTTGCCATGCGAGTGGGTTTCGATATCAAAGGCAAGAAGGAGGCAGTCAAAATATTTCAAGAAATTCATGGGATATATTGTTGTTATTATGCTTCATAATATCAATATTAAAATCTCCCATTATGAAAACGTCTTTGTTAACAAAAAGTGGATTCTTTAGTAAATCTGTAAGGTACAAAAGGAAATCATTTGAATTAAAACTTGGAGGTCTGTACACAATGCCTATGATTATATTTTTAGTATCCGGAACATTAATTTCGATAAAAAGAGACTCCAGTGTTTCGTTCATTGCATTAATTTCATTATGAATTGAATAGTCGAACTTGTGTGAAACGAAAAATGCAACACCTTCGCCAGGTCTGTTTTTCTATTATTGAGAACACGATCATAACCATCTAATGCAAATGGTAGGTTTGATTCACTGGATAACCAAGTTTCCGTAATTCCTATTATGGATGGATTATCTAATAATAATAGAAATTCTTCAAAGTGTTTATTTAAGCTTCTAATGTTTAAGTGCAATAGAGAAAATGTGTCTTTAGCAAATTGCTTAACGAGGTTTTTAAATTGGGACTCGGTTACATATTCAGATGAAGGGCTTTGAATTTGGTCATGATCCGGGTATAAGTCTAAAATTTCTGTTGATGAGTTTATACTATTTGTTACAAAATTGTTATACGCTACATCAGTTGAAAAATAATCATTCGAGTGATTTGTTGATGAAGGGTTAAATAAAAAAAAAAAGTTCATCATCATTTAAAGAATAGAATGGCATATCAGTTATTAAGTGGGCCATAGAAGTACAATCAAAATCTCAATATGATATTGCATTTTCGGCTTTGGTTTTGTAACAATAAGCAAGAAATTGGGCGATAGTACAGTCCTGCATGGAGACACGTTAACAACAGTTTTACATGTGGACAAGTACCGATACAAAAACACGTGAATACAGAGAACAGAACACTGACACCATACAACAGAGAAGGGATTGCAGGAAGGACTTGACACAAAGAGAGAAAGAAAAAGTACATGTAGGTACAAGTAGAGACAGCATTTCACAGAATGAACTGTGGCTCTACATAGCCCCTGTCTTCTTCGGAGAAAACAAAAATCAAAAAATAAAGATGAGTGTACCTTGCACGACATGGTGTATATAGCATGCGAGAAGTTCTCGTAACCCCATACTTTGAGAATAAGCCCCCCTCCCCCAATCCCAATTTCTGGATACGCCATCATAATGGGTACGCCGCAATGGACACTAAAGAAAGGGTATGCCTTTCATTTACTGCTATGAATCGTCTCTCGCTTTCTTTTTCAGATGACCCATTTGCCAATTGCATCTTGCTGTCGGATTTTTTTTTTAAGAAAGTGGGCGTGGCGGAAAAGACGTGCTATATTACTGTACCAATTTCTAATATTTGGCAAGGAGACACTGGTGTTTTAAGAATGAGGACACAATGGTAAAGGCCATTCTTTTTTCTATTGCAGCTGGATAAATAGGACCCCACCCCACCTACATCAAAACTTACACAAACTGGCTCACAGTAATAGGATGACGTCGGCTATTGAAATTTTAAATTCACATTTATTTCCTTCTCACTATTGGTACATATGCAATTATGCATTGTGGTAAACAGCGAGCTGATAACAAAATCACGTGTGTTGGGAACGCCCATAACAAATAAAGACAAAACTGTAAGAACTGCAGTACAATGCCACACCCATTTATTAATTACTTCATAAAATGTTTTAAGAACTAAGTGATCAATAATACCATAATTGAACATACACAAGTAAATACATGTATATACAAATTACATCCTCGTATACTATCTTTGTGGTTAGTCTATTTACACGAAAGAGAGGCGAACACTTCGTCGACCGACTCTGCACGTTTGTATCTTTCTTTTATTTTAGAAGTAAACTACCCAATCAGTGCTGCACTTCCACTTGTCAAATTGGTCAAATAATTATCATCAGGTATCTTTTGGCTACATTTCTCTGTAATCATACCGATTACAATCGTACCACCCTACAGTGGTGCAGACAGGTTTTTGCTCGTGAATGTTGTAATTACAGACAATATTGGTAGTGAATATGCCTTCAGATATTTTTTGGTTTGATCGTTTGTTTTATTTCAATACGGTGTCGAATAAAACCTGCCTTCAGCCCCAAGGCTGTTTTTCAGCAAGTACGTATGCAAGAGAAGACAGTATTACAAAAAATAACATTAATTACAATTAGGCCTATACAAAGATAAAAATACAAAATTAAATACAAGTTATGTAGAATTTGAAGAAAAAAAACAGAAAGAGAAAAGGAGAGACAGCGGGAGACTAGAAGAAGAGATAATTCCTCTCATTCTTATTCTGTTATTTTTTATCTTTAAGAAACCATTGAGGTCATTAGTTTGATAATTTCCCTTCTGTGGCGAATCGTGAGTTCATTCATTGTTTGGCAACTGAAATGCGAATTTGCAAGGCTACTGATTATAGGGAGAATGGGAGGTGGTCCAGGCGTCTTCTTGACTCGCCATTTGCCCCTTCTTCTTTTCCCCCACTCTCTTCCTTTTCGCACTTTCTTTTTATATTTTTACCACTCGCTATGGGGGCACGTGCCCCCGGTCGTGCTTCTGTATAGCTATGCCACTGCTCTAGGAATTTAGTCAACATCATCCTCAACAAAAATTACCCCGCCAAGAGTTCTTTTTTTTCGTTCTCATTATAGTGCCCTACTGAGTGAGGCGTCATGCATTGGTAAACGTCTTTAAATTGAGAGTAAATGTTTCATATAGGAGACACAGCGTTGTTCATTCAAATTAAAGGGCAAATATCCTGCCCTCATCTGCCAAACATTTTGGTTGAAAATCTTAGATTCAAATATTATAGGCCTATGTATAGGCCTACTACCCGTACCGTTTTTATAGCGTATTAGCACAAACGGGTCACTTACGTTATAGTTTTAGGAACTATCATAAAGAGACATAATAGCCATACGCCCCCTCCCCCCACCCAGCATGATTAAAACATGTATTGTCATCCTGAAGACGGATCGACGGCCTTCGTGTATAGGTTTTGCCTTAAAGGACCCCCCCCCCCAGTGTTCTAATACTTTTAAAAGACAAAATAAAAATCTTCCTCTTGAATGAAGCCCTCATTGACATTCGAGAAATCCAAGTTCGTAAGAAGTGCGTTCATTAGCACTTCCTGTATCTCCAAAATGTAGTCTGGTGACCGGGAGTCGAGTGAGGTCTCTCAGGAAGCCGTCGTCTGTCATCCATCGGTTAGTATTATCACAATTGCAATACCTATGTGAACCGTGGCAAGCTAAACATGCACAGAAGAAGGAAAATTAATCCACAATTTAGCAGTAATTTTATCACTCATCGATGTTTTGGTGGATGTTGAATATAATATATAGGCCCTGTATAACAACGTGGCGGTATTGAGATTTACATTGTTGGGCCCTAGTGTATACGTAGGCTTCTTGAAAGTCTTGTTGTTGGTTGATGAAATAATAAATCTAACTTCTAAGGTCCATATTCTACTGATTCAGTTAAACCAGACCCCGGGTCTGAAGGAGACCACATACTAACTTCTTCCTTTAAACCCGATTTTAGACAACAGCCTATAAAAGTAACCAAGCGTCGACGCTGTAGAACACGGGCATACAAGAGTGTGCCTTTGTCATGTTTATCTTGAGAACACTCCGCGAAACAAAGCTAAATATCAAAATAATAGCAAGGGCGTTCCTATTGCGTGACAAATCTCAATCTATTTTTTAACACAAAATGTTATTCAATATATACATATACTAAAAGCATTCTTGATCAGATCGGACCAAAATTGTTTGTATGAGTTATCTAGAAAATGAAATAACAATACATACTGTTGTTGACACCGCAAAGGCACCCTGTAACATTACTTGGTGCATCTCCCCAGTTTGTCATCTCGATCCCTTGTCTTGAGACCCAATAAATGTTTTGGGGCCCTCCGCTGTTACTTATTATGAAGGTATCGTAACAGCTTGCTCTGATATACTGCCTGCAGCTCTTGGAGTTCATTAATATTGCAACGATGGTATCCATGGGTAGGGTGTATTCCACCTCTTGTCTGTAAGAACCTTCTTCCTCGTAGCCTGAAGGAACTTCCCGTTCACCAGGAATGTTGTGAGAAATGACGGTTACACCTTGGGGCAGGGTAAAGACAGCATTGTGAAAGACGAAAGGGGTTATGACTTTTATGTGTGAGCCCCTCCTCCTTCATCAAATGTTATGATTAATAATGGTCAATGTTGGGGCTATTGCTCCGGGGGGTCACTCCCAACATGACTGGCTACGCACCCGCGTCCAGAAAATGCGTCGAAAGGGTGTCTTTTTCAACTATACGGCATCGTCGAGTCCATTTCAGAATAGGTGCGATACGCCATTGGGGGGGGGGGTTTTTTCGGAAAATGTGCAATACATACGCCATTAGGGTCCAATCAGAAAAGGTGCGATACGCCATTAGTGTCCGTTTCAGAAAAGGTGCGATACGCCATTAGGGTCCATTTCAGAGGTTGATGGACACGGGTGGGTAGCACTTTTGTATGAGATTGACCCCCAACCTCTCCCCCGGGCTCTTGCTATGGAGACCTCTCCTGTTCAGTGTCAACGCTAAAATGACCGGCTATAATATGGTCGAAACATTATTTTGTACGCATGTTTGGTATTGTAATAAATAACAATAGCAATTGCCGTCCTTCTGTATTCTATAGTCTTATAGAGCACTGGTCCCACGGCTCATGGCAAGGGCTAATCCAGGATTATCAGAAAAAGGGGAAGCGGTCGATTTTTCCCCTATTAAAAAAAATGACGATTTGAATGATATTCGTTATAATCTTGCGACTGTGGCTATCTCTCCCGTTCAGAGTCAACGACAAAATGACCACCTACAGTTTGAACATTATTATGCATACGTAATTTAAATAGAAAATTTTCCCGAAGTACGATCAATGAGGGTAAGGATCAACGTCTACTGAGGCGTAGGGTTAATGGGAGTGTAAGTCCCCAGAAACGCCCATAACCTCGTGAATCTTTTTGGTTCATACCCCATATTGGTCCGATCAATTTCAACCCCTTCATTTTAGTCTTTCAGCCCACCTCGTTAATATTATAAACATTTTGTTTGAACTCAAGCCACAGTGGAAAAGGGTTAAGGCTGCACCATTCTCTCACCCCCCCCCCCATCCCCGCCGAGAACTTGTAACCTGACAATATTTCAGCAACCAAAAGCGCATACTTGGCAGCAGGGTATAATGTTATAATATCGAAACATTAAGTGGACACACTAGAGCAACCAATGGGTGTTACCGTGGCTGAAATATTTTCATTTTTCGCTCCCTACAAAGTGGAAAGTTTCGGAGTAAGAGACAACAGACCCCATCTTGTTAAAAAATATTGTCTTTATGCCAACTTAATATAGATAATAATCATATTTTGAATGACAATCTGTGTAAAAGTTACCATTTCGACATTCCACTTCCACTGGATCAGAAAGGTTTCCATTTGGGCCATCTGGATCAATAAGATAGGTCCCGTTATGTGCCTTCAGTTCTGCGCATGTTCTCGGTAGGCCTATATTTAGATCATCACACAGCAAAGTTGCATAATATAGTACAAAAGGAAAACAAATTTCCACACAACATCTCAAAATAGAAAAAAAATAATAAAGTCCTTCTTAATCTGAAGATTTTTTTCTTTGTTATAGTCTTCTACTTGACAAATGGCACAATTTAAGTCCGTTAGGTTAAGTATTATCAATATGTTTTTTTTTTAAACCGCATTGTTTCTACAATGATAATGAACAAGGCGTGGAGCAACCACTGGTCATCGCCTTCCAATATATCCCACCTTTTTACGATTATAATAGATGTTTTCCAATGGGTGCAGAAGACAGACTTACTTATTATCAATCAATCTTTAAAAAAAACATTTACATCCTTGATAAAATTAATAAATTTTCATTAATTTCAGACGAATGGAAAAATAAAATATACTGTAGAACAAATTCATTTGTCATCTTCTTATTTATATTTGGTGACATTTATTTTAATATGTTTATTCATGTACATGTATAATTATATTATGTTATCATTATGCAAAGTAATTAGAATAATGTTCTTGAAGATTAAAACTATATCTATTTTGTATGGACAGATATAAGCACAGAATAATAGTAGCCATATTCCATTAGATATATTTAAACCTTTTAAATTGAAATAATAATCACTGACAACCATGATAACAGCAAATCAATTTACCCAATAAACTAAATAAATAATGATAATGGTTAAAAACACTGATAATGATAATAGATCTACTTACGTTCACAACTATGGCCGAAAAAACCATCAGGGCATACACATTCATAGCTATAGTCCGTCTCCGAACAAACACCTTTATTCTTACATGGCGATGCTAGGCAACCTATACGACGGATAAAAGAAATAGATGAAGATGGTGGCAAAGATAAAATAACAAACTCAGAGAAATACGTATCATCCCTCTCCTCCCTCTTTTTTCTCTCTGCCCCCCCCCCCCACCCCCACCCTTCATTTCCTCTCTATCTTCTATTCCCCTTCCACTTCATCCTCTCCTCCTTTCCCCATTCTCATTCTCCCCCTCTTTCCTCTCTTTCCTACTACCCCTATTCTCTCTATATATATACATTACCTCACTTTTTCATATCCCTTTTCTCCCACTTGTTACTTTTCATCCTTTTTTCTTCTCTCTCTCCACAATTAATTAATTATTTTTTAAGCAGGTAATTGGCCCAATGATATTGCAAAGTCAATTACTATACTTTCTCTTGTTCTCCTAACTAGGTAGTCGCCTAGTCGGTGTTGTGAAAGAACAATTACCATGATTAAAAAAATGATCATCTTCTCCCTCTCTGCTTGTGTTTCCTCATGTTGGTTTGCATCATTTAACATTCATGGGCTACATTAATGTATTGCAAGCAGGGGTGTCGATTTGTATCCGTGGTTGGGGGGGTGATAGGTGCCAAAATATTTTCGGCAATGGATCAAAGCAACCAAGAGGTAGAAGCGTGTGGCAGGTTGCACCCCTCCCTTCCAAGTCATTAACTTTTTCAAGTCACCCTCAATAAAGATAACATTTCAGAGAATATAAGAGTGGTAATAAAATGAATAACATGCTAAATGTTAGTCCTGACTCTTGCCTGCAGTGTAGGCCTACCAGACTGATATCTATTTTTAAACGAAATTTAGACATTATTACCAACAAAAAATCCAATGGTGAGGGATATCAACTTGTGAATGTATTATGTTACCAGTGGGCAAATGCATTAATAAGCAACCAGGAAAGGTTCATGTAGACAGAAAATTCTTTATTTCCTGGTGATAGAAACATACATTTTATGAATATTGATGTCTCCAAACAACATTCATCGTGAAAAACCCATTCCAATATTCTGTGTAAGGAGATCTCAAAAACATAGTTCTCATTAGTAAATGAAAAACATATTGCTTTTGGTTCTTCATTTGACTCTCTTCCTTCTTTAATTAAACCAACTGAATCCTCTCTGCGGGAAACTCAATTCAATGAAACAGAATATCACTGATGCAAAATTTGGTTCTCAAAATGACAGAAAATTTCCACTCCTGATCTCATACAAACTGTCTGTTTCTTAAAAACATAATATAAAACTTACGTTCCAACTACCAAACAACAAACTTCCATTATCTCCTTCTTCACCCAGATATACTTATCATACCAGATACGCTCTAAAATATAAGCATAATATTCCCTAAGGCCCTGACCAGAGCACTATTTTTTTCTCAAAAACTATAACCAGTCTTAGAAGGTGCATTATTATTGGAAGGGTGTTATAAACAAAACTTCAAACTTAATAACATTCTAACCTTCAAAAACACCTTAACTATCTTATGCCTGTTACGTTTGAATACAATACATAGGCCTACATCAGCTTTTCAATAAAACAAAAATAAGTATAATAATCTTTCTCCAAAATATCGAACTGGAGTATTCTGTTGTATTGCTTGTTTATGTACATACAAAGAGCTTATTTTCAAGAGGCACTAGATCCATGTGTGTAACTTAAGAAAGAACTCTTTGTTTACCCGATTTTGTTCAGGTGTCTATGGAAAATTGTTATTAAAAGATGCATGTGTTCATAATTTCTCTCGTAATTTAGGTTAATAATTTTGTTCAAGGTAAATAGAGGAAAATGTATATCATTATCTCCATTTGCTATCAAAAGATTTTGCTCCTTTCGGAAAATAGCTCTTCAAATGTTTTACATGTAGAGATATAAATAAACAAAGAAATGGATGAAATCAATAAAACAAAATAGATACTGAGTATGAATCAGGGAACAAACTGAAAGTTTCGTCTCCTACATGCTGCCATTTGGACAAAACCGTCTTTCTCTTCAATGATACAATATTTTATTACTTTACTTGCATTATGAAAAAAACGCATCATCAACCCCACATAGTCATAGCTTTAAAAATCACTTCAGATTGAACTGGCCAAAAGTCATGTGATATTCTTGCTCAGATGCTTTCCTTTACCTTTAAGAGTTCTTTATATTGAGGAATTGGTTGATAATTTTTTCTTGGCAATAATGCCCAAATTAAAAGATTTAAACAAATACACGACTGTAAATCCTAGCGCCTTTTGAAAAATGTTTTAGGAAATATCAGGAAATAAAATGAGTGAAAAGAAAACAAATAAAGATACAATGACGTGAATTTTAGCAAGGGTGAACGGAAACAACATAACAACTAGTGAACTATCTTATAACTCTCCCACTCTCTACTTCTTTTTTTGCACTTTTGCGCTTCGCGCTTAACATTTAGCTCGTTGCTTTTTAACGCTGCGGCTTTGCATTTGGCGCACTGCATTTCTATGATGCTGTTGATTGAATAAATTGATCAATTCCTGATGAAGCCGTATGAGCGAGAATTCAATTTATTCTTGTCTCATATACGGTTGTCTCATAGTTACTTCGTTTTCTATTTATATATGTATGTATTATGAAAATGAGATAGCAAAATGTGTATATTGATGGTCATCTTGCGAGTAATAACCATTAACTACTCTCATCGGGCTCTCATCATTAATTTTCTCTTCATTTTTTGTTGTTGATGGTGAATTATTGGGGGGATGATTGTACAGGCCACCCCCCACCTGAAATATTGGGGGGGATATATCCCCCCATCCCCCCCGTGATCGACACCCATGATTGCAAGGACGGCAGATCATAATTGTCGAGAGTAAATTAAGGGAACTGAAACGGGAAAAGAGCGAATCAACTATCTTTATCGTTTCACATCACCTTCGATTCTGCTTCTCTGCTTTTTATAGCAAAGCGCATAAAGACTACAGAGCGAGTCCTATGTAAACTCTATTGTAGATTAATCTTTTAATATTTTGCTCGGTCATTTGCCCCCTCGTTAGATAAATGGGGCGCAATCTCATTGGTTGCCCCTAGCGCCATAATACATAATACGCCAATATATAAATTATGAGCTACAGCACAACGATAATGATGAGACCTTTAGGTGAGCTGCGTGAGATACGTACAATGGCTTTACAATCCGTTTGGTTACAAAAATTTGGGGTTTCAGGCCCCCACCCCTCTTCAAACATTACCTCCTAACTCCCAAAACACGTACGCCGCACTCATCAAATAAAAGTACATTCACGGTCATGAATTTGGTGCAGGGGCGTCGAAAAAGATAATGGGTATGACACCCCCTCCATATTCAAAATTTTCTGTCAGCAAAGATGAAATTGTAGATCCTTGTTGGCAAATCGCTAAAAAAAAGTGGGGGGGGGACGGGTGAATTTGTATTTCTTACTCTTGTTAGCAATTTTGATAATTGAGTAGCACTGAAGAGGCATATCGTAAACTTTTGTCTTGCGTGCATACAACTTTCAATTGGTAAAACTATTGAGAAGGTAGTCGGATTATTTCGCATTACAAGTTCATAAGAAGCATTATTATTCTACCAGGATACTATTAGACACTTTTGGTGAACATGTATTTTATGCAGTCATAGCTGATATTTGACCGATTTTTTTTCTGCAACATTTTTGGCTATTAAACTGTTTGGCCATAATTGACCACAGTACATGCCCATAGCTATAGTACATCGACACCAAAGCCATTCACGTTCACTGGACCTGTGATTGGGGATGCTTCCTGTCATTGACATTGTACTTTTGTGCTTGCTCTACAAAGGTATTGTACTGGCTCTAATTCTGTGGGGAATCTTCTAGTAATTGATACTCTACTTTTGTACCTACTCTACACATGTATTGTACTGGCTCTAATCTCTGCATCAATGGGGGCTTTCATGTGCCTCTTTCTGCTTTGTGTGCTATTAAATTTCATGAAAGTACACTTTATGCACAGGCACTGCAAAGTGTTAGAACTGGCTGTAAACTGCATCATGTGAAATACTTCTCTTCTCGGATCCTGTACTACTCTAATTCATCGTTAACCTTTCACTTTGATCTCCTGGTGTTTGGTGATATCAACCCCAATCCAGGGCCTGATAACATTAATAATTATGTTGCATCTTCATCTGCTTCCTACGATCGAGAAGAACTTCTACGTCTACGTCCTGATGTTTCCAACTATGCTAACTCTTGTCATCATATCCCTCCTTCTACCCTCCTGCATATCAAACAACTTGGGATTCACAGGAAACCATGTAGGAGACAACCTGCTCACAATTGTCGGAGAAGAAAATCCCCTTCGTCGAGTGTGGCATTTCAGGACCCCTCCTCGTTTTCGGCCTTGCAGTCGAGTAATCTGATCGTGACTCCCGCACTCCAGCTGATATAAATAACACGTTGCCTAACTATTCATTCCATCATTCACCACGCTGCAACTCTAGAGCTGGTGGTGTTGGAGTTCTTCTTCGTGATGGGGTCAAGATGAAAGTTAACGATGGTCCAAGTTATCAATCATTAATTTTGAGCATATGGATATGAATATTTGCTGATCCATGGCCACTTCTTTTCGTCTGGTGGTCATCTATCGCCCTCCTCCCAATAAGAAGAATAAACTTACAAGCGCAATGTTCCTGGATGATTTTGGGAGCTTTGTTGAATCACTTCTGTCTCAGCCTTGCAAATTCGTTCTTGATGGTGATTTTAATGTTCACTTGGACTCTACAGAAAGCTCTGAAGCTGTTTCCTTCCGTGATCTGGTGACTGCTCCAGGGTTCAAGCAACACGTTACTGCGCCTACCCACAATGCCGGACATAATTATATTGGATCTTTAATTACTGACTGTGGTGACACTTTCGTTTCTGCTGTCACAGTCCTTAAGGAACTTCCGTCTGACCATGCGGTCGTGAAATGCCTCATTGACATTGCCCATCCTCCTCATATGAAGAAAACGGTGTGTTATCGCAAGTTAAGTTATGTGGATATGTCTCCTTTTAAATCTGACATTACAAGCTCTTCTCTTGAAATGTGTCCTGCAAATGACCTGGATTCACTTGTTGTTCAGTACAACAGCATTTTTCATGGTATTCTTGACCACCATGCACCTAAAAAAAGACGGAGAAGGGTATTGTTGTTTGCCCACATTCCCCGTGGTTCTCGGATTCTCTTCGTAAAGAAAAAAAGAAAAAGAGCCAATTTAAACGGAAGTGGCGAGAGTCTAGTCTTACCGTTGACAAGGACATTTATACCCAACAGTGTAAGATATATCATGACCTCTTGTCCATCGCCAAATTAAGCTATCATATACATGAGATTTCCCAGTGTGACGATCGAACACGGCCTGTTTCGTGTAATTGATACACTTTGCCACGGTACCCAGATTCCTAAGCTCCCACAGCATGAAGATCCTAAAATACTAAAAACACATCTCTTTAAGTCTTGTTCCTGAATAGCCCTCTGACCTTTTGCAATTTATATTTTGTAAATTAACGTAGGATACTATTAATTTATCAACCATTTGTATTTTGGTTGTAAGTGATTTGTAATTATATAAATGTATTATTTTCATTTGCAAAGTTTTAATGTTAATTGATTTGATGTAATTTGTAATTCAAATTCTGTTTCCTTTACTTATCAACTCTATTCCTTTATGCAAATTGCAGTATAGAAATATCTTATTATTATTATTGTTATTATTAAAAATAAATAAATCTATTAAAATGGTGCCATTTATATTGAACTTACTTGGTAGTTTGCAAATCAACATCAACGTTGACGACCCGAATATTTCGAGGTTGCCATGGCTACTGCTATTTATCTTGGAAACCCGTTTGGGGATAAGTTGGATTGGCTCTCCTGATGAAGTGGTTATGTTCTTACATGGTAACTGACAGGAATTCGGAGTGGTGGCTTCACCTGACATGTAGAACAATTCCGATATTTTTAAATATAACACGATCGCAAAGACTTCCCCAAAACACAACTGAAGGCACTTTAAACTCATTACGTAATTAGTAATATAAATGGGCGATACAATAAAGATATTTTTAAAAAAAATTGCCCTGAACTTGATTTCTTCAAAGCTTTTGCACTCATAGTCAATGTAGATAAACAAACAAAACAAGCAAAAACAAGCTATAACAAGCCCGTGTTCAAATTGCTATTTTATTCTTTCTCTCTTTTTCTGACAGTCTTACTCCCCTCTTATAATCGTTTCTCCCGTATTCATTTTCACTCTGCTTCCGATTGTAACTTCTGTTTAACCCTCAACTGTATACTATTAATGGAATTGTTGTTTTATCATGCCTATAATCACCAACGCTATTTTGAATATAACAGTTTAAAAGCACTACAATCTCTATAACATACCCTACCAAAAGTGTTGGGAGAAATTTTAAAAGATTTTGAAATCGTTTTAAATGGCCACACCCTCCCTCAAATGAGATCCCAAAATCGATAATGATCAAGAGGCAATATATTAAGCATAGTTTGTTTGTATTTCATCTTTGTAAACCCACACACAATATACACCTATTGGTGAAGATGTACATTATATTAAAGTCAAACTACTTCACGTACCTTCAGCCAGAAACAGCATCCACATCATCATCACCATGGGCAACAGTATCATCATGATGGTAGGTACATCCTTCTCCTCCCAAAGATTGACAGATAATGCAGTCAATTCCAATTACATCATGTGGGAGTGAAAGATACGGTTTTGTATTTTTATTTTACCCGAACGAAATTTTTAATTTATCCGATCTACTTTCAGTGTGATTAATTGATGTAATTAATGTTGCTATTATTTTGATGAAACTCCGTCCATGCACTTATCCAGTAGTGATGAAAGATATTGGATTAATAGTAGATGTAGGGCACTACAGTGGTGTTTCGATAATTTTGTTAAACAGGGGGGGGGGGTACCCTGGCAGCCTCGCATGGCGTAGATCCACTACATGATTTTTTTTTTCTGGGCTAAATGTAATGATTATAGTCCAGTTCACCCTTGTTTAGCCATCAATGCAGAGGGGAGACGGGGGACACGTACGTTTTTAGGAGTGGGTAATAATTATGGTACATAAAAGTGTCCTCATTTTGCTACTCATGTTATCACTATAGTATAAAAATAAACAAAGCAAAACAAAATGAAAGAAATTTGACAATTTGAACATTATTGAGGTAAGACTATTTCTATGTGACATATGAAAATGAGGGGCTTATTGAAAAACGTGGCTTGTAATGGTGAACCCCTCTTAAAACTTAAGTACGTATTAAACTAATAGGTTAAGTAATTATTTATAATCATCAATAAAGTATGAAGCTGTGATGATTTCATAAGTGTTTAACAAGAGAAAATTACGAGGATATGGTACAAGGGTACATGTAAATAGATGAATAAATGTAGAAACACAGTAAATAGCAAAGAATGGATCCAACCATGGGGAGAGGAGGGGGGTGAGGCTAGCACTGGAAATGTTAAGTTGATGAAATGTGGAAAAGCGTAGAGTTCAGGGAGGGTGCATTTCCCCTCTCATTTCCCCTCTCATTTCCTTTCCTTTTCTTTCTGTCTCCCCCCCCCCCCTTTTTAAATATTTTTATCAATCGACTTGGGGAACACGTGTCCCCTTCCCTGCCTTTATCTACGTCATTGTCTGGGATGACGATGGTGTACCATCTCACTACCACACAGTAATTCTTCAGTCATCTGTTTTTGTCACTATGGTCACTTCATTTCAACTTTTGTACAAAAGAACTGAAAAGAATATCCCTTTTTTATGCACTGTTTTAAAGGTATATGAATAACAGGGGAGAATACTGCATTGCAAAAATGTAGTAAAACATTACTTTGTTCTCATTGTCAAGAGTGTTTTATAGTGTTAATGTGCGAGTTATGTTTGTATCCCGAACTCCCGATGACGTTGCTATTAAGTTTATTCTTAGACGATATAAGAGAGCAAAACCAAAAATCTCTTACTCGTTTTGGGCCCTGTTTCATAAAACTTTTTATCAATTGTCCGTTTTTACCAATATCGTTTTTATATATAGGGAGACACAACATGTTTAAATCATGATAAAGAAATCATGAATCCTCGCAACTTTTCTGCATGTTTGATTGAAATATGTTATAAATTTACAGTATAATGATATTGAAATGTTACTATCATCGACAGTTATTTTCATAATGCATTATTCTCTTCTTCTTTTCTTGTGCTTATTCATATTCTCTTCGTATGTCTTATCCAAAGTTTCCTCTTTTCGACAAATTTGTATCAAAACATTCTGTAAGTCTTCAATTGATGTACTCCTTTACTAAATTAATATCTATTTTGTTAATAAATAAATTGACTTTGTGGTCAAATATATCTTTCAGGAGGAAGGGAGGTGCAAGATAGAAAGTACTCGGTGCAAAAATATATAAAATGTAGGCATACCTCGTAATCATAAAATGTTCTCAATAATAGTACAAATTAATCATGCTTCTAAAGCGGATAATACCAGGTTCTCTCTATGTGATTCACAATATTTAATAATGAGAAAATTGAAAATCTTCCGTCGGAGCAGTACAAATCTAGAAAAATACTTAGAGTATACAAATTTCGCAAATTACCACATATTATGTAGTAAAATAACACCACGACTCCTGAGCGCTATGCTCAGCTTTTACAGTGAAAATGTCGGCATTGATTGGTTGATTGGTTGGAATTTAAATTTACTTCCTTCTGGCAAATAGGTAAAATGTATTTGACATTAGAAAGATATAAAGTAGACTTTGCATAGAAGGGGGTTTAATACAATCAACTATCACTGAATGGATTAAAATGTCTACAGCTTAACGTTGTTAGTCTCTTAAAGCATTTCGATGAAATTAAATCAATTTTGTGCAGTAATGACATACATCTGTTAGCCCTAAATGAAACCAGATTAGACGAAAGTGTGTATGACATAGAAATCTCCATACCTCAATACTCTGTTATTCGAAATGACCGCAATAGAAAAGGTGGAGGAGTAGCTATATATGTGCATAATAGTTTGAATTTTCATCAATTGACTTTAGATTCCACCCAAAATTTAGAAGCTTTATTTTTACTGATTGATTTGAAAAAAGATAAACCTTTCATATTTGTTACATGGTATCGGCCTCCAAGCTCCAAATGTGATATTCTCAATTATTATGAAGTTATGTTAACATTTCTTGAGGGATATAACAAACCAATCATTCTTATGGGAGACATCAATTTTGATATTTTAAAACAACCTCAAACAAGTGGATGTAAACGATATAACCAATTAAATGCTATTTATGGTTTGAAACAAGTAAATAAGTCTGAATATACAAGAATTACTAAGGAATCTTCAACACTTGTTGATCATATTATTACAAATTGTACTGAGAATGTAAATTCTTTTGGTGTAATTCATAATGGTCTCAGTGATCACTCCATGACTTTTTTAATCTGGAACACTAATCAAAATGATAAGTGTTCTGATCCAAAGTTCGTCACATTTCGTAAATCAAAAGGTGTAGATTTAAATGCTTTTAAAAGTGAAATTAATGAGCTTGATTGGTCTGATGTTAAAGAAATGAACAGTATAGATGACGCCGTGGATGTATGACAAGAGCTTTTGTTGGGTGTAGTTAATATGTACATGCCACTCAAAACTAAAAGAGTAAGAAAGAAACATTCACCGTGGTTGAATGAATGGATTTTTGAACTAATGAAGAAGCGTGACCAAATTAAACAGAAGGCAAAAAATACTAACAAAGATGTTTATTGGAAAGAATATAGACAATTAAAAAATAAAGTTACATTTGAAAATAGAAAACTTAAAAGGAAATACTTTATCGAAAAATAAACTGAAACTATAGACAGAAATCAAACATGGCCAACTCTTAAATCTCTCCTACCCAACAAGAGCTCTAAATCACCTATCCCTGTGTCACATGATACTTTTGAAACTGCAAATAATTTTAATAATCATTTTGCAAATGTTGCTAATGGCTTACATTCATGTAATGGTGCTAATGTGTCACAGGTATGTAACGAGGCAGGTCTGGAAAATGATATACGAAACCCACTATTTTCTGAAACAAAATTTGAATTTTCTTTAGTTTCTGAAGCAGATGTGTTAAAAGAAATATATAGTCTAAAGAATAAGAAATCGGTTGGTTTGGATGGAATCAGTTCTTACATATTGAAAACTTGTGGAACGGAAATCTTTAGAATTATAGCATACCTTATAAATAAATCAATAACTGATGGGGTATTTCCTTCCCAGTGGAAGATTGCAAAAATCATACCATTGCACAAAAAAGGCGATATATGTCAGCCAGATAATTATAGGCCTATATCATTATTGCCCTGTGTTTCGAAACTTTTAGAGAGGGTTGTTCAAAAACAATTACTGCATTACTTGAAAGACAATGATGTATTAGTGAAGGAGCAATCGGGCTTTAGGCTGAAACATTCCACACCTACTGCACTAATCAAAGTAACTGATGAATGGCTTGAAGCAATTGATCAAGGGAAATATACTGGGTGTGTCTTTGTCGATTTACATAAGGCGTTCGATACTGTCAATCACCAAATTCTCATTAAAAAACTCTCTGATATTGGAGTCCAAGGAACCTCATTAAAATGGTTTCAAAATTATCTAATGAAAAGACGTATTAGAACTTCCATAGGACAAACATTGTCTGATGAATTGACCCTTGATTACGGAGTACCTCAGGGCTCAATACTGGGGCCACTACTATTTTTAGTTTTTATAAACGATCTGCCTAAATCTTTCACGAAATGCAATTTGCACTTTTATGCAGACGACACGGTTATGTATTATTCCCACAAAGATTTAGATGTGATTCAATCAGTTTTAAACGAAGAGCTAGGTAATCTACAAGCTTGGATGAATGCAAATAGACTCGCTGTGAACTCCAGTAAAACAGTATGCATGCTTTTAGGGACAAACTTTATGCTTTCTAAGCGTGATATTCTGAATTTAGAAGTAAATGCCACTAAGCTAAATCAAGTAAAATGTTTCAAATATCTTGGAGTAAATGTAGATTGTGAACTTAAGTGGAATATTCATTTAGAGCAACTGAACAAAAAAATTGGGAAAATGATTGGTTTCTTGAGGAGATTGAGATATTTTATTAATGAGTCAAATCTGAAACTAATTTATACATCTGTAATTATGCCTCATTTTGACTATGCGGATACTGTTTGGCAATGTGCAAATGATAATCATTTTGATCAACTTCAGAAGCTTCAGAATCGGGCAGGAAGAATTATTCTACAGGTTAAACCTTATGAGCATATATCTATTCATCAAATTCACGATACCTTGAATTGGGAAACTCTAAAATCTCGTCGTAGGAGACATATGTACTCGTTATTGTTTAAAACGTTTCATGAGCTAACTTCTAAATATATGACTGATAAATTTGTTTTTAACGAAAAGTTTTACGGGCTAAGATATAATGAAAATTTAATGCTTCCGAAACCAAGAACCAATCAGTGTAAACGTACATTCTTGTATCGTTGGTCCGTGTTATACAATGAACTACCTCTTAAGCTCCGTCAGTTAGGCACACTAAATTTGTTCAACAAACATGTTCAAAAACACTTTAATTATTTTGATATTTGAATTTCGCAATCTCATTGGCTTTTGCCCTGAACATAATGTAATAACAGACTAAATTAGATAATGTGTAGAATATTTTAAAACTAATTAAATCAATTGTTAGCAGGGTGGGTGATAAGGATGGGGTCGTACTTGGTTACATTGGGGATGGGAGGGGATATTTGAATAGATTTTAATGATATTTGTCTTTTGGTTTATGGTTTAATTTAATTTAGTTTAGTACATGTACAGTGTATTTTAATTAAGCCTTACTATTTAGTAATATCATTGCTTATTATATTATCATTATGTATATATTGGACTCCATGGAAGAACAGAGCCATTAGGTTAATGGCTCTGAAATGGACTATCCAACCGTTTTATCATTCTATCATTGTTATATAAGTCTTTGATTTTGTTATATTGTGTTATTGTTTTTTATGATGATTTTCGGAAATAAAACAAACAAACAATACCAGAAAAGCCGAACTTGTGTTGGTAACGCCATATCGTGGCGTTCGCGCTGGATTGTATAAGTTAAGAAAATGTAGTGTGTTTTGCATCCTCTGCATTCATGGTTTAGTAAACCAAATCGAATAAAAACAAATCAAATCAAATCAAAGCAACACCACTTGATTGCTGCAAATGAAAAATTACTCTTTTGATAACGTATATCATAGCTACATTTAGGGGGCGAGGGGCCTCGGCACCCCCTCTCGAAAAAATATAAAAACCCGCATTAAGGGCTTTCAGGAATTTTAGGAATGAAAACAACCTTAAAGCTTTTGCGAACTGTTTTTTTCATTTCATTTGCCTGTTCAAGGATTGAATAAAAAGCTGTTAAAATTCATAACTTGCTTACTTTTAAACGGATTTTCCTTAAACGTCCACTGATCCACATTTCATAATTTCTCGTTTCTATTAAAATCAAATCAATAAATCATCAGGGTGTAGCTCCCTTTAAACAGTTATTGTGGCCCTCATTCGCACTCCAGAAAGCCGAGTTCGTACTTCATCATTTCATCATCTCCTCCGGTGTCTCCGAAATGTAACTTGGTGACCGGGAGTCTGTCTACATCAGTGAGATAGCCATCATCCGTTAACCACTGGTCTGAAGAACGGTAACAATTGCTGAGTGCAATTTCGCGGTAAAAGCAAGCTGAACAAGCAAACAAACAAAAATTATAAAAATGCTGTCTACTTGGTCATAAATTATTGCATGTTATAGTTTTATTATTAATATAGTTGAGCGTGTTCATAGTATTGTTTTCGTCAATAATACGAGATAAGACAATGCATAAACAGAAGTAGAGAACATAATATATTCGGGCAAACACGAAATAGCTCTATACCCCGCAAAAATGTGGCCGTACGTCCGTATATGGCTAAGTTAATAAAAAAAAAAGTAGAAAACAGCCCCCTCCCTCCCTCCCGGCAAAACTATGGATGTAGGCCCATGGGTTAATTAATAAAACAAATATGGAACAGCCCTAATCTCCCGGCATAATGTGGCCGTACGCCTATAGGCCTATCTAAGTTAATAAAAGAAGTAGAGAACAGCCCCCCCCCGGCAGAAATGTGCCCTTAACCCCATGAATCTGTGGAAGGGAAATCGGGATGAAAGAGAAGTCGGTTCAAAGTGGGCACTAAAACGTAAACTTTCTCCATCATCGTAAAGATGTCTCCTAATAGTGATACCTCGAGAACAAAATAATTATAACATGATAATAATCATAATCATAGTACTGGCACAAAAAGAAATAAATTAAATATAACTCATGGATTCCGTCCAGGGTCTTATCAACTGAACGGATATGTAATATCATCTTCAACTAAATCTCATTAGGAGAGAAGAATAGCACAAAATGAAATAAATGAAATTACAATGGATTCCTCTCAAGCGTCTCATCGGCTGAAAAGGTGGTTCTCACGCGCTTATTTCTACCTGTAATGAGCTTTCTCTGATGCACTTCTTCACTATTTATTCGATTTACATCTGATTTACACATGATATTACTTTCAGTCTAAATGAGTTTTTCAATTGGTGTATGCATTATGAATTTGGAGCCAGAACAAAACAGTGGCATATCCAGGATTGGGCGGAGACGGCGTTGACGCCCCTCCTTGTTTGGAGACCCTGGTACATTTTTGCCCCCGCCCCCTATGAAAATGTTTTCGATACAGCATGAACCGTTGACTCACGTTCGGAATGAAAAGATACAAAAGATTCACCAAGGCCTGTTGCTACACGTTGGAAACGGAATGAATACTAGACATAGCAATCTTCAATGAAAATACAATAAAATTTACTGTTGTTTAAGCCGCAGAGACATCCTGTAACATCACTAGGTGCGTTGCCCCAGTTTGGCATAGTGATGCCCTGTCTTGAGACCCAGTAAGATGTTTGTTCGCCACCATCATCGTAGATATGGGTATTGTAACAGGTTGCTCTAACATACTGTCTGCAGCTCTTGGAGTTCATCAGAATCGCAACGATGGTATCCATGGGTAGGATGTATTCCACATTTTTTATGTAAGAACCGTGGCCCTCGAAACCTTGGGGAACAGTTTGTTCACCAATAACGTTGTGAGCTATGATGGTTTTGCCTCGGGGACGTTAAAGGAAAAAAAAGTAGTACAGTTAAACGGATTGAAAAATAGTAAATGTAACCAGAAAAATCTGGTTCATTGAGTGACCACCTGTATAAAAGACAACCTCTATATATATATATATATATATATACTATATCTTTTTGTTTCTTCTCTTTATTTATTTGTTGTCCCCCTTGTGTGACCTATATAAGCTTATAGGTTTCAACTATGAATATAGAGGTGGCAGCAGACTGACGATGACGACTGACTAACTTGAACTAGCCGTAGATGGGGAGTAGCATCCCTAGCAATGGAGTACCACAGAAAAGGTTCTGTGTAGAGTAACCTCGTTTTTTAAACGGAGCTTCGACAAATTATGATTTGAACGACATTGGCATTTCGTTTCGTTTCTTTTTTTTTCTCTCTTTTTACATGTTATTATTTATTTATTTATTTATGTTATTATTTTATTTTTAAAAGTGTTTTTTCCACGTATTTCTATTCAAGTGCGATGAGCACCTGTGTGTTCTTATAACAGAAAACAAACGAACACCATTTTCTTTCAGAAAAATCGGACGTCCATGTCGTAACTCTTTTCGCAGAGGAATCTAGCCTGCATCTACAAAACAATGACTTCGACGAAGTAAATATTGGAGAGACTGGTAGAAAGTTCTGATGTCTTGTGATTTTTTTTTCTATTATCTTCCTAATAAAAAAATGGTTACAAACACATAATAGATGACACAAATTCATAGCCCTTCTTAAAGCTACTTAAAAGAACTTTTCTTGCTGAAATACTTGGATCAACATTGGCTGGTATATATCCCCCGAATTGAAGGTATGGATATGCCAGTGTCAAGATACATATTTCAACAGGACTCCACATTATTATTTTTCTTTTGTTTTGTTGTTGACATGCCGGATAACCATTAATTTGAGTTGCAAGATGCGCATAATTACCATTTCGACATTCAACTTCCACTGGATCAGAAAGGTTTCCATTCGGCCAATCTGGATCAATAAGATAGGTCCCGTTACGTATGTTCAGTTCTGAGCATGTTTGTGGAGTGCCTGTGTGAAAATATGAGTTTGTATACACATGTATGCCTTTGTGTATATAACCATGAAAGTAGTGGTGTAAGTAGTAGTAGTAGTAGTAGTAGTAGTAGTAGTAGTAGTAGTATAGTAGTAGTAGTGGAGTAGTAGTAGTAGTAGTAGTAGTAGTAGTAGTAGTAGTAGTAGTAGTAGTATAGTAGTAGTAGTAGTAGTAGTAGTAGTAGTAGTAGTAGTCAGCAATAGTACATGTAGTAGTAGTAGTAGTAGTAGTAGTAGTAGTAGTAGTAGTAGTAGTAGTAGTAGTAGTAGTAGTATTAGTAGTAGTAGTAGTAGTAGTAGTAGTAGTAGTAGTAGTAGTAGTAGTAGTAGTAGTAATAGTAGTAGTACATGTAGTAGTCAGCAATAGTAGGATGAAGCGGCCGCGGTGTGGCGAAGGAGGAGGAGGAGGATTAGGAGTAGGGGGAAGCGGCCGCGGCTGTGGCGAAGGAGGAGGAGGAGGAGGAGGAGGAGGAGGAAGAGGAGTAGGAGGAGGAGGAAGAGGAGTAGGAGGAGGAGGAGGAAGAGGAGGAGGAGGAGGAGTAGCAGCAGCAGGAGCAGCATCAGCAGCAGTAGTAGTGGTAGAAGTACGTAGTATACATGTAGCTAATAGAAGCGAGGTTTTCCTATTTTGTATGATGGTTCTTTTATATATTCTTACTAATATCAAAACATTCGGATGTACTAGTAGTAGAACGATTACAAAATACTTGCAGTATAGGTAAAAGTTGTAAATAGGGTGCGAGAACGAATATTGTACAATCTAGGGCAACTACATGCATATCTATATCCCACTTCGCATGTTCCTCAAAACCACCAACAGGTACCTGAAATACATAACCAAAGACAGTATAGTTTTGAACAAAGTATAACGTACGTGAATATTTTGCGCGTTGTTGCATAAAGTCTTCCCATCATTCACCATTCACCATTCACCATTTTCTTGGTGCACCTATCCACCTTGAATAACCACCCCTGGATCCAATGAATCCATTTACCTTCAGAAGGATCGTCAAAAACCCCATCAGGGCACATACACTCATAGCTTTGGTCTGTCTCCACGCATGTACATTCATGTTTACAAGACGAACTTAGGCAACCTATACGACAGTGAGAAAAATAATAATTAGAATATCAAAGAAGCATGTGAAGAAAGAAGTCATTCAATCATGCTCGAGTAAAATAATTCATGAAAAAGGAAAGTAAACCACTGTTTCTATATAATGTTTTCATAAGTTCTGCTAAACTTATGAATCCCCCCCCCCCAATTCATAATTTCTTTGCTACATATTTTTCAATTTATTGATTTTCTAAGTATACTTTGTTCAAGATATATTGTAAAACAGCATCTGAGGAACTAGTACTTTAACAAGCTCTGCTTCTAGTTAGTTCCTCTTTTCTCGTGCTATTTTTATTATATTTGTCATTTCATTGTATTATGTTGTGCATGAGAAATAAAATCATTTGAATCATCTTCTAAACATCCCCAACCGAGGACTCGATCAGCAGCCTTCTTTTTAAAAAAAACTTCAAATTCCGTCCTATATATCCGTACACCAATCAGACATTCAAACTGTCGCGTTATTTTATGTTTTTCTGTATGTATTTTCCCAGGTCATGTCGCACATTTCCAAATGCAAACCAATTAAAACATAATGAATAATGTTCATGTAGTGTTATGATATCTGATTTTTATGTGAAGTTATGGTAAGCCTATCTATATGTAAATTGTGCATGAGCAATGCAGAAATCCATTATACAATGAAACTGAAATTAGAATTTAATTGAAATTTAATAGAGAGAACAAAAAATATAAAGCTATATACAGTTAAATTAAAAAAAAACCTGTCCTATGTATTTATATATGGTAGAATGATATTGGAAACATATCAAATAAAAGCAAATGCTAAGTCTCAGTCAACGGGTAACGAAAATGATAACAGTATATGCTAATTGGGTAGTTGATTATTTTGGTTTGACTAAACATCCTTTTTTCGGGGGGGGGGAGTATCAATATACAAAGTGTAGAAATAATACTAATGACTTTTTTCAAAAATATTACTCAAGGGGGTTCGATTTTTCAACCAAATGTCTTTGACATCATTTTCAGACACAAGGAAATACACACGAAGCATTATTATCACTGTTAAGAATTAATATGAATTTTCAAACTTAGTTTTTAAGATTGATCACGGATTATATTATTCAGTCATTTTAATTCATAGCAAAAATGTTAAATAGTAAGGCTTGTATTTCTGCATGTTATAGGCAGGCCTGGTTAAAGTAATCTTTAACATATCTATTTTACTTCTCTACATTGTTTGTACAGTGTACTAGGTTTACCGTGAAATTTTGATTCATTTTCAAATCAATATGGGTTCGGTACAGTATATTTTATCCATTGATGGACTTGATTGACATTATGAATGTAATAATATCTTCATTGATCTATCCAAAGCAAATATTGATAGGCTTACTAAACCCCTCCAAAAAAAAACGGAAACTCACGTATGATCGATTATCTCTATTGTGATGTCATATTCTTGTCATAGCATAATAATTGTTATGTTTCATATCAGTAGAAAGTGCTTTTATTGTTTTTTAAAATGATACCCCATTTGTTTCGATTTTCAGTCATAGAATGTGCAGTAGATCAAAATAAGGGGTACGGTCAGAAGTGAAAAGTCGTAAAATGCACTGCTCTCGTTCGACTGTGCATTTAAATTGCCCTATTGCCCGGGCTTTTTCAACAGTTGTAAACCAAGCTAAGCGTGAAGCTTCAGAAAGTTGATGACCAAACAGTAGCGAATCTTGCCTGACATGTCACCATATTGCATGAATTTGAATTTTAGATTTTTAAGAATTTGGCATTCATGGCTGACCAGTTGGGAACAATAGCCCCACTGTCATTTACAAAAATCACACTCTCTAATGTCAAAGAAAGAAGAGTGCTATCTTTGCATAACAATGCAGTGCTTATCAGTTCATTTGGCAAATTTACACTTTTAACTCTGCCCCTTATTCTGGCGTACTGCTCACTCCATGGCTGACAAATATGGTATCATTTTAAAGGGGAATAAACACACTTTCTAGTGATTTCAATCAAAGCGAAAATTATGCATGATAAGAGAGCTATAATTAATCGAACTTGAGTTTCCAAACTTTTTGGAGGGGTTTATATTAGTATTATCTCCCTGAACAATTAAGTATGGCTTGAACCGTCAAATTAACAATTACCCAACAAAATCTATGAGAGGTGTTTACATTTCACAGCTCAGAATAACTTCTATATCATATATATATATGTAGCAAACAAAATATGTGATTCGCTTATCCTAAAGTTGGAAAGAATTCTTCAATTTAATCATGCCCCTTTGCTCTTGTATTTTACTCTTACTTTCAGTTCGTAATATGATTTATGGGTGCTTCGATTTTGTTTCCCTTTTACCTTTGTATACACATCTCCGGGTTTTTGGCTCCTTTACTATATTGATTTTACATTGTATTTGATTTGCAGAGAAGAAAGTATTTTAATCTGAATCTGTAATATAAATCTTTCAAAATTACAATGGACATAATTTTAAAGTGTTTTACGATAGTAGACTCATCGTTCTACTTAATCAGGGAGCATGAGAAGGGTGTTTCATCTAATGCACAACCATCAAAACAGTATTACATCTCATTGAGATGTTGAGCTTTGGAACATTCCCTAATTGCTCAATTCTAAGGCGAATAACAATAGACTAATTCCCGTTGCACGAGAGACTTTGTTCGATTGTGTGCTAACTGCGCTATCCACTCCTGTGGATACAATAATTAATGCATACCCCAGTAAAACAAAGCAATGTGTTGCGCCATTCGTTTTGCGCACATTTTAAATTCACATGTCGCGTTAGGAGCCGCGTCAATTGGTGACGCAGTCCTGCGTCAGAATAATGACACCTCGTGTGCAACGAGCGTCATACTTTCAGGCGCTCCTCCCCTGAAGTTCTAAATCAGTTTATCATTTCCTACACAATATACCGATTCCCCGGTCAAAATGAGCTTACGTGGAATTGTACAGATCTTGGGTGATGTAGGGCATTCGAAATGTTCGACATTGCCATGGTTACGGCCCGTCATTTGGCGGGAACCCCATTTGATGACAAGTTGGATCGTCTGCCCTGATGCCGTAGTTAAACTCTTACATGATATCAGTTGAACTTGGACTGATTCACCTGCGTTGGCGTAAAAATCAACCAAAGCATCAACAACAACAATAATAATAAAACAGGACACAAAACAAATTAAAGAACAAAATAACTGATATTGTCCGTCTCCGCATTTCATAGGTTTCGGCGAGCAGGGTGAATTAATCTTTAAAGAGAATAATGTGGTTTACTAAAGGATTTCTTACAGGTGAAAATTTTGATTCGCAATCATATTTCCTTTTCTCATTATTTTGTTACATTGTTCTTCTTTTCCTCCTCTTGGTCCCCTTCTCCTCCTCTTCCTACTCCTCTTCCTCCCCCTCCTTCACATCTCCTCCTCCACCCCCTCCTCCTCCTCCTCCTTCTTCTGTTATGACGACATACACAAAATATATTAAAAAATCATGAATTTACTTACCTGCAGCCAGAAATGGCATCCACAATATCATATACATTTTAAACCATCATTGTAAACACATCGAGACAATCACTATGGAATTTCGTAAGATTGAAATGGTATCCAACAGTCAATTTGATTGAGAAAATATAATGTTATTTGTTAAAAGTTTGATATTCAATGAAATAGGACAACAATAAAGAAAACCCACAACTAGCATCTACCATAGTTTATATTTATTGAAATGGTATCAAAATTCATTTTGTTGGAGGAAATAAAAGTCGATTCATTCATAATATTTTACTGCAATATGACAACGGACAAAAAACAATCATACACTCATTTACCTGCAGATAGAATAAGCATCCATGAAATTAAAAACATGAACCCCATTATCAGATTCAACTCCTCCTCCTTCGGAAAGATATACACCAACTGAAGGGAATAATCAAAACACCACTTCGCTTTATTGTTGCATGCAGGGTCGATAAATGAATACCATAAACAAAAAGCTGATTTGCTTGATACTCTGCATTTTTCCGCATTATGCATTCCAAATCCTAGTATTGATTACACTATATCCATTATCAAAAAGAGAAGAAATAAAATCGCATATTGTTTTTCTCGTCGGTAATGGGCGACGAATCGATTTAAACTCGGTTGTCACTATACATTCGCAAAAATTGTGAAAAAAATCTTTGAGGTCGAATTTAGTAATTTACATTTAGAACCAATTTGTTGTTTGTTTGGGTTTTTCTTCAAAAGTATAAAACTGAAATTATAAATTAATAAATAAACCTCTCTGGTCAATGCTGATGCAAAGGCATATCATTCTATGATCATGGCCTCAAGGGGTGGGGGCAAAATGGCCGAGCTTACCGGGAGCTACTGAGTATATTTAGCGAAGGAACCACCTTTTCTGCGTCTCTTTTTTTTGTGGGAGTGTTCAAATTGGCTCATTTTGGGGTGAATTGATGAAATGCTGGAAATGATGATTTGAAGGCTTTAGAAACAAAGGGACGAACAGGAATCTCCTCATCGGATAACAAAGATAATTCCCTATCTCATAATATCGCATCAGAAATTTTGAGCGAAGAGAGGTGCTGTGGTCTAGTGGACGTCACCGGACTGTGGATTACATGGTTCGCGGTTCTGATGTCCTTTGGCAAGACATTAGTCTACATTTGTCACTCTCCACCCAGGTGAAGTAAATGGGTAAACGGTAGGAAGACATTAATTGAATACTTTAGCGCCTTATTATGCTAACTCAGCTTCAGCCGGATTAATGATGATAATGAATTATATAAAGAATATAAACCTGTGAATGAACAAACCCTCGGAATAACGATATTCAGAATAATGAAGCTTCGAAGTAATGCACCAAACTATACCTTCAGAAAAAAATAGTATCCCCCCCCAACCGTTCTGTTCCTACATCCAGCATTTAATAAAGCCTTTAGGAATTCAATGTTAAGCCCCTCTAAAGTGTTGGGAGCCCCTAATTCGTTAATAATTTGATGGCAACATTTTACATAAATTCTATCATAATGTGAAAGAGGATGTCATTTTAAGACACATTTCTGCAAGGATTTTCGAAACAAATGTGTTTGAAGTCGAATATTGATGAAAGAATACATAATTTAGGTTTTCTGCGTACAACAGAAAACCCAAATTTTGTATTCTTTTATCAATAATTGTCTTTGGGGGGATTTGGGGGAAAATCGGGGGGAAATCGGGGGAGGGGTTTTCCCCATATTTTTTGTTAAAGTTTTTTTTTAATCAAAGAAAATTTGTGAAGAGAATTAAGTAGGGGGTGAGAGGGTATAGAGAAAGGTAGAGAGAGAGAGAGAGAGAGAGAATGAAAGATAGAGAGAAGAGAGAGGAGAGATTCTGACTTTAGTTCGATTATTACCCCCTGAGGGGTGGGCCGATCCCGGAGGTACTGCAATACCGGCCAACCTGTGACCAGGATGGAGCAAGCCCCTATTCCATGGTCTAGATTCAAAAATCAGTTTAATATACAAGCGACTCGGTGAGTCGCGTTTCAGATATTAAGCTGAAAAGAACAGATTTATTAATAATATTTTCATCTTCGAAATAGTTATATCATTTAACAACATAATGGTAGTCTCCAGTTGGAGAAGGCACAGTCACGTTTCATGTATATATTAAGCTGAAAAAGAACAGATTTATTGCAACAATAAATACTTTGAAAATCATATATTGTTTACATAATATGTGTTAACCCATTGATATAATGGTTATCAATGGGTTGCCTAGCAAGGGTACATCGAGATGTATGTAGGGCAGGGGATATATTCGTCTTGATTTGTCAAGAAATCATAAGTACATAAGAATGTCATATATTGAATAATTCGTCACTCGAACTGTCGTTGTCCAGTGACATGTTCAACCCAGATGTCTCTGGAAGCTTGTATTGCGTCAGTGCAGCAAAGCTTCCTCATCAGAGTTCTGTAGCGTCGACTGACACCCAGGCGTCCGAGAGCACGTTCGTTGCCCTGGTGCCAGCTTCCCAAGGCACCAACGATGAAGCCATGGACCTCAACATCATTGCCGGCTTCACGTAGAGCTTGACGGAGAACGCTGTATTTCTGGACCTTGGCGTCAGCTGCAGTCGTGCAGGCCTGTGTGCCGTTATCGAACGGGATCGAAATGTCGATTATAGTGATTTTCGATCCCTCGATCACGGTGATGTCCGGTCGTTCTCTCGGGTTGGGGTCACCAGGGACATGCTGGTCCTGGAAGACATCCCCATGTCTTATGCTCTTCACCAGGCGTTCTTGAATAGCGTTGTGGCGCCGTCTGATGGATACCATGTTTGGTAGGCAGTGATTTAGGATATGAGGAAGTGTCTCTTGTTGCGGGCATCTCCTGCACTTGCCGTCTGCATTTGCCTTCCACTTCTTTGTGACTACATTCGTGGGTAGGCAGTTAAGTCGAGCTCGATGGATAAACCGCCAATCGCAGAAGCGGAAGAATTTTCCGTTGGCATGCCAAGAAGAGCCATTGGCGAAGGGATCATTGCTCAGTGATCTTGCCACTTTTCCCTGGTCTGGTAGGGACTTGAGCTTTGCAGCATTCTTAGTTCTTTGGATCAACCTCAGGCTTCTTGTTACTGCCGTTGGCAAGATGTCCCTTGGGTGGTCGCCGTCTGTCTGATCGTTAACAACAACTGCACCGCTGGTGGTGGCTCTAAGAGTTAGTCGCAGTCTTCTTGCGGCTGACCTGGCTCGCGACCACAGGGAGGAAGCTTGGCCGCTATTACCAGAATTGGCAAGTGGACCCTCGCTGCTGCCAGACAAGTAGTTGTCGATGTCCTCTTCAGTCGGGGCTGCATGGATTGTCCGATGTACTACTGACTTTAGCTGGGATATTGGGTCTTTGGGGGGATTTGGGGGAAAATCGGGGGGAAATCGGGGGGAAATCGGGGGAGGGGTTTTCCCCATATTTTTTGTTAAAGTTTTTTTTTAATCAAAGAAAATTTGTGAAGAGAATTAAGTAGGGGGTGAGAGGGTATAGAGAAAGGTAGAGAGAGAGAGAGAGAGAGAGAGAATGAAAGATAGAGAGAAGAGAGAGGAGAGATTCTGACTTTAGTTCGATTATTACCCCCTAAGGGGTGGGCCGATCCCGGAGGTACTGCAATACCGGGCCAACCCGTGACCAGGATGGAGCAAGCCCCTATTCCATGGTCTAGATTCAAAAATCAGTTTAATATACAAGCGACTCGGTGAGTCGCGTTTCAGATATTAAGCTGAAAAGAACAGATACTACACATGATCTTAGCCAAAAGGCCGAGAAGCGATACCCAAGTGTTGTATTTTTTGAATAAGTATCCATTTATTTTGTACCGCACAGGACGGTGAGTAAATTCCCGGGCAACCGAAAATAACGTTACATTTCTCCAAATATCTCAAAATCGGCGAGATAAACGGCAAAATAAAGCGCACGTACCAAAGTGCTGTTACCATTATTTATTCAATGAGATTAACCACAGTCAACGAAACTCTTCCATTTTTTGTAATTTGTACAATTTTATGTGGAAACATTGAGAAAACATAACCACAATCCCATCAAAACGCACTGGCATGCATATTCATATGGTACGTTCGTGCAGCAGAGCGATGACAATAGAAGGTGCATGCATGCATGGGCAGAATCTCTTTGTGCTTCAACGTTTGCATGTGACGTCATAATTAAATTACTCCAAGCAAAAGGTCATGGAATTGACCGTACGATTGGTTGTCGATTATACGGACGTATACAGCAACGAGACCGAGCGTGTGCGCCACGATTTCATATAAATAGTGTACAGTGTACACACAAAGAGGAAACGATCGTTAGTAAGCCCCGAGCTAAAAAAAACATTACGAGTACATAGGCCTATTACAAAAAATATAAACTCCAATCCGAGAAAACTGCCTCAAAATATGCCTATTCCGAATAATACAGGAGGCCAATGATCTCTATAGTGTGGAGACCCATAGCATGATAGGTTCCGACCAGAAAATAATAATATTGAAAAAAGCCTTGATTCACAGAAGAGCATATCGTTATATCGTATATAGCCTATAATCGTTATTTTCTTTATTTTAAAGTAAATTTTGAGTTTTGTACTCGCGATTTACATGAATACGCTCGTTCCATTTAGTGTTTCCCCACAATCAAATCATTTGGTAGATAATTTATTTGAACTTTCAGTCTAAGTTTCGATTGATTATGTGAGAAAAAAATCCTATCATTGTCAAAACTGAAATAGAAAAATAGAAATAAGAGGCCTACATGTTCTCTAATTTAAGGGCTAGAGTCGGAGCAGATATAAGTTTTAAGACATTGAAAGCTCAGTGTCCCTTTTATGATAGAGTTAAGGTGCTTTTCTATAGCTCTCAGCAACTGGACATATTGTGGGACTAAGATTCATACGCAAAGTTTGGAATATCTGATACATTAGAAGATTTGTTCCCTAAAAACCTATTTTTAAAGACATTTTTTTTGCACTAAAGCTGTTCATGGTCAATTAGATCAATAATCATCAATGAAAATAAACCGGCCTGACCGGCAAATTTGGTCCTCTTGTTGAAATGATGATTGAAGTCCGTCACCTATCTGCATGCCAAGGAACTGTATCTGACGAGACACCGGCGATCCTTTTTGTTGGCTTCGCTCTCTGCGGCTTGACATAGAGTTCGTTTCCATAGCAACATTATGCCATATCCATGACAGCTCATGTAACCTTCATGACACCAACACTTGGATAACCCCTTTTCTTGAGGTGAGTTTTAGGTACCTGACGACATTCCGTATCGTGAAGTTAACTTCGATTTTTTTTAACATTCAGGGAGATTTCTCTGTTGCGGCATCTCCATGGATGCTTGTGGTTTAGTTCGTGGTTCTGCAAGCTGAAATCTGTGGAAAATGGCACTTCAAGGCCGTTGGGGTACAGATTCTAACCATCAAGCTCAAAATAAATCGATGTATCAACTACATCCGAAGGTAAATGTCTATAACTGTATAAGAAGAAAAAAATCTTAAATTATTATGTGGATACTTTTCTTTATCAAAAGAAACGGAATGATTTGCACTGCCGGTAAGTTTGTTTATTGTGCGCTGTCGATTTGTTTGTCTATGTAATCTACGAAAAAGGAGGGGACCCGGAGTGGGCCGATTTTGAAGAAACTGCCAAGCCGGGGTTTCAAGTCTATGAAGACGTTCATAAGATAGTTACTGTTGAGCCTGAAAATCATTAATTAGAATCCTCATTTCAGTTTTTTTTCCAAAACAACGATTATAGACTTGATCAAAATGGCACCCTCTGTCATTATAATGTCTTTCAAAGTTTTAATCGCATCCAATTTCTCCAGACAGTTAGAAAAAGAAGGGGGAAAAAAGGCTTAATCGTATTTTAAGGCCAGTCTATAATAATGGAAACTAAAGAATAAGTTCATTTTATGGAATGAAACGCGCTATTCCAGATTTTTAAACATAACGTATCTCTCGAATGCTCATCTATTCTGTTGGTTCTACTTTTAAACCACAAAAAGTACAATATCGACCCAACGTAAGGGCCCTCATGCCGAGGTTTCATTTCGTGGCATCCGTGATGGGCACAATAGAAGAAGGGTTTTATAGACTGCTCACCGGGCATATCGAGACATAATGGGACACTATCTTCCATTGTATCTTTGCCCCAAGCATGCACTCAACCGACATGGCGTAACTATACAAGCCCATGGCATTTAGACCATAATTATATACCATTGGAGCTGCTACCAACAACAGATCCTAAACGACACACTCAGGTAGGGGCCATGTATTACACTTGATAGTATAATCCAGCATATACAAGCCAGGTATAACGTGGACCCATAGTAAATGTCTTTAATTTAGGTTCAGTCTTGACTCGGAGGAGACAACGATATTGTGGAGATAAAGCCTTTTGCGCCAAAGGCTAGCTAGATCGAAAAGTAAGTACAGACAAATTATAATTATGTTAAGTAAACATTGTAAAGAGTAGTTTACGTGAATCGAGTATGATATTATAAATACAATTAATAATGACATGAAGATTTAGATTGTGATATTATTATTATAATATTGGTTTGTTCTATATCATTACAGTCAACTCAAACTGTATAGATCTCCTTATATTTTATAATCCTATATGTAATTTTTTAGGAATGTTTTGAATGGAAGTTGGCTGCCATGTTGCTAGTAATGTAATCATCGTCAAAATGTAGCTGAGCCCCAGCATGCTCTCAAATAAACTAATTTTCCAAAATAAAATTACGCGTTGCATCTTCAGTTGCAAATGTTTTCAACTTGATTTTGTATAAAGAAGAAAAGTCTTAAAATTATAAACATGAGCAAATTAATCATCATTTAATAAACGACATAATTCATATACAACATAAGATTTGTATGTATATTGAGCTTTTGAAAATGAGTGTTTAATTTCATTTCTAACCAATTTTTGTTTAAAAATTCAAAATGTAAAATTAGATACTGATTATGAAATGTACATGTAATATGATTTCACGACCTTCACCATCACAACAAAAACTCAATATACTATGCAATTTTCATTTCGAATGTACCGAAACACATTTGATTTTGTCTTTTATCGTTATTTTTATTAATTTTTTGTCTGTTCGGATGTATTAAATAATGATATGCAATTTATCACGATAATTATTGATTATGTTGACACCCTACATGGCGTGCACGAGATGAAGTACAAGCCAATCTCCGACACATTTAGAGACTTACATTGTATATAAATGTAGATGAATACTGCACTAAAAATACGGGTTATAAGCAGTTCAAACTTTAATTGAATTCCCGATTGATATCATGACTGGTCATCCTGGTTGAAATATTTCATGATCTCTGTTAACCAATGATATTAAATATTCAATGTTTTTCTTTCCAAAAATTTATGTTGTTTAATTCATATTTATTTGTATCAGAAATGTATATATATATATATATAGCGCGATTATGCCATAAATCAAAGTTAATGTGATTGATATGCATGTAAATAACCATAAAGCTGTCATTAATGCACTAATCTTTGAACTTTGATATCTTTTTCAGATTTCAAGCAGATCATGTGATGTGAACGAGATGAACATTCATAAAGCACAACAAAACAGACTGAATGAATAAAAGTGTTTACATGCACCCTATATACGATTGAACAAACGGCTCATTTCAAGAAGACAAAATAATTCAGATAGGAGTGCAACAAAGCAACGAAAAGTTGATGGTTATCTGGTCATGTTGCTGAGCCAGATTTTACGTTTTGGAATACTTCAGGTTCTAGAGAAGAAGACGTAAAACAATGGCACATGATGGTCGTGATGTCACCGCCACTTCAAAACCGAGAGGTAAATTAGAATGAATATGCCAATGTAATTTCTCATGTAGTTAAACTAAATGATTTTATTAGGATAAAATTTCGAATGTGATACGGGAGGGGAGTCGGACCGAAATTCAATAAACGACCGCCCCCTTGACAATTTCAAAACTTATCACTTTCTCTTTGTTTGTCCGATTTCCATTTAACTTGTACTAAACTGCTTAAAATTATGAAGGTTGGATTTCTAAATGCTTATGTCCTAGCTTGCGCCATATCTGACTTATTGAGAAACCACCTTTACAGTGATGTCTTTAATATTGTTACGTTCAGTATCCCATTGCTTTGTAATTATGAGGGGGAAAAATAATGGTCACTTATCATGACTGTATAGCAACAGAAAGTATTCTCATATGACTAAGTAAAATTAATTAACAGTAGCTGAGCGTTCTTCTTGGCTAACTACAAAATAATGACATCGTGATTCCGAGAAGACTGTATATGCATACGGAGTGCAGACTAGAATGCATTGTATATAAATCACTCTCTTTTGTGGACTAATAATCAATATCTCCACAAGCAATGGTCTTTATTATAATAGAGGGTGGTAAAAGACTATAATCAATAAAGCAAACTCGCTACCCAGGATCTTAAAACAACAAACACCACAAATTGAGCGGACGTTACAATCACAATGAGTTTAGTACGTGACTATAGTCTGTAAATAACAACACTGGGTATATTCATGGCGAGCAATTACGCAAGTGATATCATTATGTAATTTTCGAATATAATTGAAAAAATTTCTACTTTAGACTCAGCTCTATTATTTTGTTTGATCAAGAAAAATGTCATTAACCTAAAGTGGATTTGGATCAGATTTAGGGTCGTTTCTGTTCTTCGTGCCTTCTAACATAAAAGAAAAAGAAAAAAAAACAGTTTCACGGCATGTAGTGTGCTTCTTTTTCACTTCAGCTTGACCAGACATAATTATATATTTTGTAAAGCCTACTTTTATTTATCTACAACCTTACAAGTTCTATCTAATCCTCCTACAACGACTTCTTCCACATCCATCTCAAATTAAACAGAACGAAAAAAGGGATCCTTATCCGAGCGTTACATAACTGGAGATGAAGATTTGGAGGGGATTTGTCACCTTTTCTAAAAGCGAATAACTCACGAATATAATAAGACTTCCCTCCTCTCAAACTTTATTTCAAAAATCTGAAATAGAAAGTATAGATACATACGGCTTTCGTTTATTCTGGGTCGTTTACAAGATCCCAATGAAAGTGACACAGGGGCATTTCTGGGATAGGGGATGACACCTGCCCTTCCCGTTTGAAATTTCTCTCTGCAAATCTATAATTGTCAGAAATATGTAAGTTTGAGGACTATCTATGTCGGCAAAGTTTGATATAATTTGTTTCTGTTTTATTTGTCGGCAAATTTTGCTTCTATGTCGGAAACTTGTAGGCAAATTTGATTAAACACCCCGGTCCGTTGATAATTACTGTACTAATCGCAATATGGCATAACGTTTTTTAGTGGTAGTGATGAAGTGTACGCAATATACATATATTTATGGTTCATAGTGTAACCTGAACAGATATGACATACAGAAGAAGAAGAAGAAGAAGAAGAAGAAGAAGAAGAAGAAGGAAGTTGAAAGGTCGCCGGCTGCAAATATTGCAGGTGTGACAATGCGCTATTCAGTCTTGTCACCTTTCTCGATGATGTTTGTTGAATAAACAGAATGCAGCCGATGGTTTCTTTGAATGATGACACGAAGAAATATGTTTGCTCTATTCATTAAGTTAGTCAAAAAAGGGTAGTTCAATTGATTTTGCTTAACACCTGGTTCATTTATAAAGATGACGTAAGGCCGTAAGCCCCCTTTATGAGTTGAGTTTCCATTCTTTATAAAAACTTAGGATACCTTATTAGAGGTGGATGGGGTGCGAACTCCAGTTTGGCATACATTAAGTACAGATTAAGAACAAAAAGAAATAGTGTCCACAGGTAGCAATTTATAGAAGGAAAATTAAATTATTTTTGTTTGGCAGAAAAAATTGTCGGCCTTGCGCCCTTCCTTCCCCGGCGGGCGCCACCTGGAACTCTGGACCCGCTTATGCATTCAGTAACATGTCCTAATGTTTTAAGAATATTAAGAAGCAGGAAATGATTATAAGTGAATTTTGAAGAAAGATTATAAATTATGATACACTGAAGCAAAAATGAAAATGATGGGGAAAGTAGAACAAGCGTATATAGTAAAGTATTGTAAACAAAAATGAAAAAATAAGGGCGTACACAACATATCAGACTAAATTTGAGATACACTAACTGAAAAAATCTTGTCAGTCCTTCGAATAGAGTCGATATTTGTCGATAAAATTCATTGACATCCGTTCGCGAGAAAACTAATTTGTTCTTCAGTCATCGCGTGGTCTACAACAAACATTCATGTGGAGTTGTTGCGAGGGGAGTATGCAACAATAAGATCAAGCATGGCAATATTTGTTTACGCTTTGACGTCATACTTTTAGTACTGTGATGATAGAATTGTATCGTCTTTTGAAAAGGATCTATGGCGATTTACTCTTATACACATTTTATATCTTATATTCTATCTGTAAATATGGCCTATACTTATGCGGGATTAATTATGACTGATTTTGTACAAAATCGAGAATTACAGATATCATGGAACATTTAATGACCAAACGACAGTGATTTTGCCTGAAACTTTGAATGTTTTCATAATCGTTCTGAGATAATTCTATATGCAAAATTATTTTCCGTAGAAAATGTTATGAATCGTCGTTAGAAAAATCAAATAAAAAAGATCGAATATCATTTTGATAACGGAGCAAAGTGCATTTCAGCATTTCAACCCTATATCATAAAAGAAAATTGACCTCATATAGATAATAAACCTTCCATGACACAACCCATTGGGGCTGATGTTGTTGTTGCGTTTTTTTTACTGACTTGATTGAGGACTGAAAGTTAGGCTATACAGTGACCTATAAGCCCAGTCACTGAGGGGCACTGGAATCATGGGGGGGGGGCAGGACTTAATAGGTGGACAAAGCCGCCGATTAGGGAAAAGATACATGTTTGAAGTGTGATCTCATCTTAATTTTATACGTTACCATTCCCATCAAATAATCATCATTTCGCATCAAAATGCAGGGGCTGAATTTTACGAATATTAGTTCCAAACCTATACTGCATTGAAAGAAAATGTCTGTCTAGCGTATTTGCCAACGTCTCTTTTGTCTTTAAGTGGTCAATGATCAATCAGCAGTCAATATAAACATTCCACAATAGCCGAGGCAATATTGTGATTGGGATAAAAGAATAACCTCAAATCACGGATCGATTTGCGTTGCAATGCAACAAAAATCGACCCCCAAAGTGGGTCATTATGGAATTGCACTTCATGGTGACTGAACTCATCTTGTCTGCATGGCATTCATGACCATCCAGACATGTCACACGTAGGCCACACATTATACCCCATACTGAGATTTGATGGGTCCAATGTCTCGTTCTCAAAGTCACAATTTATTAAACACAACCTGTCACTGGAGAGCAGATTTTTGATGTTTATTCAGTATTTCAGTTTGAACTGAATGATGAGACTATAATTTATTTTTATTCATTCGAATGTTTTAATTGATAAAACTGCAAATAACTAGTCATGATAGGCCTTTTTTTTAATAAATAAGATTTGCTATATAGACGCTATTATTACGTAGGTCGTATACATTCAAATGGGTATAGGGTATCTCTCTCTCTTTCAAGTTAACGCTTTGAGGACATCGTATTATACATTATTATTCTTGTTAACTCTGGCAGACAATTTCCATTGGACTGATGATGATGATCATCATCATGACGATGATAATGATTATGATTCTTAACATAATTTTAATAACCCCATATTTCTGTTAAAAGATTTAACGTGTTCAAAGGCCCCGCCTCTTTAAAGGGAAATCCAACCTTGATAACAAACTTGTCTAGAATAAAGCAGAAAAATCAGAGAAGCATACAGAAGAAAGTTTGAATGAAATCGGACACAAAAAAAGAAAGTTACGAATTTTTGAAAGTAGCGATCACTATAGGTATGGGCTCTTCAAATTGGCCGAATTGATAATGTCTATGTGATGTAGTGGCAGACAACTTTTCCATATGCTCCAATACACAAAAGGAATAAAATTTCAACTTTTCATAAATGTATGTCTCGGGATGGTCTTTTTTTTTTAGAGGACCTGTAATAATATACTCTCCATGATATATTTTGAGTAGTGCCCCGAGGGTGAAGGTACTTGGGAGAAAAACAGAAATAAGTGATATTTTTGTACACGGCAAACGGGATAGTTATCCGTCACTACGTCACAATCCCCTGAAAAAATTGCCGATTTGAGATTTCGATTTATTTCAAACTTTTTTTCGCCATTCTGTTTCTCTGATTTTTCTGCTTTCATTCAAATGAAGTTATTGGAAGGGTTGGATTGCCCTTTAATAGAAAAGAAATTTTGCATGGGGAAATGATCCCTATATCCTTAAGCATGAGATCAATCCAGCTGAAGAAAATAAAAGTCAAATAACTATAAAATAATAAATACTCTCTTTTAAAATCTCATGCTCTTGTCATGAAATGATGAAACATTGGTGAGGTATATGAGCTGTCATCATACTAAGGGCTGTCAATCATTATCATGATTATGAGACAGATCAAAATCTTTAACCGCAATGTCATTTCATGATTGAATTGTGGTATATAGTTCGGGGCACCATTGCATGAATTATAATGCACAATCAATATATAGTATTGATCATGGACCAACATTGTATTGATTCACTATTAACCTAAATCAGCTTTTCATGGGAAGAAGGGTTGACCTTAGTGAATGTGAAGAAAAAAGAATGGGCAGGAATGATAGCTCCTATATTTTGTTGACAGAATGTAAAAACAGAATCTTTTATTTCCTTATCCATTGGCTACATACTGATGATACATATACAAGAATATTACTGACAGTGTGACAGTGTGACAAGTACCGGAATGTAAAACAGACTTAATAGAATCCTTGGCGGTTTCAGGGGCCAAGCGCATTGCATAACTTATCTCATATTCAAAAGTTCAAATCTTTACAAAATTGTAAAATGCATGTTCCCTCTTTTTTGTTTCTCATATCTGATTCAGAGAGACTGAGCTTTTATTTATTTTATTTCATTCAAATCAAATCAATCATATTCGGGTTGTATTAATATAAATAATTAAAAGTGTAAATATTTGCAAAAGAAGATACATGAATGTAGTCCGAATGATATCATGTTTAAAATAATGGATAACATAAAACAATAAACGTAAACATTAAACATCAAAGTTATGAATTATATGTTGAAGTTGAATATATGCATTGGATTGGTGAAATCCACTTTGTGTTACTTTATGGATTATAATTTCCTTTTATATTTTTTCTTTTTCTTTTCTCCAGGTAGCTATTTGGATCCTCTTAAGGCATGCTCTCTCTCTGGAGAGAACGGAGTGCCTGTAGGAAAATCAGAATCAGCAACCTTCTCCAAATACAACTCCCTCATCAAACAATCGCGTCGGAATGCGACGCGGGCTTCCGTGCTCAACGATGTCGAGCGGAGTCGCTTTGATTCCATCGTCAAGCGGATGGAAAGCGAGCACGTCTACCATACGGCCGTGCTCGATCGCCAAAAGAGGCAGTTCAGAAAATCCCTGCAGGTGCTCGAGAAAGACCGACGGGCGGTAAAGCGGTATTTCGATAAAGGTGGTAAATGGGTGGCGACGCCGCTCAAGCTAGTCGATGGCGTCGACTCGAAGATGAATAGACTTGAGCGACATGATCTATTGCCGCCTATTGAGGCCGTGGCGGCCGTGCAGGAAGTCAACACTGAAATACCAGGACACCCAGGAGGTCAACCAACGGTAAACAATGTGACAACAGAAGTTGTCCAGCCTGCTTCAGACCAGGAAGAGGCTACACCCAAGATGGACAGCCATGTATCGCAGAAGCCCCCGTTTTCTACCCGTCGACTGCAAAGCATGCCCGTGGTGGCAACTTCCAGCTCGGTGCCGAAGCCGCCACAAAGATTCTATACGGGCGATGACATGGACACGATGAGAGAACATATAATGAGTCGAGATCATGACAAAGATGATGACAATCGACAAAACAATGACATATCTGCTTCGATATGAACGTTTCTGTGTTGGTCAAAATTGATTTCGGAACGTGTAAATGTAAAGGTTAACTTTATTGGTCAAAGTGTGTTGCGATTTGCCACTGTATAATGCTTGTTCTTGCATAGCCACTTGCCGTGTTTTCCTTTATTACGCCACTTTAAACATCAAATCCATCATTCAGATATTATATTTTGTTATATATATAGTCTTAATAGACACAGTGAATTTTGATAGACCTGTATATGTTACAAAAAAGGCCAATATACATTTAGCCGGTTCTACGCTTTTTTTAAGTTGAACATCTGTAATAATTATATTCATGTGATACATCATTTTTGTCAAGATGGCTAGGTCTATAGTTTTATTTTGTCACAGAGAATCATTTCGTAATAATGATAATAAAAATAATATTCGATATTCATATAACGCTTAATGCATCGACGATTACCCCGGTAATTGGATTCAGGCTTTCCCACTCACAATGTATTCAGCCAGGCGCCATTTTACAGACGCTCACAATGCTGAGCAAACTACAATGACTTTCGCATCCTCCCGTGTACCCATGATTTAGCACCTGGTGGAGAGTGGCAAAAGGGGATTAATAGCGTTCCAAAGGACGTTAGTGCCGGGCTGGGATCCGAACCCTCAACCCTTGGGTTGAGAGTCAAGTGAATGAATCTCTATACCACGACACCTCCACATAGTAGTCTGCAAAGGTTTCCAAAGTATCTGAATGGTCAAAGTATGTCAATTTGATAAAGAGGATATACAGATATTTCGGTAAATTCGTAAGCGTCAAGTCGATCGTAATTTTTTTTAAATCACTATATAAAAATTGCAAGGTGTCCGCTGATAACATACAAAAATTGGATAGGTAAATACGAAATATTTTATTTTGAATGACAAAATGGAATGACCTCTACTTTCCCATCAATCGACTTAGTGTGTTTTGTGATTTGTGTCTTATATTTGGGTTGTTGACAAAATGCGTGTTTGTACATCGCAAAATTATAAGCGTGTGTAAAGAAAAATGTATAGACCTATACGTGGCTAATTACACATACAGCCACATAAAAATATGAAGTGTACTGCTAATAAGAAAATATTTTTTCTTTTTCTTCACATCATAAAGGACTTTCAATAAAATTAATCACGGATGAAACAGTACTAGATCTATAACAATTAACCAAACGTTATAGTTAATCTACTCGGACAAAGCGCTCTCGAATATATGGCATGTTTGTATATCTGATCAAGGAGCTCACCCAGAATATCCTTGATCTGATTTGCCTTTTAATTTAACCGTATAAACTCAAAATAAAACGATTTTCCACTTTTGCCCAGCATGCAGCGATCATCATCCGCCCACCGATTTGTTTTGTTGTTAAAATATATTGAAATGTTTATCAAAATATGATTGACAGTTTTATTTCGTCCGCGATCATGCTTTCCAGGACTGTCGCAAATAAGTTTGTAAAGTTGTTTACATATTCATGAATGATAATGATATAAGCTACGCGTTTGTAGTAATGTAACATGGTAACGTGAATATAACCTTTCAAGTTAGTTTTTAATTTGAAATTATCATACTAAAAGAATATATTAAAATAAAGATTAAAGTATTATTGCCATTCAGGTGAGACTTTCTTTTGTTTCTTTATGTTTTTTTGATGTCTAAAACGCCATTAGAAAAAATTAGATACAGGACCATCCCCTAAAAAGTCACCCCCCTCCCATTTATGTAAATCAGAAATAATCAGCAAAATTGTGTAAGTTTGAAGAGTCATCCACCCTAGCTCCAGTAACATTTTCAAGTGTAAAGTAACTTACAATTTCAGTAGAAGAAAAACTTTTAACACTTCTGAAAGACCTTGACATTTTAGCATTTATTTACTGCTCTATTATCACCAATACCCCTTCCAAGTTTACATTTTAAAAATCTGGAGCAATGTGATGGAGCAGAAAGTAGTGCTTTTGTTGGGACGAAAATGTGTATAAAATCACATTGGTAATAAATCAGGCATGTTACAGAGGAAAATGCCTTCTTCCTCAAAAGCAACCAAATTGGACCCTATGCATTTATCCATTAATAAACTGAAGTTCAGCATGAGAGGGTATTATACAAAAGACATTGATTTCTCCATCAGGGAAGTAAAACGAACTAAAGGAGGTTGATTGCAGATTGATTTCTTGCCTGGCAGCCTCCTTCAAAAACAATGCATGTGAATCGCTGAACTACCGGTAGTTGAAGCCATCAAAATCTTTTGTTTGCATGGTTTGATTTGTCTGCAGTTCACCTGGTGGTATGAAATAAAGAAAGATGGTTTCATGGAGATTTATAGATCCAAATATCTTTAGTAGCATCTGTGCAGTCAAGATTATGAGACAGTTTAAAGAGACACAACATACTTTTGACGATGGCAGTGTCAGATCGAGGGTAGAGGATATGTGTGTGTGTGGGGGGGGGTATTGTGGTATGACAGGCAGGTGAACTTTCTATTTTTGGCCAACTCCCATTTTTGGACACCACTCATAGGTGCATACACCTCCATTCCAAACTCATTCCTGAATTTCTCAGTGTTTCATTGAATTCTAGCCAACATAGTAAACAGGGAAACGATAATTTTTTTTTTCAGACTTTATATTTCCATTAATTAGCCACAGAGAATTTCATTTCATAATGTTTGTCTACAAAAAATTATGCAGTTCTACAAACATGACTATTAACAACCTTATATTATGTCAGTCTTGTTTTCAACAAAACGTTTTGGCTACAGGTATGTATAATCAGCTTACGTTGCAAAAGCACAGTTAATGTACAAACAGAAGATAAATAATAGTAGTCTTTGTTTTTAAAAAAAGCATCTTTCATACAGGCTTAAGGCTTGCATCTAATAACATTACAATAGAAACATTGTCAAATTAACAGTTATGAAAAATGAATTTTGAATCGTGTGAAACTTACAATGACAAATTACATAATTTGGACATGATTTCTAAAGGCATTATAGTATTCCAATTGCCTTTGTGTTGATTTCTTTAGTCTTTGCAATCACTTTTTTTTTTCGTTTAAAGTTTCTAAAGGCATTATGGTATTGGAAATGCATTTGAGTTGATTTCTTTAGTCTCTGCAATAATTTTTTTGTAAAAGTCACTACATAATAAAATCAAATGAATCACAAAACTAGATGGCGGAAGAAAATTATAGATTCATGATTTTTACAGCACAAAAGTAAACTCTAATGTAGATAATTAATAGCTACTGCTAAAAATATTGGTTAGACATTAAGAATTGTCTCACGGACGTCAAGATTAAGCATCAAGTTCACGATCAATCACTTCGATTTAATACTTCTCATATAAATATTCATTCCAATATTGTTGATCCAAAGGGATCCATATCACTCATCTAACATACTATCATTGTCCTGGCGTTACTCCGCCACCCCTCCCCTCCCCTCTCTCTCTCTCTCTCTCTCTAAGAACAATCACAAAGAATGAGGAAGTGTTGATGTGGAAAATCTGATCAATGTCAATTCCAAAAATCTAACGTTTGTTGAATTCATTTATACTCAAGTAACCCAACAATGGTAGAAATTTTGTTCATACATGTACACGAGTCTCATTTGGGCATCATATGCATGTCACACACTAATCCTAAATGATCTCTGATAGACTGTTCTACCAGAATAACAGTATTTTATATCATGCCAAATATCAGTTATTAACATCAATTCATAAATACTCTTCTCAAGGTGAAACTGGTCACCCCGTAAAAAAACACACCAAAACTTAACAAATATAATCTGGACATACACCTCAGTTCATATGTCACAAGTCTTTTTTTTAATGGTAGGGACCATACAACTAGATTATTGGACTATTTCCCTGTACTGATTGGTAAATTGGCATCAAATGTTACCCAGCATGCAAGCAGCTTTATGGCAAGATCATCATAGATCCAATCAGAGGGAAGAAAGTCCAAGAACCTAGGATGTGTCAAACCTATTTAATACACAATATTTTTTATCAATAAAAACCCTCCTGTACTAAAAATAATTACAAAATAAAAAAGAATCAACTGTCATATGATTCACAATATTCATTGTGAACAAAGCTCACTGATACACACAAATGATTTAATGAGATGTTAAAACAAGACACTTTTCTTATTACAAGTTCAAATAGAAATTCCTAATTGAATGGGCAGTTATTGCTTTTCCCGATCTATTTATTCCGAAATGGATTTCATGTATACAAATGAAGTTTAATATAATGCTGAAAATTTCACCCTTGCATGGATACATTTAGGAGTTAAATTGAAAACATAAAGTGAATTTATCATTGGACGATTGCAGGTTATGATTCTCCTTTCTGATCTAATGTACTTTATTCTCCTTTCTAAAAAGAGTTCAATCCCCTCAAAACATTTTGTGTTATAAATATTTCAGCTATACCTTTCTACATTACTCAACAGTCAGCTTCTAGAGCTACAGAGTAATTTCCATTGTCAAGGCATCTAGAAGAAAAGTTCCATCGCAGCAAGGGCAAGAATGTGCATGCAATCATTATGCTACCACACACAAATGGATCAATTTTAATAACAAGTATCTCAATGAGTTTGGAAGATACTTCTCTACTTGACATAAGAAAGACATAGTGCTTTATAATTGGCACATTAGAAAAACAGAAAATAAAAATGGATTGTTCCATGTCTTCTAAACATTAGAGATGGAATTAACATTAGAGATGGAATTTATATTAGAGATGGAATCAACATTAGAGATGAAATTTAGGATTATCTCAATATTGAGTAGTGAGTTAAGTATTTAGGGCACGTATCTTTGCTGTCAAAAATTAACGACAGCACTTGTTAGAGACATGATATTACTTTTAGGATATATGGAAGTACTTCATGGCTCGTCTTCTTGATTAGAAACCAACTGCCTCGGCTTTGCTGATGCCTTCCTTCAAGAACTTTGCATAGTTTGTAACCAAGGGATCAGTGAATGTACTGTAAGAGAGAAAAAATAGTAAAATTGAATAAAGAATAAAATATAGATGCATAGAAATCAGGAATTAATGTTCACAGTGTCAAAAATATATGATAAGCAAACAAAAGAAAGAAGAATATTATTAATTTTTTGAAGGCATTATTATCTATAACATCACCGACAAAAGTAAATGAAAATTGAAACAAAATTATCACATATTTTAGAGGTATCTCCCTATCTGCCAAATAAAACTTAACAGATTATCAGAATGGTCAATGGAAAGCCACATAGTTACACATGTTTATAAATGTATTTAAGATTCTTTCTCTGCCTTTTTGTGTACAAAAAGCATAATTTTGTTACTATGCTATTATTAGATACACTTTAAATTTGAATCAGGATAATGTTTCAGCTTTATATCTTATATGCAACAAATACATTGCTCATTAATATTAATGTAACAGCTGTCTGAACCCTTGACTATTGATAATCTAGCCTTTCTTCTGGTTTATCAGATGATTCCCATACCTGGCTGTCGAACCCTGATTTGTCCCTTTGGCTATATGTTATATGAAAGGAGAGCGGTTTGACACAGGGGCTTGGTTTATAAAAGAAACCAGAAAAAGTGCTTACTCTAGGATGCTTGCATTCTCAGTATTACTGGCATCCAGCAAATCATTGGCATTGATGTGATGAATAACAGTTCCATTTGGCAATGATACAAGCATTTCTACTGGAAAACTGGAAGACAAAACGAGAACAAATTGTAATGGTTATATGTCTGAAAAATGAACACATTACATGACTCAAGAACTTACAGTGGACACTTATGAACACAATTGAATAGCAAAGTATAAACATTAATTTCTATCTTTTATTTTATATATTTATCACAGAAATCTGTTCTGGAATAATACTGTTTTATTTCATGCAGGCATAAACATCCAAAATATACCGAGATAAAGTGAAACCTGCTTGAGCAACCATATTCATATACAGAAAGACCACCTGTCCATTAAGGCCACCTGCCTATCAAGACCACTTGTGATCACCTGTGCACAGTCTTTATATACAGGTTTCAATGTATTCACATAACTGTTCATAGATATAGACTTACTTGTATTTTTCTAATGACAGGGAAGCTAATGCTGCATACTGAGGGTCACTTTTATTTTGTTTGATGACCTCAAGCTCAGCAACGAGTGACCAGCTGCTGACATAATGGCTGCCCAGCAGCTGAAGGACGGACGGACTTTCGAGAGACGTCTCTCGTAAAGTCCGTCCCGAACCTGTGAATGTTAAAAGAAAATAAGAAGAAACATGGTGAGCAAACATGAAAACTATGTGAATCATAAAGTGAAATAAATTCTCAAAACTTCTAGCAAATTAGATAAGACAGTGAGTTTCCTGATTGGTCACTTACTATAATCTTGAGTTCTGAGTTCTTAGCCATCATCAATTATGATGGTACACTGTACATGCATTTGACACACATTTATGAGGGCTGGAGAAGAAAAAAAATATACTCTTAAATGGGAAGAATATTGCATTCCCAAAACAATGCTTTGTATATTCTTAATTATGTCATCAATTTGTATATACATGTAAAAACTTATTCTTTTACTCTAATTACAAAAAAAAAATAGAATACAAATTAAAAATAATAATGTTTTTGACTATCTTTATCCTGAAATAATAACACCATTGATATGAAAGGGCCAGGCCGTTCCTGTATCAAGATCACATTATATTCATATAATTTTGGTATAAAGTTAAAAGCAATAGGAGACTGGTATTACCAATGTTCCTTTCTCTAAATTAAGAAATCAATCTTACCTCAGCATGACTGGTCATCTAATGCGCCCAGAGTAAGATATGATGCACCAGCTTCTTCTCTGCCTGGGCTTTATTGAATGCTGCATTCAGGGGCATATATTCAATCTGGAAGTATATCAAACAAAGACAAGGAATTATATTTGTAATCAAATATCATCATTTCACTTGCATTAAGATTGTTAGATGTACTATTCCAGCATTGCGTACAGAGAGTGGGTGGTTTCTGCACGTTTTAAAGCCTACGTGAATGAGAAAATGTAAACGCCAACAGTAAGGATTTTAGAGCGAAGAATGAAAGTTGTTAAATCTGTATTGTACCAGTAGATCTTTTTTTAACTGAATCAGTTTAAAGTAGAGGGTCAAAGGGGCAAGGTCCGCTACTGATTGGTCATCAACTTTCTGAAGCATCATGCCTCAGTTCACAGCTGAAAAAGTTGAAAAGGTCCAGACAATAGGGCAATTTGAATGCACAGTCGAACAAGAGCAGTGCATTTTGTAACTTTTCACTTTTGACCTTGCCCCTTATTTTGATCTACTGCACATTCCATGACTGAAAAATCATGACAAATGGGGTATCATTTTAGAAAGGATTCAAAGGAATAAACCAACTTTCTGATGATACTAAACATAGCAATAATTATGCCATGACAAGAGAGTTTCCAAACTATTTTTGAGGCATTTACTTCTAAAATACACAGAACTTCCTCTTGACTTTTGATCTTTCCTGGGAAATGTATGGAGTGGCTTAGAGATGTAGCTAATAAAGAAATCAGTTGCAAAGTTCTACGAACAGTCTGCATTTCTAGCATATCTTTGAAATTCTAGGTCATAACTATTTGTTGCTCTTCGTAATGTCAGGTGATATCCTCACAAGTTAATATACAGTATGTTTTCTTTTCTCTTCTGTAAGATAGAGCTTTTCATTTTTCATGGGAAATCGGTTGAATAACCCCTCCCCCCTTCATGCAGATCTCATTCACAAGCTGATGAAATCCCAATCCCAATCTCACCTTTTTGAATGGATACATCTCCTTCTCTAACAGCCCGAGCGCCTCCTCCATACTGATCTCTTCATCCCAATGAATTGTCCCGCTTGACATCTCCTCCTGATTGGACGGTTCGTAGAGGACATCGCCGGACTCCGAGTATATGGTCACCTGAGACGATGGGTTTGGAGCATCTAGTTCCATCTTAGGCATGAATCCGATGTCGACCTCCATGTGTTCGACCTCGTTGGGCCCATTCATCCACTCCATGTCTGAAATAGAAGAACATTGCTTGAATTTGTAATTGAGATTTCATATCAGAGGCAAAGTTATTATTTAGTTTGTTTTGTTTTATTGCTGTCATATTTTATTACTGAGGAAACAATAACATAAACTCCAGTCTTGTACAGAGTTTGTTAAAATAACATTAAGAGATATTTTACTCCTAACACATGGAATTCAAGGACCAGTAGACTGCATGCATGATACATGTACCAAAGGTATATTATATCGTAAAAGCTATTCCATTTAGATTTTTCTTAGCATAATGGTGCATCTACAATTACGTATTTCATGTTTGTTGTATGTACAGAATACTTGTGAAAGAAATCATTTCATGGGGGGCAGGTGTGAATACTTATTCTACTTCTAAATATATTGTCTGTTATGAGCCAGAAGAGCAATATTATGTTTCATTGAGTTAATGAACTTCTGGCTCGAAACAGACATTATGGCTTTTCATGAAATAAGCCATCCTTGCAAAGTCTATAGAAAGCAAACATTGCATTTGTTGAATGAGTAATGGCTGCTTCATAATGATTATGAAATTTTCATAACTCACCCACATTCAAGCTCCTATTTGAAGGGACACGCATATTGAAGTATTCAACATGTGAGGCATCTTTTCTGATGATAAGATGACCTATGAACTGAGCTGGTGTGAACCAGAATGGATGGCTTGGAGGCTCATTCAGCTGAAACTCTGCATGGGTTCTGTGGGGAAAATAGGAAATATTTTAAAAATATTTCTCTTTTACAATACTCTACATACATCTATTGTGAGGAAACTGAAGCCTTCATATTTTTAAACAAGTTGCAACATAACAGTCTGCTCTTTCCCAAGGGTATCAAATGGCTTCTTGTCATACACTAACTATCTTTCTCTATTTGGACAATTGTTTTACAGTTTGTAAACTGCTCTTGTTTTTCAAGACTGATATACATGTAGCTTTAATTTACACTCCTCGTTCTCCAGTGTTTTGATCAAACACAAGATATGATTTTGTGTTGAGGTTTTTACTAGCATATGTAGTAATGTTTATCAGAGTAGTTTGGTAGCATGAAGTAGGTTACAAAGACTTGTGAATCAAGACAAGACCAAAAATGCATATCTTATAGAGAGAATTTCAAACAAACAACTTGCAATCCAGCCAAAAGATGTACTGTAGCACCAAACTTCTAAATATATGTATGTCCACATCTATTTTGTAATTGAGCAGTTCAAAACAAAAACTTTTGAGTCATTTAACTTGTTTTAAAACAACAATAAAACTTCCCCTGTACACACTACAGAACACTAATAATAATTGTTACGTAGTACGTACCTGAAGACAATGTCCACATAGTCTGCACTGACTGCCTTGACAACGGCCACGGTACCCTGCGGTCCGAACCTGGAGTGGATAAACGGCCTTGGATGGAAGACACTGAGTAGCCTATGGATGATGATCTCCTTGTCTTTGACCCTTGGCGGATAGTAGCGGTTACTGGACAGCTGATTGGTCATCATGTTGAGCTTGGACTTGATGATGGTGTAGACCTTACCGACCTGGACATGGTTCTCTGGAATGAGAGGACGGAAGGCACTGGCTGGGAAGGCGGTGACCTGCTCGTTGGGTGTCTGCCAGCTGTCCAGGGAGGATAGAGATGATCTACTGGTCTGTAAAAACACAAGACATTGGGACATTATAATTTAAATTTCATTAACTTCTCATGGTAAATTTATTGCATGGAGACTGGGGAAGATTTGAATATATACATATGGACCACATGTAATTTGAAAGACTAACAAATGGAGCTTTTACAGAAAACCAAACAAGTTTTCTTTCCTGTATGTATGTATGTATGTGCTTACTAGTTCACAAACATATTCACAATTTCATATCTACTTTCATGTACACAATGGCTTGTTTCCAACTCCACAGCTTATATCATATATGTATTCACGAAAGCACATAGTGAGCATTTTGTTAATCAATTCTACCACGAAAATAACTTTTAACAGGGGAAGTCTATCCCGACACTAAAATCATTTGAACTAGAAATATCGCAATTTGTATTGCCGCGCAATGCGAATGTATCCCCCGGCAGTGGCAGCGATTTTGTGCATCCTAATGTTCGAAGGAAGGACAAAGATCCCCTCTCCCCTCCCTGAAACAAAAGGATGATGTAGAGATCGCCACTAGTGGCTCGGACTATTGTCAAGATATAGGATAGGAACAGCATCACCAAACCAATATGTGTGTAGATTAGAGTATAATGCATCTCTGTAGAAAATTTGAATGAAATCCGTCATGAAATATGACCTGCAGAGCGCACAAAAGACAGCCACCAAAATACGACCTTTGACCCTATAACAGACGGAACACAGGTGGCAGCATCACCAAACACTGAAGATGTGTACATTGTACTAAGACACACCTCCATACAACATTTGAAAGAAATCCGTCAAGAAATGTGGCAGTTAGAGCACATAAAAGACATATGACCTTTGACCATATAAAAGACGAAACAATGAGGGCAGCATCGCCCAAAAGTGTAGATGTGTAGATTGTACCAAGATACATCTCCTTTCAAAATTTGAAAGAAATCCGTCATGAAATATGACCTGCAGAGCGCACAAAGACAGCCACCAAAATACGACCTTTGACCCTATAACAGACGGAACACAGGTGGCAGCATCACCAAACACTGAAGATGTGTACATTGTACTAAGACACACCTCCATACAACATTTGAAAGAAATCCGTCAAGAAATGTGGCAGTTAGAGCGCATAAAAGACATATGACCTTTGACCATATAAAAGACGAAACAATGAGGGCAGCATCGCCCAAAAGTGTATATGTGTAGATTGTACCAAGATACATCTCCTTTCAAAATTTGAAAGAAATCCGTCATGAAATATGACCTGCAGAGCGCACACTAGACACCCACCAAAATATGACCTTTGACCCTATAAAAGACGGAACACTGGAGGCAGCATCAGCAAAATCTATAGGCTTGTAGATCGTACCAAGATACACCTTCGTTCAAAATTTGAACAAAATCCCTTGAGAAATGTAGCCTATAAAGCGCACACAAACCATCCACAAAAATATGGGCTTTTACCCTATAGAAGACGGAACAATGGGGCAGCATCACCAAAAGTTATAGGTGTGTAGATTATACCAAGATACACCTCCATACAAAATTTGAAAGAAATCTGTCAAGAAATGATGCAGTTATACTGCACACTAGAGTGCACATAAGACATCTATCAAAATATGACCTTTGACCCTATAAAAGACGGAACACTAGAGGCAGCCTCACTAAAATCTATAGACTTCTAGATTATACAAAGGTACACCTTCGTTCAAAATTTGAACAAAATCCCTTGAGAAATGTGGCCTATAGAGCGCACACAAACCATCCACCAAAATACGACCTTTGACCCTATAACAGACGGAACACAGGTGGCAGCATCACCAAACACTGAAGATGTGTACATTGTACTAAGACACACCTCCATACAACATTTGAAAGAAATCCGTCAAGAAATGTGGCAGTTAGAGCACATAAAAGACATATGACCTTTGACCATATAAAAGACGAAACAATGAGGGCAGCATCGCCCAAAAGTGTAGATGTGTAGATTGTACCAAGATACATCTCCTTTCAAAATTTGAAAGAAATCCGTCATGAAATATGACCTGCAGAGCGCACAAAAGACAGCCACCAAAATACGACCTTTGACCCTATAACAGACGGAACACAGGTGGCAGCATCACCAAACACTGAAGATGTGTACATTGTACTAAGACACACCTCCATACAACATTTGAAAGAAATCCGTCAAGAAATGTGGCAGTTAGAGCGCATAAAAGACATATGACCTTTGACCATATAAAAGACGAAACAATGAGGGCAGCATCGCCCAAAAGTGTATATGTGTAGATTGTACCAAGATACATCTCCTTTCAAAATTTGAAAGAAATCCGTCATGAAATATGACCTGCAGAGCGCACACTAGACACCCACCAAAATATGACCTTTGACCCTATAAAAGACGGAACACTGGAGGCAGCATCAGCAAAATCTATAGGCTTGTAGATCGTACCAAGATACACCTTCGTTCAAAACTTGAACAAAATCCCTTGAGAAATGTAGCCTATAAAGCGCACACAAACCATCCACAAAAATATGGGCTATTACCCTATAGAAGACGGAACAATGGGGGCAGCATCACCAACAGTTATAGGTGTGTAGATTATACCAAGATACAACTCCATACAAAATTTGATAAAAATCCGTCAAGGAATGTGGCAGTTAGAGCCCACACTAGAGTGCACATAAGACATCTATCAAAAAATGACCTTTGACCCTATAAAAGACGGAACACTAGAGGCAGCACCACCAAAATCTATAGGCTTCTAGATTATACCAAGATACACCTTCGTTCAAAATTTGAACAAAATCCCTTGAGAAATGTGGCCTATAGAGCGCACACAAACCATCGACAAAAATATGGCCTTTTACCCTATAGAAGACGGAACACTGAGGGCAGCATCACCAAAAGTTATAGGTGTGTAGATTATACCAAAATACACCTCCATACAAAATTTGAAAAAAATCCGTCAAGGAATGTGGCAGTTAGAGCGCACACAAGAATATGACGCGGCGGCGGACGCGGCGGCGGCGGCGGCGTAACGCTGCTGAATCCAAAGTACCCCACCGGCATACTGCCGGGGGATACAATAAAAGGAGGGGAAAATTTTTAATAAAAAAATTGATCAATGGAAGTTAGAGAACACAAATAAGAAAGACATGTTTAAAAACCACTACCGTACCCTGCCCGGTTTCCGCCCGATAGGCAGTTTTTCTCAGATAACTTCTCTGAAAATGAATTATACAGGCGCTAATGTATATCGATTTGTAGCCAAAATTCTAGCGAATCCAACCATGCCATTCTTACGCCTGAAATCGTACGCGATTGTCCGTAGTGCGCCGTCTGCGTGAGGCATTTTCCTTGCCTATTACCGCCTAGACCCGCCTAATTCCGCCCAATGGTGGGCGCGCATCAAAAGTATAAAAAAGGAAACATCTCGGGTACACGTTAGGCCAAATAAAATTGCTTCCCCGAGTAGAGTTTGATCTACATGTTAGTTTGATACTTGATATTTCTTTCTTTATTTCTTCTTTTGCCTCTGTAGGCCTACTAATAATGCCAGTTCACTGTTATTCATCATCATGCAACACTTTCTATTCATCATAATATTCTTTCAGATATATATTTTTTCGTTTCACTCATTATATTTTCATTTCACTCTGTACTAATTGTGCCATTTCACTGTTATTCACCACTTGCAATCAATCATGCAACACTTTCTATTCATCATAATATTCTTTCAGATATATATTTTTTCGTTTCGTTTCACTCATTATATTTTCATTTCACTATATATATATTCATTATATATTTTTTTCATTTCACTCATCTCACTATTCTCTTTAAAATATAACACCCTGTATATAATTATTTTTTAGTACAAATGAAAATGAATGTTAAAATATTGTTAAAATAATGTCATAACGAACATTAAAGTTACTCATACTCTCATTCGAATTAGGTGTTCAAACATGTTATTTATTTGTAGACTGTTATTGTTGAATTAACGGTTCATACACATTTTCAATAAACAATGTCTTATCTAAAAAAATTTAAAAAATGTCAATATAGGTAAAGCTCATCAAAAAAATTAATGAATATAACCAAATGTAGGAAAAAGTCACATACATGTCGAATGTTCTTTTACATGCACAAAGTCATTTTCACAATGCCCTTTTTTTCATTTATAAAGAGTATCACCATTTTAGGTGACATATTTAAAATAAAAGAAAAACAAGTCAAAATATATTGATATAATTCCAATTTGGCTTTACATGCATCTGTAATGAATATCAACATTTCTAGCCACATATCAAAATATGAAATTACATCAAATAACAAGACTTGCATATTGTATGTTTGCATCTGATAATAAACAGATCTATAATAAAGAGACATTACCATTTTAACTAGGCCTGATCTGAAATGAAAAACGAATCACTTGCAGATTCGGCATTTCGCAACATGCACTAACTCTCTTCACCTATAACGAATATTAATACAAAAAGCAATGCATTCTCCATAGATTATTTGATGTTCAGAATAACTGATGATAATTGTTTTCAATAAAAGATCACATTTTTGTATAGCCTAACATTTTCACATTCTGTTAAATGAAATTATTATACAACGCATCGATATTATGGTCAACCAGTATTGAATGATCATGGATTCAATGAATGTCCAGAAAGAAAATCAGGGATTACATAAATATACAAAAACAAAAGGGAGAGAGTATTTCGATGATCATATCAATACTCAATTCAAGAAGCAACGGCACATCTCAAGTTAGAAATATGTCAACTATATATAGTACAATTATTCATGACGTCCTCCTGATGCTGCAGATTTGGTCTTCTTTTCAAAATGAACTTCGCTTCAATGCGAACCTTTCATGTTCTTCTGAAAGCTTTTGTGTTGTTTCAATCATTTACATCTTTGTGTTAATTAATATAGGTTTAAATTGACCGGCGAAACATGTTGATAACAAAACACTTTCAAGTTGCCAATGCAAAAGTGAGAGAAATACAAGTAAAATGTATGTAACATTGGAAATACAAGTATAAAATTACATTTTCTTTTTCTGAACAAGCTACTAAATTTATTCGCTCAAACCAAAATGATCGCCGATTGGTGACAAGAACACTAATAGCTCGCTGTATTTGGTCGCAATAGATGCAACACCGGCTGTCTTGTTGCACATGAATGATGATAATGTGATCGTAAAACCATTGGGATAAAAACACGCCGTAATAATTTTATCGCCACAACCGGGTAGCCTATATTAATAATCTTTGGGTTTGAATTAACGTATACAATAACGATATACAAAATAATGAAAACAATTACATCTTAGATACCAATTTACCGTGTAGTAGCAAATGTATATTTGATCAAACACCAAAATTAAATTATAAACAGAACCGAAAATATTAGTTATACACAATCTTGTTTTCAAGATGACATAGAAGCTGAAAATTAGAACAGAAATTAAAGTTGCATCAAATTTTCGAATTTTATAATTTGTGAATGACTATCGTGACTATAGACAAATAACTTTAGCAGTATTTGAAAAACAACATCAACAATTAACAAAATTTGCATTTAAAATCCACTTCAGCAATATATTTCATCCTCAATCTACGCAAAATAGTGCATTCCAAATGGATCCAGGTGTCACAATCATATTGTATCCACTGTCGTACTGGTAGGGGAGGCGGGGCCGGGGTAGCGCCCCCCCCAATAAAATTAAACCATGACTTATTTTCAATTCCATACAAGTGATTTATAAATGTTCGTGATATCACATGATTAAAAAAAAAAACGGTCAAAAATAGGATAATATTTTCGCCCCCAAAAAAATAGTGGTTCTTCTCTCCATCACAGTCCCCCCCCCCTTAGTCACCGGCTTAATGATGAATCGCTGCTAAATATTTTCTAACGAATTGGGGGGAAAAAATAAATAAGTGCTCTTAAACCCCCTTGTCTCTTTTTCTCTTCCTCTTTTTTGTTGTTGTTGCTCTTTCGTCTTCTTTAAGCTCTTCTTGTGTGCTTTTTGTTTGATCTTCTTCATTTTCTTTTTCAT